>JARFXV010000223.1:0-597500 GCA_031761425.1 Cosmopolites sordidus | reverse complement strand
GGGAGAACTTCATCATCTCTTATATTAGTTTTACCTGCTATGATGTCTGCTGCTGCTGTTCGTGCGGATGATATGTTCGGATTGAGTAGGCGTTCAAAGTATAGCGCCCACCTTAATTTTATATCTTCTTCATCACTTATAATCTGGCCTTCTGTATCCTTGCAGAAGATCGTCTTCGGTTGATATCCCTCTTTCATCCTTTTAACTAAGGAATACGCGGTTCTTATTTTGTATAATTTTAAATGTTCATCCATATTTTTAATTTCGTCATTATTGCACTTCCGTTCTTTCTGTCTGCAGATTTTGTTTACAGGTCGTCTAAGACCATTATATTTGTCCTATTTGGCTAATGTCGGCCATTCCGTTGATATTTTGTAAGCTTCATTTTTTCGCTCTAATGCATCTTGACATTCATTATCCAACCAATCATTTCTTTTGCGCCGGAGTTGTTGTCCTATTACCGCTTCTGCGACGGATGTGATGCCATATATGATGTTTTGGCACATTTCTCTTATTAGCATGCTGATTTTGTTGTTCAGCATTATCGCGAAGTGCCTCTTCAAGGCTGATACGTATTTCGCAACTACTTTTTCATTCTTGAATTTTCCAATGTCGAATTTAGAAACCGGTTGTGTTTTTGAGTGTCCTCAGTTTGCTATTCAGAATCGGAACTTGGTCCTTACTAAATAGTGATCTGTATCGCAGTTAGACCCTCGACATATATGCACGTCGAAAATGATTGAGGCTGCCCTTTTCTCTATTTGAACGTGGTCTATTTGATTGAATGTTCGTCCGTCAAGAGATGCCCACGTTCTCTTGTAAATGGTACGATGCGGGAAGTATGATGATCTTACAATAAGATTTTTGCTGCTGACGAAATCAGTCAGCCTCTGACCGTTGTCGTTACTAATATCATGGAGATTGTGCCTTCCAATTGTCCCTATATAAATCTTCTCTTTGCTCACTTCCGTGTTAAAGTCACCTAATAATATTTTAATATCGTTCGACGGAAGGGATTTGAATGTTGATTCTAAGGTGCTGTCGAATTAATTTCTAAATTCGTCGTCTTTGTCTTCCTTTGGCGCGTGAACATTAATAAGCCAAAGATGAAAGAATCTTGTCTTGGTGCGAATTACATAAAATCATTCATTAACTGGTTTGAAGTTGGTGACTTGGTGTTTAAACTTGTTGTCGACAATAAACGCAACTCTAAACCCATGGCTTTCCGATGATTTGCCACTTTTGAAAACTAACAATTTAGTTTCTTGGAGTACAGTGATGTTTATATAGTTCTTGCTCACCTGTTCTAGGAGCGCTCTCACTGATCATGTCCTGTACAGGAATCGCACGTTCCAAGATCCGATGGAATAGTCCATTTTTCGTTTGCGCGGTGGTTGCCGTTGAATCAATCCAGTCTGAGGCAGTGATTCAGAATTCGAAACCAGTCTGGTTTTTCCGAAGATGAGTTGTTAACCACTTTTGAAAACTAACAATTTAATTTCTTGGAGTACAGTGATGTTTATATAGTTCTTGCTCACCTGTTCTAGGAGCGCTCTCACTGATCATGTCCTGTACAGGAATCGCACGTTCCAAGATCCGATGGAATAGTCCATTTTTCGTTTGCGCGGTGGTTGCCGTTGAATCAATCCAGTCTGAGGCAGTGATTCAGAATTCGAAACCAGTCTGGTTTTTTCGAAGATGAGTTGTTAACACATCGCCCCACCCTAACCTGTAGGACCAACCCCGCCTTTGATTATGTTTATTTTTTAACCCTGGCGAGAAAAGAGTAGGAGTTTTCAGCTAAATTTGATATGCTGTGAATCCAACTATATCATACTTTTTGCATACTTCCTGAGACGCACAGGTGTTACTGGCCATTCAGCCTAACTCCATGCTCCTTCCTCCTTTCTCAACAGACACCGAGAGACGGATTTAAGACTGGCATCGTGAAAAGTGAATGTGCTACAAAACTTATTTCTAGATCAATAGTTTGGTATATTTACACTTCATCATCGTTGGGCACATCATCAAGATATATTGAAGATGAAAAGGTTGTTAATGTGTCTTTATGTTCCTTGTAGCAAAGTTCAAAATATTACTGAGAGAAAGTCTTTTCAGATATACGTTTGTCTTTTGACAATTAATCTTTAGAATTCCTTTTAATTCATTTTCATTTTTACACTGTATATTTTATTATGTAATTATGAATAAAATGACCAACTGATATGAGAAATACTACTATGACCAAAAAGTAAGGTAACTTTATAAATAAAACACATAATATTTATTTATTCCTCCAGATTTATTTTGCCTCCTTCAAAGTAATCCCTCTCTCACTTCAAAAACACTTATTGCAACGTTTCTTCCAGTCTTCGAAACGGTTTTTAAACTCGACTTCTGATTCTTTCTTCAAAGCGGTGATGCAACTCTAATGGAATTTATAAACTAAAGAGACGTCCCGAAGTGGTTTCTTCAACCAAGTATTTCTTTTATTTTTGTGCGTTATCGTGATGTAAAAATCATAAATGGTTTTGCCACAAAGTCAGACCTTTAAACGCTTAAACAATATTCTTTATTAATTGTTTTATTAGATTGAAAAAACTCTTTGTGGATTATACCACGATAATAAAAAAAACGATTAACGCGATTAAAACTATTAACACTTGATGTTGGCTTTGATCTAGTTTTTTCGGGTGTGGTTCATGATAATAACGATTCTTGAATTTCCTGCGCAACTTAGGTCATTTAAGCCTTTTTTTACAATCTGTAATTTTCACTGTGCTCAAAACATGCGCTTCAACATGAGGTTTTTTTTAAAAAATTTGGTGTTTTCGAAACGAAACCACACACGAGACAAGTTTAAATTGTTATTCAAAACCATTTTAATTAATCCAAATAATATTTCTGTAATATCTGCAGTATTTCTAATAATTAATAGGTGATCACTCATTACAATATCCTTGATTAGTTTCATTTTTAACTACTTCCTTACCATCACTAAAGACATACATTCTAAAGTCAAACATTTTTTTAACATAGCTTCATCGCAGTAATATTTCTTAAAAATTTCTTTTCTAGAAATTGCTTTTCTAATTTACATTTATATTTTTACATTAAAAAAAATTCCAGACAATTTATTTAACATTTAACAATACACTTTCCTCACTGTCATTTAAGTTACCATGTAGACTGCATTGACCTACTAATGGAGTATATTCCGATTATTTTTCATTTCGGGCATTAAAATCTCTTAAAACTAACTTAATGTAATTTCTAGAGGTTTCGTCTATCTCGCTTTCTAGCAGCACATAAAATTATTTCTTCTTTTTCTCTATGTTGTCCTCCGTCGGTGTATGTATAGAGAAAATTGACAGATTTTCCTCTCACTCACTAATTTAAAACATATTAGACTTGACTCAAATTTTCTTTTTATAATGAACCCACACTCAAATTAGTGCTTCTTATCTCTAATATATTTTACTCTAATATATTTGATAACTATCATTTCTTAGACATCAGGTGTCATATACCAGGTGTGTCGGTAATTACTTTCCGGATTTTGTAACATATTTCACTAGCCATAAGTATGCAATGTTATGATTTGATACATGTGTCATTTTATTCTACTGACATTAATCTCAAAACTACACAAGCTACGTTCCGCCAAAATAACAGCGTTATAGATTTATAATTTTTTGAAAATGTCGAGTTTTGTGTCTGAAAACGTGCATTTGTGGTACGCATTACTTTACGCATTACTTTTCTTGTTTCATCAAAAGAAAAAAGCCGCTGAAAGTCATCCTTTGCTGGTAGAGACTTACGGTGAGCATGCTGCGACCATAAGAACATGTGAAACGTGGTGATTTCAACGTTCAATACAAAGAGCATCCTGGTAGGCCAAAAACATTTGAAGATGCGGAATTGCAGGAGTTATTGGATGAAGACCCAGCACAAACTCAAAAAGAATTCGCAGAAAACTTGAATGTGAGCCGAGTCGCAATTTGTGAACGATTACAAGCGGTGGAATACATCCAAAAGATGGGAAGATGGGTGCCGCATGAATTGAATGACAGGCAATTAGAAAATCGAAAAATCGTCTGTGTAATGCTGCTTCAAAGATATGAAAGGAAGTCATTTTTGCATCGAATAGTAACAGGTGATGAAAAATGGATTTATAAAAATCCCAAGCGAAAAAATCATGGTTATCAACTGGTGAAGCCGGCCCATCAACTGCAAGGTCAAATCGCTATGGTCGCAAGACTATGTTTTGTGTCTGGTGGCACCAGATTGGTGTCGTATATTATGAATTGTTGAAACCTGGAGGAACAGTTAATACTGATCGCTACCGACAATAAATGACCAATTCGAACTGTGCATTGATCGAAAAACGTCGGCAATACGCTCAATGACGAATATGATAAGGTGATTTGCAGCACGACAAGTTTAAATTGTTATTCAAAACCATTTTAATTAATCCAAATAATATTTCTGTAATATCTGCAGTATTTCTAATAATTAATAGGTGATCACTCATTACAATATCCTTGATTAGTTTCATTTTTAACTACTTCCTTACCATCACTAAAGACATACATTCTAAAGTCAAACATTTTTTTAACATAGCTTCATCGCAGTAATATTTCTTAAAAATTTCTTTTCTAGAAATTGCTTTTCTAATTTACATTTATATTTTTACATTAAAAAAAATTCCAGACAATTTATTTAACAATTAACAATACACTTTCCTCACTGTCATTTAAGTTACCATGTAGACTGCATTGACCTACTAATGGAGTATATTCCGATTATTTTTCATTTCGGGCATTAAAATCTCTTAAAACTAACTTAATGTAATTTCTAGAGGTTTCGTCTATCTCGCTTTCTAGCAGCACATAAAATTATTTCTTCTTTTTCTCTATGTTGTCCTCCGTCGGTGTATGTATAGAGAAAATTGACAGATTTTCCTCTCACTCACTAATTTAAAACATATTAGACTTGACTCAAATTTTCTTTTTATAATGAACCCACACTCAAATTAGTGCTTCTTATCTCTAATATATTTTACTCTAATATATTTGATAACTATCATTTCTTAGACATCAGGTGTCATATACCAGGTGTGTCGGTAATTACTTTCCGGATTTTGTAACATATTTCACTAGCCATAAGTATGCAATGTTATGATTTGATACATGTGTCATTTTATTCTACTGACATTAATCTCAAAACTACACAAGCTACGTTCCGCCAAAATAACAGCGTTATAGATTTATAATTTTTTGAAAATGTCGAGTTTTGTGTCTGAAAACGTGCATTTGTGGTACGCATTACTTTTCTTGTTTCATCAAAAGAAAAAAGCCGCTGAAAGTCATCCTTTGCTGGTAGAGACTTACGGTGAGCATGCTGCGACCATAAGAACATGTGAAACGTGGTGATTTCAACGTTCAATACAAAGAGCATCCTGGTAGGCCAAAAACATTTGAAGATGCGGAATTGCAGGAGTTATTGGATGAAGACCCAGCACAAACTCAAAAAGAATTCGCAGAAAACTTGAATGTGAGCCGAGTCGCAATTTGTGAACGATTACAAGCGGTGGAATACATCCAAAAGATGGGAAGATGGGTGCCGCATGAATTGAATGACAGGCAATTAGAAAATCGAAAAATCGTCTGTGTAATGCTGCTTCAAAGATATGAAAGGAAGTCATTTTTGCATCGAATAGTAACAGGTGATGAAAAATGGATTTATAAAAATCCCAAGCGAAAAAATCATGGTTATCAACTGGTGAAGCCGGCCCATCAACTGCAAGGCCAAATCGCTATGGTCGCAAGACTATGTTTTGTGTCTGGTGGCACCAGATTGGTGTCGTATATTATGAATTGTTGAAACCTGGAGGAACAGTTAATACTGATCGCTACCGACAATAAATGACCAATTCGAACTGTGCATTGATCGAAAAACGTCGGCAATACGCTCAATGACGAATATGATAAGGTGATTTGCAGCACGACAACGCTCCGTCTCATAAAGCAAAACCAGTCAAAGAAATGTTGAAATCAATGTTGAAATCACCCGCCGTACTCTCCAGACCTAGCTCCATCTGACTACTACCGTTTCACATCAATGGGGTTGCAGAACAGCACTTCGCCGATTCGAAGAACTTAAAAAATGGTTCGTTGAATGGTTTAGCTCAAAGGAGAAACTGTTCTTTTGGAATTGCATCCATGTATTACCTGAGAGATGGGTAAAATGTATAGAATCAAATGGTCAATACTTTGAATAAATACATTTTAACTATCCGTTGTAAATAACGTGTTTTCTTTAGCGAAAAAACCGGAAAGGAATTTCCGACACACCTGGTATATAAATAATATTTTCTTACATGTGGAAGGGTGTTACTTAAAGCTCCCGGTTGATATAATATTTTATGTTCCATGCACTAAATCTCATATCCGTATTTTGTAGTAGAATGTGTTTATATTGAATCAATTCAATCCGATGTTCTATTAAAGGTTTCGTAGAAACAATTATTTCCGAGGATGAGACTGCAAGACCTAACCTCCTATCGTGCAGGACCAGGAACTGTTTTGTGGAGTTATCATATCTTAGTCGACGGCTTACAATTTTTAGGTGCCCTTGCCTTTCTCGGTTAGGTACGTTCCGCACATCTTAATGTCCGTACTGCAGAATCCAGGGCACACTACTAGGACGTGGAGATAGAATGTGTTGACACATCTTTATTAAACTATGGACTTTGCTCAGAAATGTATTACATTACAGGGGCCAGCACACTAGACTGTTTCCAAAACTCTAGTATATGCCATATCGGGGACAGTGAATATTTTCTAATACACAAAATTCAGATTAAATAGACTCATTATCTCCATTAAAAGTTGGATATATTCCTACTGTCTTCTGCTTACGTTGAATTGATGAAAAACATGTGGTAAAAATAATAATCCTTTAATATGGTTTTGCCGGTCGCGTTGGTGCGGACGGTAAGAGCAGCGGCCTGTCGCTGCTATGCCGAAATCGCACTGGAGCGGTAGTTGGTTCGATTCCAGCGCTCGGATGGTTGTTTTTCTTTCTTTCTTCTGTCTGTTTACTTCCTAAATGTTTGTGATTGTTTCTAGACAAGAGTGTAAAATCCGACTACGAATTACCACTGAGTCACGCCAGCTAAAGGCTGGGTAAGACCGGATGCCTTCTGAGAAGTGTTCTACGTTGGTCACTCGCCAGTCGGTAGATTTCCTGATAGACTTATGGGTAGGCACATAACCAATGGTTTATAGCACGAGGGGGGTGCTGCCCTGGGTTTGTCGGAAGCTGATGACCGTGGTTCGGAATCCACGTTAAGCTGTAGGTCCAGTCGCTAAATAGCCTAGTTGCTGATGCGCCTCTAACCCTAACACTTTACCTTACCTTTAATATGGTTTTATTTGAATTAATGAAAGATATTTTTAATTAATAAAAACAGAGGGTAATTCGTTAATATGCAAGGTGCAATTTTATTTAATTTTATTATAATCAGCCATTAAATTTAGGACGGTAGAAATAGCGATATTCCTTTGTAAAATGTGTATTGTATCACACTCAATTTGAGATAAAATATCTTAGATTGTTTTGTTTTAAGCATATATTTTCTATTCTATTTTATTGCTTTATATCTATGAGGTAAGAGCAAGTGTTAAGCTACGAATTGTTTACGTATTTCGTTTTAGTATCACTTTTTTCATGATATTTATAACAGTTTGAGTTTGGCCTTTTTGTAGTGCAGATGTGCAATTTTTATTATGGATAAATACATGCTAGAAGAACGCAGTGAAATTATTATAATTTACGTTCATTAATTAATATCTATATGTTTCGATTATAAATATGAAAAGAACGCAGTTTTTAACATAAAAAACAGAATACTTGGAAGAAAAGAATCCTGGAACGAAAAAATAGGCCTGAGAGACCAATTTATTTATCAGTACCAGTATCATATTGATATGATGATTTGTGTTTGTGTGTATATTTTCCTGGGCGTTTAATATCATTTTTATGTTTTTTTTTGGGGTATTTATTACAATAGACTGAAAACACAAGAAAAAACAAGGAGGAAAACACAATCACTACCAACAAACAAAATAATCAAAATAAAAATCTATTAAATATAAACATTGTATTATAATTGAATGGGTGACACGAACAACGTTGTAACGTTGTATGCGGCCTAATACCAATGGATGCAGTACAATATTACGTCGAGGTAGGGCCAGAAAAAATCAGAGTATGCAAAAAAAACGATTTGCTATATTTATCGGGTTTCTGCAAGGAAAATTCAATATCTTACCGACAAAATTAAATTTGGTCGCGATACTAACGATCAGAGAAGGAAACATGGCAATAGGCCAAACGCGCTATCTGAAGAAACTAAAATTGCTGTGAGAACACATATAGAATCGTTTCCTACAAATGAATCACACTTTTCAAGAAATCAATCCAACAAAATATGCTTAAGTGCGGATCTTAATACAAGAAAAATATATAAGTTATACTGCAAAAAACAGCCACCACTGCCACTAATTACAGAAATTTCATTTCGTGATATTAGAAGTGAATTCCAATATTTGAGGTTTGGTTAGCCAAGGTCAGACTCGTGAAATTATTCACATAGTACTCTGCATCACTCTAGAGCTGATACTGCCTATAAAACGCTAGCTGACGACACTGAAAGTAGTAAAATAAACAATACACTAGCTGTTAATTTATGCGTAGACCCCCAACAAGTACTTTTTGCTCCAAAAATAAGTCACAGTGTAATGTTTTACCAGCACCAATATTCTTGTGTTAATCTTGCGATTCAATCACCTTGTGAAGTGTTGGGAAACATGTACTTTTGACATAAATCCATCGCAAAAAGAGGATCCGCAGAAGTGGCGTCATGCATTTTAAAATATATTTCAAACCCATTTTGAACCTCTACTGCCTGGAGAAAGTAGGAACTTAACTATATGGTCAAAGAGATGTACAGACCAGAATAATAACTGAAAACCGATTAGTATGTTGCACCATTTACTAATGAAAAGGTATTTTACTACAGTTGAACAAAAATTTGGACTACCGGTCATTCTTTTCTCCCATGTGATCATGAGTTTTCAATCATTGAGAGCAGTAAGACGTACTGTAAAGTGTACCATCCAGACGATTGGGTGTCGGTGATTGCCAATGCAAAACAAGCAGGAAAAGGTTTTCTAGTAACCAAAATGGCATCATGTGATTTCAAGGATTTTAGTGTTCTTGAAAACAGTATTAATAAAGGTAACTTTAAAATAACTAACTTCGTTTGGTATAGGTTAACTTCAGATGATCCCACTACTCTGAATGCAAGAAAGGCACATAATGTATTGCAACCTTGGAGCGTTCATTGCATTGCGTATTATCGAAGGGGAAGGACTGGAGCTCGCCAACCTCCTATTTAAGTGAACCAGTTTAGGCATTTGAATGAAGGCCCTCTACCTATTAAAAAAGCAAAAAAAAGATTTACTTGATATGTCAATACATACCTCCTCGTTATAGAGAATTTTATAATAATCTTTTAGAAGACTAATAATTTTTACGACATTTTTTAATCAATGAAATTTCAACAACTTACTTTTTCTTTAAATTTCATTTTAATAAGTTTTAAATACCGTTTTCCATGCAGAACATAATCATTTTATTTATTTTATTTTTTAAAATACATACTTAAATTTTGCAGAGTTTTAAAAAAAATGTTTCAATGAAATATATAAGCAATGTTTTTAAAATACGGTTAATTTATCTTTTTAATATATTATAACATTTTGTATATTATCTTTTGAAATGAACATTTGCTACGTTTTTATTTTTAATGACTTTTTATGAATATTTATTTCGCATTTTAATAAAAAAGAACTAGAAAGAACAACGTCATAACCGACATTTTTCAAAATCGGTTACAACGTTGTTCCCTCTGGATATTTTTTTTCCACTTTTCTTATATTTCTGGGTAAAGGAGAAAGATATAGTTTCATAGGGTATTAATGGTAAATAAATGTGAAATTTTAGATCAAAAACAGTTTTTTGCTTCTCCTGTAAAATTTTGATTTTGGCGGTTACAACATAGTTCGTGTCACCTATTCAATTGACCTGGTAGGAAGTGGTAGGATTTACGCATCCCAAATATTTCTATTTAAGCTTTGGGACTATCACATTGATTGTGTCGAGTTTTTGAATAAAATAACTTTCCAGATTCCATATATCAATAGATTCATATATTATTATTCCATTTGTATTTTTTTCTTCAGAAAAAGTTTACTTCAAAAGCCAATATTGTATATATATATATATATATATATATATATATATATATATATATATATATATATCCTTAAAGAGGCCACAATGCTGAACAAATACGAATAACTGCGACAATATCTCATTGAGTTTGCAATCAATTTAACGGCAGAAAACAAAGATTTTTGTTTGATGAATAAGACTTTAATTTATCAATATAATACAGAAACTAAGGAAGTGTCCAAGAGGTAAGTTAGCGGAAAAGATTATTTTTTGGAGATTGCTTGAAGTAAGAGAAATCAAAGAAATGTGAATTTGACTAATTTTTATTACCCAATTTCAGACCAAAACTGTCAAAATATGCCAAGAAAAGCCTTCCAAAAGTATTTTGTTTTAAAGGATAATGTAAAATTTAAAAAATTACGAATTGTCGTGTAAAAGAATCAACGAAAACGGCATTGGAATTAACGATTATTCGCCAGATTCTATTGTTTTAGTCCCATGTGATAATTGTATCTATCATAAACTCAAAAATTCGTTGAAATAAGAGATTTTACTATAAATAAAATGTTCATACTAAACTATTTAGTAAATGTTAAAGAATTAGACTTAAAAGATGCTATATCATGCATAAACTGAATAAATTCACCACATACTATATAGTGTGCACATATTTACTATTCAAAAGATAACTAATCTACCTTAATGGATCTTAGAGTCACAACGTACACTGGAAATGAAAATGTTGATGCTCAGGCAAAGAAGAATGCAACAAGTTCGTTCTTTGGACCCGAACCCTTCCTCATAGTAGGGAAAAATGAAAAAAAAATTGTATTGAGAAAAATCTGAGGTATAGAATACAGAATAGGCCCATTTTGATGCTTTAAATATATCTCTATATTTAAAGACTTCGACGAGCTAGAAAATTCCAGGACCTTCACCATTAAAGCAAGTATTCGAAAAAAACATCTGCTTTCTTGAGGGAGGCAGGAATAAGGATACCAAATGATATAGAAAATACGTCTGGATCTACAATGAATGTACCCTGAATGATAAAAAAAGTCGTCATAATCAAAAATTATTGTATTTTGAATTTACGTTGTTTTTCAAACCGATATTCAATATTTAATAATAATAATCGTCTCATTTTTAGCTTTTGATTCTATTATTCATAGGCGCCTACGAAAATAATAAGGAATAAAAAACTTAGTAAACAAATTAAATAATAAATTAAACAATAAAATATTAAATATATTTAAATATAATAATAAATATTAAACAATATTTAAATGAAATGGAGTTATAAACTTTCTTATTATAATGATACGAAAATATATCCTAAAAATATGTATACAGTTGAAGGAATATGGAAATTCGAACTTGTTAACTGCCTGTCGCTGGAAATGGTGACAGTGGTCTGATACCTAACAACCCATAAATAATAATACGTTAACTAACATAATAAAGTGAAATCATAAAATAGAAAATATGGCTATCAATAAATTTAAAGAAAGAAATTGGCGAGAACGAAAATGTTGTCAGTCATGGGTACTGCCGACAGAAGTAAAAGTGAAAGAAGTGAAAACTTGAAACTTTGGAATAACTGTGTTTTTTTGAAATTTTTAAATTAATTATGGTATAAATAATTAAAATTGAATAATTTGTAAATACAGATTATTAACATTAATCTGATTTTCACATCTATAGGCACACCGAGCATTAATTATATACGTTTTCATATAGTTTATTTATTAATCAAAACATATGATGGGTTGCGCAAGACCAGTACAAAATATAAATACATTTTATATACAACAAATCCAGTATATACAATGTATAAATGTATATATGCGTATACACATATGTACACGTATGTACATATATGTAAACAGGCCGCTGCGCGTCGCCAGTCTGGCGTAACACGTCATTAGCATGTCGGTGATGCTAACTTATAAGTTTTGCCCCTACCAAACATCGCTAAAACGCGGCTAAAGAAGTTTTCACTTCAAAAATGTGAAGAAATCTTAGAAATCAATGGTCAATCCTAATTGATTACTATTTAATTTAGTGTACTTTATATGTTATTAATTACATCATAAAAATCCTAACAAATTTATATTTATATACAGTACAATGTAGAAATTCAAGAGTTTATACGTTTAACGAATGGAATGTTTAAAAATAATTAAAATATTTGAAAAATCTGCCTCCACCATTTTATCAAGAATATATTTTCGAGCTCGAATCGAGTTTATTGCTTTGAATATATAATGTCCACAAATAATAAGTATAAAGAACTAAGGTCATAGGTACTGATTGTGGATTGTGGTTTTTAGAAATAACAATTGTACGTTCACAGCTATTGATAAATTAATAAATTTAACTATGTACTAGTTTACTCTAGGTAAAGGCTCGGGAATTCTGTTATGGAATACTGTTATCGATTTTTGGAGGAAATGTTTACTTAACTTTTTTTACTTAAATTCAAGAACAACATTTGTTCTGAAATAGGACCTTTAAGTAGAGAAATGAAGTTAAGCGACATCGATCGTGGTCGATATTTCGATGGGCCTTTCGACATTTAGTGGTAATATATATATATATATATATATATATATATATATATATATATATATATATATATATATATATATATATATATATATATATATATATGTCACCACGGTGGCACCACGTGGAGAAAGGGTGATTTCTGTAATATTTCTCTCTACATGTTTGTAAGTACTGTTTCACGGATGAAAAAACATATATAAGTTTTTTTCGGTTACAAGTGCATCCGGTTGTTTAATTGGTTCCTTTTGGAAGCTTGCAGACTTTTCGCCCAAATCTCATTTGGCATTTTCGGTGGTTACTGCCGCGAGGTTTACTTACTTTCTGAGAAAAGTCAGAGAGAGTCCAAATGAGATTTTAACGAAATTTGCGGATGTTTCGCTAAAATCAGATTTGGCTTCTTCGGGGCTTACTGTCACGAAGTTCGTGACTTTCTTACTTTTCTCAGAAAGTCACGAATCTCGCGACAATAAGCACCGAAGATGCCAAATGAGATTTTTGGTGAAAAGTCAAAGAATTGGTCCGGGACATATTTTCATATATATATTTTCACATATATATATATATATATATATATATGTATATATATATATATATTTTCATATATATATATATATATATATATATATATATATATATATATATATATATATATATATATATATATATATATATATATATATATATATATATATATATATATATATATATATATATATATATATATATATATATATATTATATATATATATGTATATATATATAAATAATATATATAAAATATATGGCACTAGGAAGCGGTCTACGATAATACCAGCCCACACATTAAGAGACCATTTATGCTGATAATCTAAAGGGATAATGAATCTTGGATTTTCACAGCTGTAATAATGGAAGTTATGTTGCTTAACGTACCCATTTTTGTGGGAAGTTACTTCATCCGTGGATAAATTTAAAGCCTACCTCTTTTTCTATCTGCCTGCATGAAATATTCGAATTAATTACAGCTTGAAGAACTGAATATTCGTTTTCTTCACTCAGAGCTACTTTCTTCCGTTTCTTTCAAATCGCTCTTTCAGTCGTATAAACGACGTCGAATGCATTAGGATGACATTCGGCATTAAAGAATCTTTGGGCATAAACTCTATTGCTAAAAAAGAGTTTCTTGCGCCCAAAACGTAGATCATGTTTATCAATTCCTGTATAGAAAAATTCATTTACGTTCTAGTTTCTATTCTAATAAACACCATACTACACAATTTGACAATAATTGACCGTTTGATTCATTTGTTTTTAAGCCATGATTGTCTAGGGCCTAATGTCCAAACTTTCCAGCCTTAGGGCCATACTGATTACTCCAGTAAGTTCCAAGGGCCAAAACCGTTTTAATTTTCCTGCCAATATCTATAATTTTTAACGCGAGTTATATTGAAGGAAATACCTTTTTTGTTTACATTTTGATACCTTAAAATAGACCCTTTTTTATTTAGACAGATATCTTAAATACGGATATTTTATTAGTATTAGGTACATTTTAATAGTTTACTTTCTTGTTAAAGCAGTAATTCTGTTAATTTAGTCATTAGTTTTATTTACTGTGTAATCTCAATTAAAAATAAAGTTATATTTTTTTGAGTGAAACCGTGTTTTAAAACGTAACTGGCGCAGTCGGAACGGATTTCCATAAGGCCCTTTTTGACGAAGCTGTGAAGAAGTGCATTGTGCAACCCCTCACTGAAGCTACCAAAAGAGTCGTCAGGTTCAACTGTTTGATTGGAAGCCAACGAACCTCTACGAGAACATGGTAGGATAAGTAATTTATCAGTACTCCCTTACAATTGTTCACCCCTATCCTCTATATTTTCTGAAAACTAGAATTTTGAAAATATAATTAGGAAAATATTAGTACATAATTAGCATTTAAAGGAAATGGTTAAGTTAGGTTACTAAAAAAAAAACGCATTCTAAAATTCTATGCCAAGAGACAATAGCCTCGAAAGGGTTATCGCAGGATTATCAAATCTAGAACTAAGAAAACCGAATTTAAATAATCCAAAAAGCGTAAGATCAAGACCGAAAACATCCCAAATGACTTCAATTACAGTTGCGAAGGAAATAGCAAATACCATCCGCCATTATAACGGCAACCCGGACCATTTAGAATTTTTTATATCTTCGGTAGATAAGTTTTACTCAAGATATGGTACTACTCAGGATGAAATATTAAATGAATTTGTCTGTCTTTTCAACTATAACTTCGAAATTGGAAAATGAAGCAGCTAACTTAATATTATGCCGACCTGATCTGGTAACCTGGCCACAAATTCGCTCTGCTTTGAGAGAGAAATTTAGCGACCACATCGGACGACAAGTATTACAACAACAACTTATATTTATGAACAAAAATAAAGAAGAAAATATATTTGATTTCATCGAAAGAATTAAAATGCTCAAATCCAAACTAAACCTAAAAATCTATACAGATAGTAGCCTTGAACCAGCTATCAAGCAAGCTATGATCACCCAGAACGATTTAACAGCAATCACAGTTTTAATGGCTAACGTAAGCTCAGAATTAAGAACATTGCTATTGTTACGCAATCCTCAAAAAATAGAAGACGCCGCTGGACTAGTTTTAAATCATAGTTTTTTCGAGCAGCAGATAACGCTCAGACAAAATCCGATGCAAAACTCGGCACAACCGAATAACAGTCAACGATTCCCAAAACCACTACCGCCTAAGACACCTTACTATCAACAGCCACAGATCCTCAGATAAATTTTCGAGGAGAAGCCTCAAGAAACGATGCACAATAGACTTAAATAATTTACAACCAAATTCTTTACCCTACATACAATTTTCAAACCCGCAAATGAAAATATTAGTGGACACAGGATGTCACATTTCTCTTTTACGTCCCGTAATTGCAGAAACGTTTCTTCCAGAAACAATATATAAATCAGATACTTGAATTATTACATGCACTGGTCAAACTACTGCGAATTATAAAGCGAACATAAAATTTTTTAACCACCCTCTTCTGAATGAAAAAATGGAATTCTCACTGTTTCCGTTCCATGAATATTTCGATGGCATTATAGGTATCCGTGACCTACAAAAATTAAAACTGAATATAGATCTACAAAAACCAGCGTTGTATAATGAAGAAATAGAAATTCCACTTAAATACAGAAGTGATTTTGAAACACAAGTAATAGAAATACCACCCTTTTCTAGTGTCCTCAAAACAATAAAGTCAAAAATACCGGAAAATCGAGAGATTCTTTTACCATTATACAAGAAAGGACCTTTAGAAATTCCAGCCTGTTTAACAAAAATACAAAACGGTACAGCTGTAATAGAAATAAGGAACAATGGACCGAAAAGCGCTACGCTAACCTTTAACTCCAATTCGTTAAATAACACAGCCATACCACATGATCCAATAAACTATGAATGTTTTACCTACGATACCTTTCTACAAAAATACGAAGAGACATTCCCTGCAAAATTAGATTTTTCCTTGCTAAGATTAGACCACCTGAACTCTGAAGAGCAACAAGACTTAAAGAGACTCTTAAGTAAATTTCCTGAAATTCTCCATCTACCTGGAAAAGAATTAACCTTTACCAACAGAGTTAAACATGAAATCGTTACCACAGATGAAATACCAGTCCATACTCGTTCATACAGATATCCCTACATACACAAAAAGGAAGTAAAGGAAGTACAGCAACAAATGGAACAGATGCTAAATGACGGAATCATTCAACTATCTTCCAGCCCGTGGTCGTCACCAGTCTGGATTGTCCCAAAAAAAATGGACGCATCTGGTAAATCCAAATGGAGAGTCGTTATCGACTACCGCAAAGTCAACGAGAAGACGATTGATGACAGGTATCCAATACCTAATATAACGGAAATTTTCGACAAATTAGGACGCTGTCAATACTTCACCACATTAGATCTTGCATCCGGTTTTCATCAGATCGAAATGGACGAGAAAAGTATTCCAAAAACAGCATTTACGGTGGAAAACGGTCATTATGAGTTCAGACGTATGCCGTTTGGCCTCAAAAATGCTCCTTCAACGTTCCAACGCGTAATCAACGAACCCGTACTTGAATATCCAGACTTCGAAAAATCCTTCATCCTAACAACCGACGCATCTAATTACGCTATTGGTGCAATTTTATCACAGGGACCAATTGGTCAAGACCGTCCAATCTCTTATGCATCCAGGACATTAAACCTTGCAGAATGCAATTATTCAACAATAGAAAAGGAGCTGCTCACTATAGTTTGGGCAACCAAATATTTCCGCCCTTATCTGTTTGGAAGGAAATTTAAAATATTAACAGACCATAAACCGCTTCAGTGGTTGTTTTCCCTAAAAGATCCCAATTCGCGTCTAATACGTTGGCGTTTGAAGTTAGACGAATATGACTATGAGGTAATCTACAAAAAAGGTAAATCCAACACAAATGCGGATGCCCTCTCTAGAAAACAACTTAATCACATCGAAGACGAAATAGTTACACAAAAGGAGGATGAAGATGACATAACGTCACTTCTAAATAACTATGACCCAAATGAAGCATAGATATATCAAACGACGAACTAGATGAAATTCTGAGTAACTTACCACCAAAAGAGAACTCTAAAATCAAGATATTACAGAACATCCAAATTAAACCACCAGATGACACGGTTACTCAACACTCGAGCCAAGAAAACCCCATACTAGGAGCAAATTACACTGAAAAACAATTAAACCCTTTCAAAAAACAAATACTATATAAAACTTATCCCGGAAACCGACTAAAAACCAGCAATGAACAGATCTTTAGTAAACAAAGACTGATTGTAAACCTACCAAATAACCTACAAGAAAATGATATATTGATGTTTATTAAAGAATATTTAGTACCCCAGAAAACCTATTGTCTATATTTCCACGACGATTGTCATGAAGCCTATATTCTAAACATTTTCCGACAATACTTCCAGGATAGCGCATTCAATCTCCTGATATCAAGGACCTTTGTACAGGATATCACAGACCCGGAAGATCAGAAGCTTAAATTAAAATACTATCACGAAACAAAAACTAGCCATACAGGCATCAATGAAAATCTAAAGGCAATTAAAGAAAGATTTTACTGGCCTAATATTGACTCAGACGTAAGAAATTATATAAACACCTGCCATATCCAAATAAAATAGTCCTAAAACCAACACCCATTGGATACGAACCCTGCGATCATGTATACATGGACGTATATAAGACTCATGGACAGCATTTCTTAACAATTATTGACAGTTTTTCAAAAATGGCGCAAGCTTATCCTATTTTAACAATAACTGCCACACAAATTGCAGACAATTTAATTGTTTACTTTAATCATTTTGGAATACCAAGAAAGATTACCACAGACAACGAAACAGCATTTAGAAGCGAAACCGTTCAAAACTTCTGTCTAACTCATGGTATAGAACTCCATTTTACAAATTGTCTAATTGCTAACAGCAATAGCCCCATCGAAAGATTCCACTCGACCATAAGAGAAACTATCCTAACCCTTAAAAAATAGCAAAAGTAACGAAGATATAATCAACCTCATGAATTACGCAATTCTGAGTTACAATAATTCATACCATAGCTCGACAAAATATACACTCTTTCAAATTGTTCGAGGGAAGCCAGACTATTGCAACCCTTTAGAATTAAATGAAGAACAAAGGCTCACCGAATACATGTCCTCTCATGCAGATAACATAAAAATGATCAAAGAACAACTTTTTCCCCAACTTCTACAGAACCAACAAGCTAAGCTGACAAAAATCAATCAAGATCGCCAAGAACCGAAACTTTATCGAACAGACAAACCTATCTACAGAAAAACGAAAATTGCACGATTAAATAAAAGTGACAAAAGGTATAAGAATAGTTTCTCACCAATTCACCAATCACCAATTCACAACGATGATACAAAAATAATATCGGAAACTCGAGTTTATCATAAAAACTTATTAAAACCTCAACGATTCACATCTGAATCCAATTTAGACAACCCCTGAAAAACGAACATTCACTTTCATTCCATTCCTAAAACAATATCATCCTATCACCCCGTACTGCTAAATGAAAATCCATGTAGAAATAGAGTTCGTAGAAACAGCTTCAATAATACAAACCAACCCCATAGACGACTCCGTAGAAGACCCCGCAACGCAGAACCATTCCCGGAAAATCTCAACCCTTCGGAAACAATATTTTCCGATCTTAAGGAGGAAGGAGTTATATTGAAGGAAATACCTTTTTTGTTTACATTTTGATACCTTAAAATAGACCCTTTTTTATTTAGACAGCTATCTTAAATACGGATATTTTATTAGTTTTAGGTACATTTTAATAGTTTAATTTCTTGTTAAAGCAGTAATTCTGTTAATTTAGTCATTAGTTTTATTTACTGTGTAATCTCAATTAAAAATAAAGTTATATTTTTTTGAGTGAAACCGTGTTTTAAAACATAACTCGCGTACTAGTCGCCTAGTACGCGACCTAAACGAACATACGCTTCCTAAATTCGCTAGTCGCGGGCCGGATTGATGACACTGGCCCGTGGCAGTAGGCCCGTATTTGGCCCGGTGGCAGTAGTTTGGAGACCCCTGATCTAGGGCGTCTAGGCCATTTGAGTACCTTAAGTTGTAAATGGATATTCACATTTCTTTTCGATAGTCAAAATAATAGATCAAAAATATTTTTTTCCTATTTAATTATGAAAGAAGTACACTATTTTTTCTTTTCCATATAAAAACTGTTTAAAAGCTATACTAGAACAATATTTGCCATTTAAATTGAATTTTTTAACGTTATTACTAAGAAGTATAAGGTGAATTCCATTAAAAACGAAACAAAAAAAATAAAAATGTAAAAATCTGGGAAATTATTACTATACCTAGGACATGTTTAAGAAGAATATTGGTGTTTTGTCTTAGGAATGTTGTGAAATGAAAAAATAATAGAGATTCCATTTAAAAAAAAACTGAGAAACGATGTTTTGATTATTCTTAATTTATCTCAGTTATCCTGGACACACTGTATAACGTAGACACATTTTGTTTGCATTGAAAGTTAAGTCAAAGTTTCACTAATATTCCTACCAAAAATAACAATCTTACATAAAAAAAAAATATGTATGACACTGCAAAATAGAGTTGTGGATATTGTTAAAACCGTTCGGTTTAGGTATAGAACATATTTCACGAAGAATTCTTAGAGTCAATAGCACAATGCAAAAATGGATGAACATATAGGGTATTCGGAAAGAAAAAACAAAACTATACCCCGCCACGGTTTTGTGAGACACCCTTTAAAAATACCTTTAACTTTAAATTATGTAACCTACTTATTTGTACAACTCTTATACTTATTTTTTTCTATATCCAGCCATTATAAGGATATTAACCGATATCGCATTATTGAAACACTCTGTATATACACATGCAAAACTATAAGAAAACGTATTCGAGAGGAAACGCGTCGTTTCAATATGCAGCTAGTGCAAAAAACACTATAGAAGAAAACAAGGGAATAAGGGAATAAACAAAGCTAAACACAAGCTGAAAAATAAAAGGACAAATTGTTTGCCTTAATGCGTAAGGATGGCACAGAGTGTAGGGAGCGTACAGAAATATTAGAAGTTATCAGAAGATTTTATTCAAAGTTATATGAAAATCACAACACAAATCACAGATTAAAGACAACAATAGAAGAGCAAATGCCAGTTATCCTGTTGGATGAAGTGACAAAGCCATAAAAGCGATGAAGAACGGAAAGGCTCCAGGAAAGGACAATATAACAGTTGAAATATTAAGAGCTGGTGGTCGAACTATACATAAAATACGGGCTAAATTGTACCCAAAATGCCTCAGCATGATCAAGATCAAAATACCCAGCCTATAGAAAAATGCTGAAGTGATTCTTCTTCATAAGAAAGGAGCACAAGAAGATTTAAAAAACTACCGACCAATAAGCCACCTATAAGTAATGTACAAAGTTTTCACAAAGATAATATCTAAAAGATTATTAAGAACACAGAGATCAGGCGGGATTCAGAAGTGGATTTAGTACAATGGATCCTATCCAGTTTATCCAACAGACCATAGGAAAACACAATGAATACACCATACCACTGTGCTAGTCGTTTATTGACTATGAATTTGACAGGCATTTGACCCAGTATCAAAGCAAGCCATAATAGATGTATTGTGTAACCAAGGGATAGACAGAGCCTATGTGAACCTACTGAGATCCATGTATGATGAAGCTACATCTACAGTTCACATATAAGACCTTGAAGTTAAAATCAAAGTAGAAAGGGGTGTATGACAGGTCGACTCAGTATAGCCTAATCTTTTCTCAGCCTGCCTTGAACAGGTTTTTTGTAATCTGGGTTGGAAACAGGAGGGAATAAAAATCAATGGTGAATACTTAAGCCATCTTAGATTCGCAGATGATATAGTTTTAATCTCAAAAGGCCCAGATGAGCTACAAATACACATACAACAGCTGCAAAGAGCGGGAGAATCATTTGGCTTAAAAATAAGTCTAAAAAATTTAAAGGTTGTGGACCACTACATGTATCATGGGCAAAGGATTTCAATGAAGGGTGATACTGCCCGGGAAGTGGAACGGCATGTTAAGTGTGGCTGGCAGGCATTTGGCAGGCTCAATATAGTGTTTAAGAGCAAACACCCATTGTGTCTGAAAAGAAAAGTCTTTGATTTTTCAAAAGAGGGGAATGGAAATATGTTTGCTTGGCATTACAAAGCAGAAAAGAAAGACCTGCGTATGGATCAGGGAACAAACGAAAGTATGTGATATCATTGGAGGGGTAATAGAATTGAAATGGAAGTTGGCAGGCTATATAGCGAGACGATGCGATGACAGATGGACCAAAGCAAACCTGGAATGAATACCGCTTGATCATAAACGTCCACGAAAGAGACCGAAAATACGATGGTCGGATGACATCATCAAGTATATCGGACCCGAATGGCAAAGGAGAGCTCAGGACCGCGTGAGTTGGAAGCATGCTGGGGAGGCCTTCATCCTGACATTATTGCTATATATATATATATATATATATATATATATATATATATATATATATATATATATATATATATATATATATATATATATAAGTGAATAAGTCCTGGGAAATTCTAGAAAAGACTATCTCTAAAATTCCCTCTAACCATGTAAAAATCCTATTGGGCCATTTCAACGCCCAGCTAGGGAAAGAAAAAAAGTACAGGAAAACAGTCGGCAGTTTTCCCGCTCATAAATGGACTAACCATAATGGTAGAAGATTGGTTGAACTATGCTCGCAGTTTAATCTAAAAATAATGTCAACCCATTTTAAGAAGAAAATATCAAAACAAAAAACCTGCAGGTGCCCAAACACGTACATGGGTGAATTTCAAATTGACCATGTTGCCATTTCGTACCCCAATTATAAAGAGATTTTGAATGTTCAAGTCAGGAAAGGAGCAAATATAGACACGGATCACTACTTGACTAGAATCAAACTTAGCTTAAAACCTCGAAAACTTATTCAAAAGCGGCTGCTAATACCAAAGTTTGACCCAACGAAAATAAAACCAGCCCTAACAGAAGAACTTGATAAACAACCAGCACAGAACTGGCAAGAATTGAAACAAAAAATTATTAAAACAGCCTTAAAGTTGGTCCCTTTACAAAAACGTAGAAAACATCCGTGGTGGGATGAAGTTTGCGAGCAAGCAGTATTAAGCCGAAGTGAAGCATTCAAAGATTGGAATAGTCAAAAAACAGCAATAAACTATAACATATTTTTGGAAGTAAGAAAAGAAACATCGAAGCTAATTAGACAAACAAACAAAACAGAAAATATGAAAACAATCAACTTAATGAAATAGAAAAAGATTTCCAAAAACATAACACTCGAAACTTTTACAAAACATTTAAAATTAAAGTAACAGGCTATCAACCGCAAAGTCTTTGCTTCCAAAAGGAAAACGGACAATTGGCTCTAAATAACCAAGATAATTGCAAAGAACTTGCGAAATATTTTGAACAAATATTAAACTGTCCAGAGCCCTTAACCAAATTAGCAACACTAAAGCCTAAACAAACAAACCCAGATTCATTACCACCGAATGAAGATGAAATAATTAGGCAAATCAAGCGGCTTAAAATTAATAAAGCTTCTGGTGAAGATGGAATCACTGCGGAACTTTTGAAATCCGCTGGTCCAGGTACAATCAGGGAAATAACCAAAATTCTACAAGAAGTTTGGCGAACCGAACGGATTCCGGAAGACTGGAAAGATGCTCTAATCCATCCACTACATAAGAAAGGAGATAGAACGGATGTAAACAACTATAGAGGGATATCTCTTCTCCCAGTTTGTTACAAGATTCTATCTCAATGTCTACTAGACAGAGCACAGGGACAGTTAGAACCGAACATTGGTGAATATCAAGCAGGTTTTCGACCGGGCAGATCCTGCCCTGAACAGATCCTGAATCTGAAGTTGATTCTAAGACATCAAAAACTGTACAATAAAAATCTCGTCTGTACATTTGTGGATTTCAAAAAAGCATATGATTCTATTGACCGCGAATCTTTATTCCGAATCTTGAAAGAACAAGGACTAGATCTGAAAACGCTGGCAATTATTAAAGCAACGTTAACTAACACAAAGTCAAAAGTTAAATTCATGGGTGAGATCTCGGAGCCCTTCGAAATTAAAACTGGAGTGAGACAAGGGGATGGACTCTCGCCACTTTTATTTAACTGTGTTCTAGAAAAAGTAATACAGGAGTGGCGTGAAAAAAAGTCGGCCCTGAATATTGACCAGCCCATTAAACTGGGGAGAACCAACATCAAAATTGATTGTCTGGCATTTGCTGATGATCTAGCAATTTTAGCTCAAGATGTATTAACGGCACAGAAACAGATTGAAATCCTAAAAGAAACAGCCGAAAATGTAGGACTCCAAATTTCCTTTGAAAAGACACAATACATGACCTGCAACAGACTAAGAACGCCATTTCTAAAAACAAAATATGGTAACATCAGACGAGTCTCTCAATTCAAATATTTGGGTGAAATAATCATGGAAAATGGGTTGGAAAAAGCGGCCAATAAGGGTAGATGTCAAAAAATGGAAACGGCATTGAGACTTACACAAAACATTTACAACAAAAAATGCCTATCTAAAAACACAAAACTGAGACATTACAACACAGTTATTAAGCCAGAATGTCTATATGCTGCGGAAACGCTCATTTTGAATAGAAAGAGGGACATCGAGGACATTGAAAAGAAGGAAAGAAAAATCATAAGAAAAATCCTAGGGCCCAAACAAATAAATAGCACAACATACCGACTTCGAGAAAACCAAGAAATCAAACAATACACAGATATACATAGCGATATGAGAAAACGAAGACTTAAGTTTTACGGACACATAAAACGGATGAATCCGAGTAGGTTAACTAGACAAATAGTCGAATTTTATGAAAATAGGAGTAAAGCTAAAGTAGAAATAATTAAATGGATTGCTGCAATTAAAGAGGACCTAAGATCAGCAAATATTACACAAAGTGAAATTCAGGATAGAGGCTGTTTCAGACACAAGGTTAACGTTTGGAAGGTTGGCCAGAGAGAAAAATGTAGGAAGACTGGAACAACTTGGTCTGACGAAAGGAAACAAGCTCATAGCGAAAGAATGAAATCAGTATGGGCACAAAGGAAGGCTAACAACAACAAACGCCTCTAATTGTACTTCGCGGGGTCCACCAGGGCCCATACGTGAATAATAATAATATATATATATATATATATATATATATATATATATATATATATATATATATATATATATATATGAAAAGAAAAAAACGCAAATGTATACCTTAATGCGTGAGAATGGTACAGTGTGCAGGACGGAAATTGTAGAGGTCGTCAGAAAATTTTATTCACAGTTGCATAAAGATCAGTACCAATCAAAGACAACAGAAAAAATGCCAGATATCCTAGTTGAGGAAGTGAAAAATGTTATAAAATTAATGAAAAACGGCAGGGCTCCAGGAAAGGACAGTGTAACTGTCGAAATGCTAAAAGCTGGTGGTCGGATGTTACATAAAACACTGGCAAAATTATACTCAAAATGCCTCAAAGATCAAAAAGTACCTGACTTATGGAAAAATGCAGAAGTGATCCTTTTACATAAAAAAAGGAGCACCGGAAGGTTTAAAGAAGTATCTTCCAATAAGCTTCCTATCAGTAATGTACAAAGTTTTCACTAAAATAATATCTAAAAGAATACTAAGAAAACTCAATGACGCACAACCAAGAAAACAAGCAGGATTCAGAAGTGGATACTACAATGGATAACATCCAGGTTGTACAGCAATTGTCTACGACAAAGCATTTGACTCAATCTCAAAGCCGGCCATAATGGATGCATTGCTTAATCACAGGGTAGACAGAGCATATGTAAACCTACTAGAATCGATTTATGATGCAGCTACAGCGACCATTCACCTTGACGGTCTTGAAGTTGGAATTGATGTAGAGCGGGGTGTACGGCAATGTGACGCAATATCGCCTATTCTTTTCTCGGCCTGCCTTGAAGAAGTATTCCGCAATCTGAATTGGGAACAGGATGGTTTAAAAATCAATGGTGCAAACTTAAACCATCTTAGATTTAAAGATGATATAGTTCTCCTGTCACAAGTTCCATAGGAGATGAAAGACGCATACTAGAGCTGCAAAGGACTGGCGAATCATTTGGCTTAAAAATAAACCAGAAAAAAAGTCAGGTTATATTCAATAGATTTGCTGAGGAAAGAAGAATTTCAGTTTTATAAATGGATTTGGAAATTGTGGACCACGTTGTATATTTTTGACAGAGTATTTCAATGGAGGGTGACACTGTCCGGGAGGTGGAACGGTGTTTAAAATGTGGCTGACAGGCATTTGCCATACTTAACATAGTGTTTAAGAGAAAACTCCCAATTTGCCTGAAAAGAAAAATCTTTGATCAGTGCGTCCTACCCATATGACATGGAGTGAAACGTGGACATTCACATCGCAATCAATTCAAAAACTTCGGGTAGCACAGAAGGGAATGGAAAGATGTATGCTTGGCATTACATACAAGACAGATAGATCAGGGAACAAACGAAAGTGAGTGACATTATTGAAAGAGTAAAGCAATTGAAATGGTGATGGGCAGGACATATAGCGAGGCGATGGGATGACAGATGGACCAAGGCAATCCCAGAGTGGATACCGCTTGATCGCAAACGTAAAAAAACGTAATATATATATATATATATATATATATATATATATATATATATATATATATATATATATATATATATATATTTGGAAATTTTTATGGAATACAAAATTATTCCAAGATTTTTTGTATTTATTTTTACATACGTTGTGAAAAGTACCTGGTCTTTAAATTTACAATAGGTTCATTAAAAAATGTATACCTAGCTATTTAGAATCCAGGGCCGTACTAGCTTAAAAAAATTATAATGAATTATTTTAATAAATAACAGTAAAATACGAATTAAATATTTCCGAACTAGGTAGTTTTTTTTTATAATATGTTAATGAATAAGTTCTCAAAATACTAGATACTTTGACAAAACATATAACTTATCTTCACAAAACAGAACCGAAACAGAAACACTCAACAGAAACACTCAACAGAATTGTATATTTCAATTCGAATGCTACATCGAATGTATACATTATTAAATAATTCGTGTGTATTCTTATATAAGCAGCAAGCTCCAACATGGAAATATAATTGAAAATATTTTTTACATAAAATCACTACACAAGTAAACATATCAACAAGTCATACACAATCACAAGTTGTGTAAATGAAAATACCATATCCCTTATTAAGGGAAGAATATGTCCAATACCCTGTTAACTACCAACGTCGGTGTCGAAATATAGTTCTTATAAAAAATTAACCAATAAAAATATAATGCATTGTGTATTGCTGAACTTTAAAAAGCATGTTATTACTAAATACATTAAAAATAAAGCTAATTTTATGGAGAGAAATTTTTTAAAGCTATGAGGTTTTATATTGGTCGTCGAGGTGAGTAATGGATCTTAGACTACTTAAAATATTATTTAAAAAAAAACTAATTTTATAGAGGGCATTTTTTTAAAACAGTGAGGTTTTATATTGGTTGCCGATGTGAGTAATGGATCTTATAGTACCATAATGATCTAAAATATAACTCAAAATGATGGATAATTCACTGCTTAGCTCTATCATAGCTAGGAAATCGAAATTGTAGCATTTAAATTTTGGAAGTATTTTTGGAAAACACAACCGCCATCAGGTCAAACATCAATCCCAGAAACTAATCAAAATAGTAACGATGTACAAAACAAGAAAATAATATACCGATTCTAATTTTTTCTGCCCTTGGTCGATCTTGTATTAGACAAGGAGTACATTCTAATAGAATTTCCGACTAATTTTTGATTTTTCTGGAAAAAAATAAAACCTAATAACATCTTTATCTTTAACATCATCAAGATCTTTAATAAAAGTTAAACATTAACATTTTCATATAGTTCTAGAACATGTAATGTACCGGTTGCGGTGATCAAATTTCGGACAAGACGAGCAGTTTTCTTTATCTTTATGGGGACCTTCTAGAGTATTTTTATTCTATGTAATCCCCTTCCGTCTGAATCACTACCTCCATTCTCTGAGATGCCTGCACACCGCCTGTGACATCACTCTAACTATTCCTTTCTTGGAGATCCTTTCACCCACGCTCTGCACATAATAATGTAACTGATTCAGATCTGGACTATTAGGAGATCAGAACATTTTGAATCAAAATATGTCTACGTTATTTGATAGCCAATTCCTAACCAAAGTTTTGCTACATTTGCTAGAACGCTCACGCATACCTAAATGTGGTCATGAGCTCTTTCAAGGAATATCGTAATCCTATTACTTGCTTAAAAAGGATTTTCCTTGCCTTATTAATGCCATACATTTGAAAGGTTTTTAACTTTTATTTAATTTTTTACTCTATATTATTAAAAGACGGTGACATAGAATAACAAAAAATGACCTTTCACTGAGGTATAACATGGCTTTAATTTTGCCTAGTGAAATATCTATTTGAAACTGTTATGTAGAAGTTTGCACAGCTGATTGTGATTGACCTTTAACAATTCACATATTTACAAACAGCATGTACAGATAAATAACAGCAATGTTTTCGATTCCTTCCTTAATTAACGAATTTAAATTGAAACACTGAAATAAATTTCATATGTATTTTTGAAATACCTTGATTCAAAGAAAAATGTAGTTGTATAGGGAGTAAAGGTTACATTTACAACCCTATAGCTGTTTTTAAACGCCAGACAATCAATCTTTTTTTCACGCCACTCCAATAATATATATATATATATATATATATATATATATATATATATATATATATATATATATATATATATATATATATATATATATATATATATATATATATATATATATATGAGCAATGGTTAGTTGCTTGACCGGGAGGAAACCCCACCCATCCCTTACATTGAAGGGTACATGTTTCGTCTGTTGGTGGTTAGACTCATCAGGGTACCGACATATGCTCTCTTGTCAAGAATAGGGAGTCCCGCTCCACAATCAAACAACCCATATTTTCGCCGACTTCTCGTCGGATGGCTTATAAATGCAGTTTTTTGACTTCTTTGGACTGCGTTCAACGAGACAACAGTAGTCAGGAGTTATACACCCTCGACCGTTGGATTCCACAATCTCATGTGGAACGCACAACAACCTGCATCTCCGCCATGGTTAGTTGCTTGACCAGGAGGAAGCCCCACCCATCCCTTACATTGGAGGGCACATGTTGCGTCATCATATAATATATATCATATAAATAATGCAACAAGGGGGAAAATGATGACGCTAACTTTAAGTGAAAAAATTAGTTAATAAAAATTAATAATGGCAAACCATCCTCACCGATAACAATAAGGAATATTCACATTCATAATGCAGGTGGTAGAGTCAGAAAAGCAGAAGTTTGATGAAGTACTGCAACTGAATGAAACAATTAGGGCCAACCGCTAGAAACTACAATTGTGAAAGAAATATTTTTGTTTAGTATATATAATATTTTTCATCGGTTTCATTTCAAATAAAATGATAGGTCTATCGTTTGTTTAGAAGGTCTTTTAGCATTCAAATGTAAGAAATATGTTAGTTTAATCAGTTTTTTTGGTAAAGATAACCTATCTTTATTGCATTTGACCAGATGCCGACTATATTTAATTTTTCCGCTTAAGGAAACTGGGTTGTGTTATTGTGCTTACATTCAATGTGTTCGTTCAGTATTTGAAACCTACATTTTCATTTATACTGTGAACAAGTGTCGTGTCGTGTCGTTCCCGAATAAGTCCAAGGGTGAGTGTATCACTGAACACTTTGTTATCTATTAACTTTTATTAGTTTTGAGTTCGTCACTGAACACTATAATTTCTGTCGATTTATATTAATTTTAAGATGCATTTAAAACTATATTATTTGTATTTAATGTTTTCTTTAATATTAAATGATTACTATGTAAGTGAGTGTATCATTGAACACTTTGTTATTATTAAATGATGATTAAATCATCTCCTGATGATGCTAACATGGTTAGCGAAACGTGCATCGAAAAGTTAAAAAGAATGTGATTTTGGTGTTTAGTGGTAAATCTCTTCAAGTTTAGTGTTTCACGCCAAAGGTTCCAATAGAAGAATTGATCTTTGTTATCTATTAACTTTTATTAGTTGCGAGGTTCTCACGGAACACTTGGGTAATATATGAATAATAATTGTGAAAATGACAATAAAATAATGGATGGTCTTTATCCAGTCTAGTGTTGTTTAATTATTCGGTTATTAAAAAGTCCTGTAACAAAGATGAGCGGTTACTAAAATTATGGATTCCAAAATGATTGGTACCATAAATACCCCGCATCACAAATGTCTGGTAACTAAACTGTCCCGTATCTAAAACGTGCGGAGTCTAAAATGTTTGGAGTCTAAAACGTTTAGAGTCTAAAACGTCCGGATCCTAACACCCTCTAAAGAATACCAAAAAATAAACCTGTGCAGGGCTTGGCCAACTAATAAATACACCTCGAATGGAGATGCTTACTGAACCTGGACTATCTGCGGTGTCGACTACTAGGTCGCTGTGTGTCTTTTTGGTATGAAGACGAGTGATTAGCATGAGATGAGGTTTTCGACTGCCCCTGCGTCCACCGCCCAGAATTTAGGTCCGCTTTGAAGCAAAATATGCGCAAGGCAGTACCTGTATGGCAGATAATTTTTAAATGCTACAATACCTTCGAGTTAATAAAATAAAGTATGTGATTGGAATAAATATAGGTAGCGTATTTTACGATTTGCTACTACTTAAATGTTACATCATTTTATAATGGCAAATAACGCAACAATACAATTAATCTGATAAATTAATAAAAGTAGCTATAAAGTGAATTTTACTTGCCACTAAAAAGAACATTAAAATGTTCCAAAAAAATCCACAATAATTCAATTGTCTAATATTAAATTTAGTTAAATAAAAGAGAAATAATACCTTCCTGTTTGTGATTAACTCTAATTAAAGTCGAGATATCCGAGATTTTGTTTTGTTGGAATATTTTATTCTACGGATTAGAATTATTTGTTTTTTTGCATAACAAAAATAGATAACATTAATAATAAAATTCTAGTTCAGAAAGTTCTCGAAAAAACACATTTTTATGGAAAAGTAACGGTGTAACTTAGTGAACATGGCGAGCGTAAGTGTGAAGCGGTTTTATTAAGACTAAAAAAATATTTTTTTGTTGTTATTTGTTAGGAAAATGGTCAAATAAATAATGAATATGTTCAAGATGAAGCTAATTTGAATAGCTGCAAGGAAAATAGTGTAAGTAAACACACTTCTGACATTTAACCGTTGAATTATTAGAAACAGTGTTTAAACTACTTAAAACAACTCAAAACAATTAGCATATAAAAATAATGTTTAACACAAAAGTATTTTTGGTTAGTTACTGAATTACTGATTATTGCTGAAAAGTAAATACAGTTCGGAACGGGTGTATCCTTATAATGCAAGGACTTGTGAAAACAGTTGAAATGAATTAACTTAATCAGCTGCCACTAAAGTGTAACTACTACTTCACAAATCATTTTTCGACATTCCCTATATCAACGATACTACTTTTAAGCCGGCGCCATTGTAGCGAGAAAACAGAATACGGTCGTTGTAGCTGGGTTAATTACACCCATGTACATTATCATGCACGGAATCAGAATTATATATATATATATATATATATATATATATATATATATATATATATATATATATATATATATATATATATATATATATATATATATATAAATATTATTAATGAAAATTAAACAATTATTTATTACAAAATGAAGTTATAGTGATCAAAAATATAAATATATTATCCTTCTTCTATGAATCAACTTTAAATAACATATATTTGTAATATTTATCCAAAGACAATAAACACATAAAAAATTAAAGTTTGTTGTAGTAAGATAACATAAAATAAATAAATTTGAAAAAACAAAACCAAATTATTGTACATACTAAATTAATCGCTATTGAGGTTTATGCACTTTTGGCATACAGAGATAACATGTTGCATAAAAATAGGCTTATTGCATTTGTTACAATTATGCGTTGTTTTTTGTCTTTTGGGGGTAGTTCAGAGTTTGTCCAGTCTGCTCCTATATACGTTTACGTAAGTCTCTTGGTAAGTTCTGCATGTTTTTTCTCACAAGAAGATAACCTTCAAGCATTGTTAGACCATTCAGTCACTTATTTTAAGAGGTTGTAGAACTCGTAAAAGTAAGTAATTTTACCAAAAATTATTTATACAAATGTTGCAAAATAAAGAAGTTATTAACAGTTACAAAATTTGAAAACAGACCTGACTTTTTGATATTCTCGGCCACTGCGTTGTAGAACTCCCATAGAGAAGTCAATTTAGCAAAAATCATTTATATAAAAGTTGCAGAATAACAACAAAAATGTTACATGTTACAAAAATTGTTTAAAGTTGTCACCATTTGTTCGGTTAGCACAAAATCTTGCTCGGCGTACCCATGTATCACTGAGGTACACATGTGTCAAAAATAAAATCCCGGTGTCCACGAATAACATCACCAATATTTTCGATACCTTGTTGTAGTTCTTCCACAGTATTAATTTTTCATCGTGATAAACTAGCTTTTCTAAATAGCCCCACAAAAAAAATCGCAGGGCGTTAAATCCGCAGAGCGTGCACGCCAAAAATGGGTCCATTGCGTCTTATACATCTGTTAGGAAATTCATTATTTAAATGTTCGTGAACTTCTCGTCGAAAATGTGGCGAAGGAACATCTTGCAATAATTGTGGCAGATTATTTTTAAGAAAGTCTAAATAATTTTCACCTGGAAGAAAGAAAAGCCCAATAAGCAAGCCATTTACTACCCCAGCCCAAATATTTACTGAAAATATGTGCTGAAAATGGATTCTTTTCATAGCATGCAGATTTCCTACTGCCCGAACATGTTGTTGTGGAAATTATTTAGTCTATTTCTTGTAAACGTGACCTCGTTGATAGCCAAAATAAATCTGAAAAATTTTCATTTCTGTTGTATTGATGTAAAAGCCACCCACTAACAAGGCAAGGTAAAGCTGGTATCCGCTGATAATAATAGGGATAAAAGTGTTCTTCTCGTATATTCTTCCACACTTTATTATGGCTAACTACAACTTGGCCTGCTATAAACCCTGGCCAGTTTTCGACAATTTCTAAAATTTCTTCCTCAATCTCTGCCATTTCGCGTGGAGTAGGTCTTCGGGAGTAACCTCCTCGTTGAGCCTTCCTGTGTCGCGAAGTCTAGTAACTAAATTTACAAACATCCGCAGACTCGGATGATTTCTTAAAGGAAACCTGTACAAACGACCTGCTGCGGCTGCATTTTGTTGGCACTCCGCGTAAGTTAATATTATGTCCACTAGTTTATTGTTTTCATAAACGTGTGACATTTTAATCGCAGGAAGTACCCAAAAATTAAACACGCATATGTGTGTATGTGTGTATATGTGTGTTCAAAAAATAGTGAAATGGACTCGTGGAGAAAGATAATAAAAACAAAGAAAATTCACCCTCGCTCCACGTTGGTGCTTTGTCATTCCTTCATCTGCCACCCAAAACACCAGGAAGTGCCAACCAAGACCGTTTTCTGACCTTAAGCGTCATCAACAGGGCTCAAGTTGACCACCTGGAAAGCTGATGAAGGAACGACGAAAACCATGACCACACAAATCGGGTTTGTCGAATGGTGGCTGTAATCACATGCAGTTCTGCTATCGTACGGTAGACGGCCACAACAAACTGTGCGAAACCGCTTGTGTGGATATATATATATATATATATATATATATATATATATATATATATATATATATATATATATATATATATATACATATATACATATCCAATATATATAAAATATTGGCTTCTGAAGTAAACTTCTACTGAAGAAAAAATATAAATTGAATAATATAATATGAATCTATTGATATATGAAATCTGGAAAGTTATTTTATTCAAAAACTCGACACAATCAATGTGATAGTTATGTGAAAGCTTAAATAGAAATATTTGGTATGCGTAAATCCTACCACTTTGTATCCTCCTTGTACCAAGTCTGGTATTTCAAGAAACGCCTTTGAACGTCCTCCAATCTTTTGATCTGACCAGCGAAAATAGGCGGCCATACCGAAGACACAGACATGAGCTTTGACTTGACGAATGTATGAAACAAAACCCTAAGACACTATATGTTCTTAAAGTATCTAGTGGATCTTACCACAACAAAAAAGGACCTTCAGCGCCAAACTTGTAACCTGCTGAACAAGATGATCAGACAATAGCTTTTTATTCATAAATACCCAAAGGGCCCTGAGAATTCTAGCAATCTTATAGAATCGATCCGTCGAGAATATAGCCAAAGTGGATTTCATTAATTTTAAAGGAAATGTACTTTTTTACATTTGGGAATGTTTAAATCATATGACCAATACATATAAATAACAGAATATCCCTATTGTTTCCCTTAATTACAAATTTAATTTTTCTATCTCTATGGCTCTACTATTGATTAATTTGAAGAAAAATACTGTCATTTTATCATTATATTCACCACCTCTACACAAAGCTGGTAAAACTTCGTCATACATCCAATTTATACCCCATTCTGTTTAAGATTTTTTGAAATTGAAATCAATGATTTCCAAGTTCAAATTTTATTTCAATTTCTTTATTTATTTGGTCGACAAAATGACCGCTAATATGACCTTAATTAAAACTATATCTGTGTAATAAAATATTTTTTTGTCAAAATTTCCTCTTTATTATTAATGTTTGACACGTTTCCCTAACACCGTAGCTTCATGAGAAATAAATATTTTTCATGTTGGATTGATAAATATGAATTTTTATAAAATCCACTCATATGCTATTTGTTGCAGTACAAATTCAATAAAACCAATTTTTTCAGGCCTGTTTCATCGTCCAGAAGGGTTTTCGCATATTTTGACTATTTATTTCTAAACTCTTTTTAGTTTTAGCATTTGTTATTTAAATATTTTGTAGTTATGGTATAATTAAAATTATGTTTCTGATTGAGTAAGCTTTTTTCATGTTCTTTAATTGTTTTGTTCATAGATCCGGATGTTTTTTTTCTATATGCGTTTTCGAATATACCCCATAATTTAATTCATATACCCCCGAATTATATTTTTTGCTTGTTTTTGTTTTGCAATGTTTGCATTGTTTTTATATAGGAATTTTTCAGTTTTTTTCCTACGATTTACCAAAGTATGTTATTGTTTTCAATGAATAGCCATTTTCACTATTTTGTGAATATATTTAAAGATAGCATTTTGGCGGAGGTTTCTTTTTAAAATCTTATCTATTATTCCGTCGAACTAACGATTGTTTATCGTAATTTGTATTATGGTATTTAGTTCCCTATTAAAATCTGGATCGGATAATGGACTATTGGACAGTCTGTGTATAAGTCTATGATAGATTACTAATTTATGTTGTAGTAGATGTATTGATTTTTATATTATATATTACAGAGTTATACTGAATTTTCGTCAAATAGAAGTAAACATTAAGCAAAAAATTATCTCCCTTTACTTATTTTCCCCAACATTACAATTAATATTAACGTTAAACTATAAAATTATATTCTAACTATCTAAATTCAGTATCAATAAATTATCTTTAAATTACTACTTCATTGGTCATGAAGTCAAAAATGTCAGAAAATAGTGTCGGGCCAAGGATAGTAGTGTTATGTAAATAATGAAAAAAAAGTTCTATAAAGTATTTCGCCTTTTTTGAACTTTTAAGTCGATCTGATGTTTTCGGCTTCATCAGATCCACAGAGAAAAATTAATTTATTGGCTGTTCACAACGATGTATATAATTAAAACATCATAGTCTTCAATCATTATTTGTTGAATTTTTCAGACCGTAATTTTTTAATCCGGTAAATTCATTGTGCACTGTTAACTTTACCAATAACTAATAAACTTATAAGATTAGTTGTTGAATTTTTCAGGCCATAATTATTTAAACCTGTAAATTCATTGGCATTAAGATCTAATCTACAATGTCCGTGTCTTGATTTACACTACACCGTTGGCATTTTACTTTACTACTTTTCGCTTACATGGTATTTCTTGAACGCATTTGCAAAATTCAAATTGTTATTATATAAGAATGGTAGCGCTGATTTATCTGTAATCTATATTGTATTCGTTCAATATTGATAATATGAATATTTGATATTGAAGAACTGCAAATTTTCAATTATAAAAAATGCATATCAATTCAAGCACTGTAACACTAACCCTCTATATCATATGTCAACCATTATATAACGGGTGGTCCAAAAAGTTGTTAACTTTTTAAAATAAAATTTAAAAAAAACTAGTTGATCAATTTTAACAAATTCATTCTTAAAAATTACAACAATTCTTGAAAATGTATATTCTCAAGATTACATTATCTAAATGTGCTCCATTTCTATACTGGCGCTCCTGCAGCCGACCTCTAAAATTTGCCATAATGTGGATTGGATTCGTTATGGATTCGATTTATTGCCGAATATTCTTTTTTACATCTTTCAGAATAGCGGGGCGGTTGCGGCACGCTTGACTTTTAATTTATACCCAAGCAAAATTCACAGAGAGTCAGATCCGGGCTTCGGGGAGAGACCGAAAATCTCCTCTTCGAAAAATCAATTTTCCAGGGAAAAGCGCCTGAACGACCGGCAAAGATAGATTGGAAATATGGCAGGTAGCTCCCTCCTGTTGGAACCAAGTGTCCTGAGTGTATCCTTTTAAATATTGAAGTGCAGGAGTGAAAAACGTTTGAAACATGTCGACATAACGCTTAGAATTCACCATTACTTCGCCCCAATTCGTGTAGTTTTCCTGGGCTCAGGAGAGAGTTGATATTTACCGTTCCAAAGTTTTTGTTTTCGGTTTCAGACCTTGGCCAGAGGTCTCCGGCCAACCGAGAGGTCTCCGGTCCTTAAGCCCGGACGCCCCAGACTCCGAAAGTCCGCTTGTACCAGCGAAATATTTACCTCCTGGGGTAATTTTGTAATTACTAGAATGCTTCATCTTGTACTTTGAATTAAAGGTTTGAACCATGACGGTTCAGAGGTTAAGACTGGAGGGGTTAGTTCCAGAATTTAAATATCAGCCACACAACTGGTGAACAGACGCTGACCATTTAACCGCTTGATACAAATCAGACGCTAAGTGGATTTAGTTTTTTGCCTTGGTTCGGGGCTACTTATTTTGAGATATTCGCAGCTGTCCATTAATATCTAATGGAACTTTCACTATCCATCACCCGTGATCCGTCCAGTACCTTAGACAAGGTATACTGGAATATATATATATATATATATATATATATATATATATATATATATATATATATATATATATATATATATATATATATATATATATATATATATATATATATATATATATATATATATATATATATATATATATATATATATATATATATATATATATATATATATATATATATATATATATATATATATATATATATATATATATATATATATATATATATATATATACCTCACCTAACAACAATTTAAATTGTGCTTATTTAGTAACGTCCGTAATATACTTTATATATTATAAATGTCAGTAAAATATGGGTCATTAATAACTTGCAGAGGAATCGTAACCTGTATTGTATATTTTGCTATTGCCGTTTTCAAAGTCTGTTTATCTAAACGCCGTTCCATAGTTAAGCATAACGTCAATGTAATAGTTAAGACCATCTCTATCGATGTGTGTGCGTCTGCATCCTTTTTTTTGCACACCATATTTTTTGTGTTCATTTAAAACTATACTTCGATGTTTTCTTTTAAGATGCATTAAAATATTAGTCTAGATATACTTCTGAAGTACTCCTGCATTTATGGATTTGATTTGCATCGCAATTTTATATAAAATTTGAATAAATCATCAGATTTTAGTTTATTATTGCTGCATGAGCTTACCCATGATATCATATTTCGAGTTAATGCTGGTTTTATATATTTAGGCAATAAATATATGTGATAATCAAAAAACAGGTCAAATAGCTATTACATAAGTATAACTGCATAAGTACCGACAAATTTTTCAACACAGCGAGATATGATTTGTTTGAGTTTACTTCGTCTCAGACAGCCCAGATTATAATTTCACAATTTAGTCATTCCCTGTCAGTCGTAATTCAAACATTATTTGATTAAAATTTATTTCGGATTCAGATGCTAAAACTAAAACATGATTGAGGATTATCTGATTAATTAGTCATGAATAAATTAGTCACCAGTTTGAGTTTTAATTGAAAATTTTTCAACTATTAATGTGACTAACAATAATCACGAAATATTGGCTACAAATAAGCTTGGATCAGTACATCCCCATAGGAATGAACCCAGAAATTTGATCTTAACCTTTAATCTTTTAATCTTTCATTTTTACCTAACATTTATCCCTTCTTCACCCAAAAACCCTCCAATTGGCAATATTTTTATCAGTTCGTTAAAAAAAAATCATTTAAGCATTGAAAAAGCATCAACTTTCTTATGTTACGGAGTCATTAGATGTACCTAATTTTTTTTTGAAAATTAATTAATTTAATTATTAAGTCCTCAATTTAATTCTAGGTCATTGACATTTATGCATAAAATGAGGAAATTTAAAGTGAGTCTTCGAAGTAATCACTCTCACTTTCTATAAACTTTGGCCATCTTTTAGGCAATTGCCGAATGACAGATTGTAAAAAGCTTGGTCCATTAAAAAAAAAAGTAATTACAACTTATAGCCAAAAACAAATAGTCATTGAGGTTTGTCCCTACTTTCTTGGCATATGTAAAGTCGGTATCAACCGGGTAATGGGCAGGAATTGGGAGAGATGAAAATCTGAAGCGACGAAGTATGAGGAATATGCTAGATGCGATAAAATCTCCCAGCCCAAATCGGTGATCCACTCGGTTTCCAGAGACCTTTTTGCTGTATGTAGCCGTGCGTTGTATTCATACAAACTGACTTATCTGCTTTCTTTGCCTATATTATTCCTACCATATTTCATATTTACGCCCAGTTAATTCGAGTTCCTACCAAACACTGGCAGCCTACAACAAACGATTTTCCTCCAGCGGTGCTTCTAACTCCTTTTTTAACCCATTTTGTGTGGCTATGCCGAATGCTCTGCATAATTTAAGTATAACTTTTCAGTTTGGAATTGCTGGAACCACTTCTGTACGAAACGGTATTATGTTCCAATACCGCACAAATCGTGTCCTGAGCTTTCGTAGCATTTTGTTTCAGTTGTAGGGCGAAATGACGGCGGTGCCCAAAATGCAAAATTAAGTGAAGACCCTATATAGAGCAATTTTTTCATTCGCAACAGAGAGAATATGTGCGAAATTAATTTTAATAGCATTGTTAGTATAAGTTGTGAAATCATTTAAAAATAAACTAATATTGACATGCTAAATCATGATTTAAGTATATAGTTCTAAATGCGTAACAATAATAATTGCAAACACATTTAAGTGCTTTACGTCTAACGTAAAGCTTAATGTCTTAATGGCTTAAAAGCTAATTGTCTGGAAATAGTTCCATGTTATAAAATATTATACAAATAAAAATAATTTTAAAAAAATGATTGAACAGTGATTTATTGCCGGATTTATCGCTCTTGTCTAGAGACGTTTAGAAATATTTACAAAAAGTTAACAAACATCCACATACAAAAAATTATTAAAACAGAACAATTGTTAGTCAAACCAACAATTATACACATCCTCGCTTTGGACACCATGAATAACATGGCCGCCAATGTTTTAATTAAAATCCGAACAAACACTCATTGAGCATACAAGAAAGTAAATTATTTGACAAGTAAAACTATACTGCGTCTTGTCGCCATCCTACGACAGAGGCTAGCAGTAGTAGTAGACCCGGTTGTATTAATTACTCCCGCCATCAGACACAGCCTGGCTGTGAGACTTTGACATATATATATATATATATATATATATATATATATATATATATATATATATATATATATATATATATATATATATATATATATATATATATATATATATATATATATATATATATATATGTATTATTATTATTATCCTTGTTCTGAACTCAGCATCTCTGCCTAAGCTGGTCTATATTACAATGCCAAAATAAGAAAGCAATTCAACTCCTCTCACTTAGCATACAATTTTACAATGTAGCATGTACAACAATGTAGCATGTCTGCAAGAGTACTGCACGTTGTCGTACTATGGCAATCGATTTTGAGAGACCAAGGTTCTTCAAATTTTTTGAAAAGTTATAACGAAAGGCATTATCTCTACCTTATGCAGTTTCCACTGGTTTTTCAAATTGTACGCAAGGTTTTCATACTTAGTGGTTTTCGCCAACTCGGTTTTCCTGATATTATGAGAGAGTGACACTGCGATGTCAATTATTAAAGCCCTTTTCTCCTTTTTACTAATTAGAACAATATCTAGTCTATTATAATCGACCATTCGATCTGTTGTGATTGGTCTGTCCCAGTATAGGATTGAATCAGATGATTCCAATACGGGAGAAGGCGAGTATTTATAATATGGAGCAGGTGCGTTATCCAATAGCGAATATTGCCGATGTATAATTTTCTCTAGCTGATTATGTCTTCCTAAATAAGCATTAGGGGCTGGAACTGCACACCCCACCGATAAGGTGTTCAATCGTTTACCCCACTATACCGCACTTCCTACATCGGTCGATAACATCCATATATAGTATATGTTTTTCATAGTTCCGTATTCTTACTACATTATCTTGAATAGATGTCGCAAAACCTTCTGTTTCTGGGTACAACAGCTCATCGCTGAACCATTTTAGAGACAATGGTCCATCAATGGTATCATCCTCGAGTGACTTTGGATACCGTCCATGCAGTGTCTGTTGTTTCCATTCACGGACACAATCTGTAAGTGTTGTTCTACCATCATTTATCTAGGTTCAGCGAGGTGAAACCCCAGTCCTCCTTAGCAACCTGTGACCTATTATTTTCTCTTTTGAAACAAAATAAGAAAACATATAGATCACAGCGACGGCAGCTGTTCGCCGGGAGCACCGGGAAGAAGGTCCAGGACAGAATGAAGCCACGACAAAAGTTGAGCGCTACCCGCTTACTTCATATATCGGAAAAGACCCTGGAACCAGGAAGGGGTCTATCTTAAATAAAACGGTTTACTAGAATTTTATACATATATATTAAAAAAGCACACTCAAAAAAGAACGACACAAAGCACACAAAAAAAGGAATAACTAAAACTATGAAACAAAAGACACGGGAAGGTTTAGGGAAGGTGGTTCTCCAAACCTTACCGTGAAAGAAATCAAAAATCAAATACACAGCTCTGAATTACACCAGCTGGTCTCTATGTCCCTATACTTACAAATTAGAGGTTATTTCCTCTATTCTGACAATAGTAAAAAGATAAATATATAACGCTAGGGTAACCAAGAATGGTCAGACGGCAAATAGATACAAAATATAAGATGATAACGTGACCATTATCAGTATAAGAAATTATGGTAATAATGTATTTGTGAAAAATAACTGTTAATTGCAATCCTCAACGGTACATGAAAATATAATAAAAAAATGTTTATCTGGCCTTATTTCCTGATGTTGTCTATCCTTGCCTATCAAGGTACTGGGTGTCCAAAAACATTGAGTACGACTGCGGGCAGTCCGGTATCCCTATGTGGGGGTCCCGAAATAATCTCGATCCGACCAACCGGTTACTCTGCCACGTGGCCCCAAAAAGGTGTAAGGTTTCCACGATGGTCGGGCTCTGTAATATGTGGTCGTTCAATGGCCTGATGTCTGTTGACCGGATTCTCTGCTGCCGGGTCGTAAAACCCTCTATAAGAATATCAGAAAAATCAACCCAAGCGTGACTTGGCCAACAAACCTACGTACCTCGGTCGGAAGGGTAAGGCGCGAAAACGTCCGCTCACCTGGAGATTTGGAGTTAGACTGTCTTGCCTTGTCCAAAACGATACCGAAGCACTTTCAGTTAAGAATTTGTCCGAAATAAACCGACCAGTGGTGATCAACAATTTACGAATGCTACCTGTAGCGATCAAGAATTTGTGAACGCTTCAAACCAACTTCATTAATGTGCCACTTGAATTAAAGAAGCGTTCTATCATCTTACTCTCCTGGTTCAGACAAAGGTTCTTAATGTTCAAGAGGCCTCTGCCTCCCAACTTTCTTGGAATGTACAGTCGTTTTATAGATGAATTTGGATGCAGACATCGGAATTTTGTCAATGTTCGACGTGTTAATCTATCTAGTCCATCAAGGTCTGTTTCTGACCAATTAATAATACGAAAGGAACAGGTCAGAGTTGGCACTGCCCATCCATTGATCGCTTTAATCAGATTTTCACTGTTCAGTTTGGTATTTAAAAGTTCTGTAAGCCTCTTTCGTATATAGTAGAAAAAGTAGAAAAATTTATAGGATTCTTCTGGTGCTTGTTGTTGAATCTTACAGTGTGTTGAATGTTGATTATTGACTATTCCTTTCTGAATACTAATGGTAGATCATTTATCAAGTCCGAATGACATCTTGATATCCCTACTAAATTCTTCGACCATTTTTATTAAGGAGTTTAGTTTTTCTCTAGTTTCTCTATAGAGTTTAATGTCATCGATATATAGTAGGTGCGAGAGCTTTCGTTTATTCCTCATGTTTAGTTTATATCCTATATTACTGCCGGTGCCGATTTTTCATAGTCATCTGATCTTTTCCAAACCGATTGCCAATATTCTGCAAAGGAAGACATGTCCTCATTCTCAAGTTCTGACCTGCTACTGTCTTGTTTGAGCTCTCTATAAAATTTCTTTTGGCTATTTATGAATACTGAATTTTGGTGCTTTCGTTTTTGTAGCTCATTATATCTTGCTAGCCTAGCCCCTTTAGATTTAGCTTTCTGTCTAAACCGATCTTTAAGATCCGATAATGTTTCGGAAAAGTTTGGATCGTCGAAGCCAATGCCAGATTTATTGGCAATTGGTTTTGTTTTTTTCGTTACTTTACTTGATCGATTACCAGAAAGGTATTCTGAGATGACTTCGACTTTCCTCCGGAAATCATCGATATTATTTTCAAGGCGTATTTTCCAGGCAGGCGCATTTTTCTGGAAATTATGCCTGCTCGCACTGGGGGTGTATGTTTTTTGGCCTGAAATTTCGATCGCAGTCACTGCTGCACAGTACAACGCAAGATGTATATCACACAGATCTAGTATCCCAGCCAGATGTGATTCCAGAACTTTATTGATCTGCATTAGAGTAATACGAGCTTTTGTAATAGTTCGCAGTATTGGAATTTTTGGTCTATTTAGTGGATTTGATCCAATAAAATGGGCCAAATTACTGTAAAACTTCTCTCGTACATTAGACAAGTTCTGTTGTAAGCTCACTTCCTCATTGCTAGACGGTGAGACCTCCGGTGGAAAATTAGGAGTTTGTTCTATAGGCTGGGCCTCTATGGTTAAGGTGAGGACGCCTATGTTATCTTCTTCATGTTGCTGATATGTAACGTTCTGATGTAACTCATTACCGACTTCTCTTTTGACATTCATTGGTTCTGTTTCGGTGATATACTTTTTATTTAAAATTATATTTTTACGGTCGGCTAAGTTTTGCTCCGACAGCCGAGTTCCAGGGAACCTCTTCTTATATTCTTGATAGAGTGCATTTCTCCATCCAGGAAGCGGCTTATCTCCGTACTGGTTCACGTAATAGTAGGTACTCATTACCTCAATATTCATTGCGCGTGTCCATCTGATACGTGGAGTGCGTTCAGTTCTAGTGGCAGCCCTCCTTATGGGGGGCGAGCTAGCAAGAACCGGGACATTTCCGTCTTCCATTTCATTATTAATCTGCATTCGGCACTGATCTTATGATGAAGTGCTCGGTGGTGCGAGTCTTTGATTTCAAATTGTTGCTCGGGTACCTTTTTTGTTGCCATTCTTGTGGTGCCATAGAGTTGAGAACTGCCACTCGCTCCAGATTCACCAACCCCGGACAAATTCTGATGACGGTTCCGAAGGGTCCTTGTCCGCAAAACCCTACCGCCTTGTATAATACCATTATCTGTTTCAGACTCCATAAAATTTTTTTTTGGATTCAAAGGAAAAACGATCACCCAAGGCAGAGCCCCGATTTTCCTTAGGAAAGCTATTTACTACCGGAGGGCGCTAGGTATCCGGAGACATCGTTCGAGACACTTTAACCCTGTGCCATTCAGCTACTCGGCACGATGGATTTCTACCTTGAGCTTGGGGATTTTTTTCTCCAGAGGTTTACTCCTCTCAGCTCCGGAAAGTTGTGGCGCCACTCACCAAGCGGATTATCCGCCTTCTGTGGAGTATCTGCCCCCTGAATATCTGCCTATTATTATTATTATTATTGTTATTATTTTTTTTTCTAACATTTCCATACACACTGTGCCATCTTCAGGCATTAAGGCAAACATGTGTGTTCTTTATTTCGAACTTGTGTTTAGCTTTATTCATTTCTTTGTTTTCTTTTAGTGTTTTTGCACTGCATGTTGAACTGACGCGTTTCCTCTCGAATACGTTTTTTATAGTTTTGCAAGACACAACGTACTCGACTCTGTCAAAAGGACTCCCTACATTCCTCATTATCTGCCGTTTCTTCATTAAATCAATAGTCTTATTGGAGATTTTTGACTGTTTGAAACTTCTTTCTGCTGGTGCTATTACAGCGGCCGTTTCAAGCATATTGTTAATGATTTTTTTCATACTGATCTGTTATTTCCATCTCTTTGGAGTCTTGTAACACAGCAAAATGGTTCGACAAAGCAATCTCAAAATCGCTGCCCCTCTGCAGGAACCCCCCAGAATTCACTTTGCCCTTCTTCGATCTTACCATTCTTGTACATTCTCTTCAACAGTTTATCCTAACATTTCCTCATACCATTCTATGGTCACTTCCAATACTAAAACGATTAAGGACAGTACAATTGGAAAATATTGTTTTATCGATTGACATAAAGTGGTCAATTTCACTTGTAAGACCAGGCCAACCTTTCCATATCCATTTTCTGCCGATTTTTTTTCTAATAGAACGAATTCATAATGTCCTTCAGCAAAATCAACCAATATGTCACCTCTATTGTCGCACTTACTAGACTTGTGCAAACGTTTGAACCAATTTTCATAACACTTTTTCCATTGCAATAGAGGTATCTCCAAAACATGCATTTTGAACGCATCAACCGCTTCTTCTGGCGTCGAAAATCGTTGACCACGTAATGTATTCTTCACTGACGGGAACAAAAAAAACCGTTGGGTGCCAAATCAGGACTGCACAGCAGATGATCTATCAATTCGATGTTTTGACCGGTCAAATATTGAGTTATACCGTCCGATGTGAGACAGCTCGCGTTGTTATGGTGAAGAATCTTCCTGCGTAGCTGGTTATTTTTTTTTATTTCTTCAAATACTTCTGGCACACAAATGGGTGTGTACCATTCAGAATCGATCGTTCTACGATTCTCTAGTGGTACTGCAGCCACATGTCCATTTATCTCAAAAAAACAAGCGGCCATTTGCTTTGCAGTGTTTCTTGTGCTAACAACTTTTGTTGGCTTTGGCTCATTTTGAAAGATCCATACAGTCGACTGCTGTTTACTTTCGGGCTCATATGCATAGATCCTGTGCATCCGTCACCTGTGTAGATGTTATACGCGGCTTTTGAAGTACCACGATGTGATGCTTCAAATATTATCTTTGTATTTTTTGATCACTTCTTTGCACCAATCGACACGTCTCTTTGGTGTCTTTGTTGAGTAATTGTCAAATTATGCAAAGGTTAGGACAAACTGTCGAAGAAAACGTACAAGAATGAAAAGATCGAAGAAGGGTAAAGTGAATATTGGTAAGTTGCTGCAGAGGAGCGGCGATTTTGATTTTGCTTTGTCAAACCGCTTTGCTGTGTTACAAGACTTCGACTCCGAAGAGATGAAAGATAATGTATGAAAGATAACGATCAGTATGAAAAAAATATCAACAATGAAACGGCGGACAATGATGAATGCAGGGAGTCTTTTTCGCAGAGTCGAGTACGTTGAGTCTTGCAAAACTATAAGAAAATGTATTGGCGAGGAAATACGTCTGTTTAACATGCAGTTAGTGCAAAAACACTAGAAGAAAACAAGGAAATAAACAAAGTTAAATACAAGCTGAGAAATAAAAGGACACAAATGTTTGTCTTAATGCGTGCTAGATGTTATCACAACATCAGTTAGATGTTATCACAAACATTTTATTCAAAGTTATATGAAAAAAAAAAATATATATATATATATATATATATATATATATATATCTATTTTTTTCGCTCAAATGGTTGCATTTGGATACATGTTTTGAGATAAGTTTAAAATAATGTAAAGAATCGTTGGTTAAATATTTTCGAAATATTGAAAACGAAAATTATTTTCCTTACTCCTTGTATATGTAAAATACAATATTTAAAAATGTATTGTTCCTAATTTTGCAGGGTCATTACGATGCGCCATAGAAATTTGAATCATATTTACAAACATGTTTACAGAATATTAACTTGATTAATTACAGAGAAATTGTTCATTGTCATTTCTATCATCAAGCGTCTGTGCGAAAATAATTTTAATATCATTGTTAGTTTAGACTGCGCAAAAACTGACGAAATAGATATCTGATATTTATATAGTTATGTAAAATTTTATGATTTAAGTTTATAATAAATGAAATATAAATATTTATTTTATCAGTAAACATTTGGGTACTTTACATCAAATGTATATTGCATGATAACATATGTGCCAAGGATATTATGGTAAATGAAAACTTTATGAGATTAATTAAAATTAATAGGTGTTTCGGTTAATAATAGGTTTGTTCTAGCAAAGATTTCAAACGGTTTCGAATCGTCCGGAGTTTGCGCAGGCGAATGTATGCGAGTGTTTCGATCATCCGCACAAACTCCGGACGGTTTGGAACCGTTTGAAATCTTTGCTAGAATAAACCTAATATCAATTTTGCTAAAAGGTGACGTAGTTACATAGGATATTCCTAGCTTTAACACATAAATCTCTCGTCACCCTTAATGTAACCCTGTTGAGATTTGTTTAGGTTAAGATAAGTATATAAGTGCCCACAGGAACCAGAGAGGACATTCTGTAACTTGTCGTAGACGGTTCGACTTCGGTCTTTCTGTATCGATTCCGAATACTTAGTTATTAGAGTCTTAAGGAAGTTTGTAACACTTAATTGTTAGTTTAAAAATAAAGTTTTTAAAAACAAAGTTTACTTAAAATTCCATTTAATTGGCGCAGTCGGTAGGATTGTCGGAGTGTGCATTTGTGTGTCCGGAACATCGCAAATAATAAAAAGTATTAAAGCGAAAAAATTTGGACTGACCAGAATAAAGGCGCTTCTGTATCTATAGTTAACCGGCAATCCAGTATAGTAAAACCTTACTATTAGCTCCAGCTTTGGTACATGAATTATAACGTACCTTAAAGTAAATTCGGTTTGGTTACCAGTGTGGATCACCAGTTTGGACACCAGCGTTGGAAACAGATAGCAAATCCGACCCCTGGAGTTCGAATCAAACCAAGCAGCCTAGGACCAGCACCACAACGAATTAGTAGTAAGTGCATGTATTTTCCACATTTTTTGTAAGTGTATCGATCAAACCATTCTGAATTAATTAGTTATTCTTGTTCACGTTAATAATTTATTTTATTCCTATACTACCCTCTATTTTTATTTTTTATTTTTTATTTTATTTTATTTTTTTTTACACTCTAAATTTTAATATGGCTACCCAATATAACCCTAAACAACTAGCCAATATAAATTTGCAATCAATAATCTAAACCGGAAATACCACCACTAGAATGTCTGATGCCCTTAGAGCCACCGTATCTATATTACAAACCTTTGATGGCAATCCTAACCATCTAGAAGCCTTTATATATATTATCGACGCCTTTTATCAGAGATATCATACAGGCGACATATCGCAACAAAAATTCGTAAATTTGGCTATACAGTCTAAATTGACAGGGGAAGCGAATGATTTCCTTTTATCAAGACCCGACCTTACAATCTGGCCGGAAATTAAGGAAGCCCTTAGATTAAAATTCGGCGATCCGATTTCTCGCCAAAATCTAACACAACAATTAATGTTCTCGACTAAAGGAAAGAACGAGTCTACTTTAGACTATGTCCATAAATTAAAAACGCTCGTGCATCGTATCACCTCAAAAATACATTCAGAACCGATGGACAACAACGTAAAATTGACATTAACTGCACAAACAGAATTAACAGCCACCCACAATTTAATGTCAAACGTCCCGCAAGAATTACGAACAATCCTAATAATACAAAACCCATCTGATTTATCCACTGCCTTAAACTGCATCACTAATTACGAGATGATAAATAATCAATTGGCCTTTAAAAATAATATCCAGTTACACCAAACCCCTACGCAAAAACCGGCGACAAACAGACCCGTATTACCTTTCGTGCAATATCAAGCACCCCAACGACAGACACACTTAAACCCGCCAGGCGGATATAATCCATTCCCCAGTCAACCTATAAACGTTCAACCACAGATGAGCAAAATTCAAAAACACTTTCCGACAAACAGTCAAGTATTTGGGAAACCACAAAATGCTTTTAAACCAACAAATAAAAACAGTAACTTTCCCAAGCCTACTCCAATGTCTGTCAATAAAAGTTAGAAATGGTCAATTCGAACTAGAAATTAACAATTATTCATCTAGACGCTATTTTGACACACTAGACATTAAAACAGCAAAATAAATTGTAGAACCATTCGAGAATTGTAATTACGAGGCTTTCAATCTAAATCAAGTGTAGCATGAGTTCCATTTTTTGGATAAATACGAGGAAAACATTCACATTGATGACATATTCTCCCTCATAAGACACGACCACCTAAACAGTGAAGAACGACAGGCTCTCGCAAAAAATAATAAAAACATTCCCGACAGTCTTACAAAAACCAGGTGACAAATTAACATTTAGCAACAGGGTTAAACATGAAATCAAAACAAAAGATGAAATACCTGTCCGCGCAAAAACGTACAGACACCCGTATGCCCATAGGGATGAAGTTAAGAGACAGATCGAGGAAATGTTAAATGATAACATCATAAAACCCTCGAGTTCCCCTTGGAGTAGCCCAGTGTGGATAGTCCCAAAAAAAACCGACGCTTCGGGAAAAAAGAAATGGCGTTTGGTGATAGACTATCGAAAGGTTAACGAGAAAACTATTGACGATAGGTACCCGTTGCCCAACATAACAGATATTTTAGATAAATTAGGTCGTGCCCAATATTTTACTACATTAGATTTAGCGAGCGGGTTTCACCAAATCGAGATGCATCCCAGCTCAATCGAAAAAACAGCTTTTAGCGTTGAAAACGGCCATTACGAATACACTAGAATACCGTTTGGACTAAAAAACGCCCCAGCAACATTCCAAAGGGTTATGGATAACGTGCCGGAAGGACTACAAGGTAAACTTTGCCTTGTTTACATGGATGACATCATAATTTTTTCAAGTTCATTGCAAGAACATGTTACCAGCATTAAACTAGTGCTCCAGAGATTAGTAGAAAATAATATGAAAATTCGGTTGAACAAATCTGAATTCATGCACAAAACGGTTGAGTTTTTAGGCCATATAATCACCCCTGAAGGAATAAAACCCAATCCAAAAAAAATACAGGCCATAAAAGAATTCCCGATACCTAAGACACAAAAGGACATTAAATCCTTATTGGGGTTAGTGGGATATTATAGAAAATTCATTAAAGATTTTGCAAAGATAACAAAACCAATGACCATTTGTCTCAAAAAGAATAAAAAAGTAACCCACGACCAGGACTTTATAAAATCTTTTCAATTATGCAAGGATTTACTGATAAACGATCCAATTTTACAACACCCAGATTTCACAAAACCTTTCATTCTAACTACAGATGCGTCAAATTACGCAATCGGAGCAATATTGTCACAAGGACCAATCGGAAAAGACCTTTCTGTGGCATATGCCAGTAGAACACTAAATCCTGCTGAGTGTAACTATTCGACAATAGAAAAAGAACTATTGGCAATAGTGTGGCTACGAAATATTTCAGGCCATACCTTTTTGGAGTTAAATTTACCATCGTGTCTGACCACAAACCCTTACAGTGGCTATTCTCGATAAAAGAACCCAATTCGAAATTGGTCAGATGGAGGCTAAAACTCGCTGAATACGACTATGAAATAGTTTACAAAAAAGGGAAGCTAAACTCAAACGCAGACGCACTATCTAGACCCCCTATCGAAATTCATCCGATCGAAAATGACGAAGAACCATTAGCATGCGATGACTCTATCTGTGACCCAACCAGAAAACCGATTCCAGAGTCAAGCTATTGGTATAAAATCGATAGTTTTTAAGAAAATCAAGAGACTACCTACCAAATAGAGAAAATGTCACCTTCACTAAACCCAAGCAAGACCATTCAACCCTAACCACCATAGAAAAACAATCAAGCGTAACCTCTAATTACCACGAACTTCCATTTAAAAGAACAAATGAGAACGTTCATATCCTATCCAATATAAGGATCAAGCCGCCTATCTCTGAAAAAATAACACAACCTGATCATAAAGAACTCGAAAACACCTCATCAAAATCGGAAACAGCCGAAATTTCCAAGGCCACACCTGAACAAAATCAGACGCTAAAGGAACATTTTTCAGACAATCAATCAACAACGCAAACAATACATACTTCTCAAGAAAACCCAATTTTAGGTGCCCCATATACAAACAAAAATATTAACTGTTTTAAAAACCAAATGATCTTCAGATATGCTAACAATAGCACACCAAGGAAGCAAATAGAAAAACCTTTCGAAACAAAAAATGGAATAACCTTCTTTTTACCGAACAACCCATCTGAGGCACTAATTGCCAATTTCATATTACAATTCGTCAAACCCTATTCCTATTGCCTCCACTTTAAATCAAAGGACTTAGAACCCATAGTTCTTAGAACGTTTAGGAAGTATTTTAATAACAACGCATACAAATTTCAAATTTCAAACAACCTTGTTAGCGATATTCACACACATGAAGAACAGCAACATAAAATTCAAATTTATCACGAAACAAAAACCGCGGCGCTACTGAAAATATAAAGTCGCTTAAGAAAAATGCATATTGGCCCAATATGGAGAAGGATATCCAAGACTATATTAATGCATGCGAAATATGCCAACAGACAAAATATGACAGGAAACCATTCAAAATAGTATTCAAACCCGCACCGATAGGGTGTAAACCTTTCGAACATTTATATATAGACACCTATACTATCCATAACATAAAATTTCTAACCTTGATTGATAGTTTTTCAAAATTTGCACAAGCCATCCCGATAATCGCTGAGAACGCAATTGAAATAAGCAAAGCCCTCATCAAATATTTCTCTAACCACGTCATCCCTACAAAAATCACCACAAATAATGGACCACCTTTTAAAAACCAAGTAATACTGGACCTTTGTAAACTCCACCAAATAGAGATCCATTACACCACTCCAAGAAACCCCAATTCCAACTGCCCAATCGAAAGCTTCCACTCAACCCTCAAGGAAGCTTTAGCATCCCAGAAACTCGAAAATCCCAGCAAAAGCATACCAGAATTAATGGACATAGCTTTACTGACATACAATAACAGTCTACACTCTTCTCATGAATATACACTATTTCAAATCACAAAAGGCAATCTTAACTACAAAACAAACATAGAAAAAGATATAAACGAATTACAGACGGATTACATAATAAATCTCGCCGAAACTTTCGAAGAGATAAGCGTAAATGTGGGAAACAAATTACGGGATAAACAAGCTAAAATCTTGGATAACAGGAACATTAATAGGGAAAAGGAACCCCATTTTGACGCAGATGAAAAAATTCTTATTAAAACGGTCTCAAGAGCACACGCCCAAAAAGAATTACCCCGCTATAAAATAAAAAAGCTTCCAAAAACAAAAATTAATAAAGACCTTCTTAAAAAAAACCTAAAATGAAAAACATTGTTTCAGATTCACAATGCGAAGATGGACAATGTTCTTTATGCTCTTAACATGGACTCTAACTCTCAGTTACGAAATCGAGCCTGTAAATAACCCTATGCTACCTGTTCTAAAGGGGACCAGCTTTATTATCAATAATCGGTACACACTGCACTACCACATTAATGTTACTAACATTATACTATGCCTTCAACAACTTGAGAAAACAACAGCATTTTTAAACAAAACATTCCACGAAATTAGAAATATCGAAATCTCTCATATTATACCAACTAAATTAAATCACACTTTTGAGGTTTATTAATTTGATAGGCTCGGCGCAAAAATGGCTTTTCGGAACATTAGATGTGGAAGATGGTATCAGATATGAGAATTATTTGCAATTACTACAAAATAACCAAGACATTCTTAACCAAGGCTTAAACTCACAAAAATTAGTAATGAAAAAACTATCTCATACCTTAGATTCACAATTAAAGAGCATAGAACATAATCAAGTCCAAATATTAGAAAAGCTTAAGGACCTCAAGTTAAAAGAAAAATCAATTTTTACAGTTTTATACCTTTCCTATTTTTGTGACAACATCAACCTAGAACTTTCACAAATTGAAACTACCTGTAACAACATGCAAACAGCAATTAATTTTGCACAGATTGGTGTGATGCACTATTCAATCCTACAACATAAAGATTTAACAAGAATATTAAAAGAATTTGATAGTGATAATTTAATACCATTCGATAACATAATGAAATACTACCAAACTATGCATACACAGGTTAACATTCAGAATGAGTTGATAATATTCACGATACACACCCCGATAATTAAAGAAGACCCGTTCTTATTATATAAAATCTACCCTATCCCTATCCGAAATAGGACTATCAATATTAAAAATGCATATTTACTGAGCTCTATGAGTAACTACTATACGCTGAACAAAGAATGCCCAAAAATTGAAAATTTTTACTTATGTACACAGGAAAAGCTTTCGAAAGATGATCCATGTTTGTACCAAATGTTAAATATAAAAGGCCAAAGCCCAACTGTTCCAGTTTCCTTTAAATATATCTCAATTACTTCCATGTCTGACAATTCCTTATTAGTAATTCCGAAAGAAGCAGAAAGGGTCAACTTTCAATGCCCTAACCAAAACAGCATAGAAATAATTGATCAGCCTTCAATTGTATTTCCAAGAGGCTGCCAAATAAAAATTAATGAATTTATATTTTCAAAACAAAATCCTGAGGCTTGACTTTAGACTCAAGCTACCTGTTTTACCATTCAATATACCCGATAATGAAATGGAAATCCCAATCGAAGTAGAAAAATTTGAGCACTCGCAAATAAAAGAGGCGAGTTGAGAAATTAATGCCCTCCAAATACATGAATTTAAATCTCTCACATATCATAAATACTCTTATTGGAGAGAGATTGTAATTGTATTTTTAATTTTAACGATAGGAGTTGTTTTTACTTTATACTTTGTAAGTATAAAATAATGTAGAAATACATGTAGAATTGCAAGAAAGTAACCCTCCAAATATTGTAATTTCAAAAAATCCTACCGCATTTTTCGAAACTTAGGGAGGGAGGAGTTACATATGATATTCCTAGCTTTAAGACATAAATCTCTCGTCACCCTTAATGTAACCCTCTTGGGATTTGTTTAGGTTAAGATAAGTATATAAGTGCCCACAGGAACCAGAGAGGACATTCTGTAACTTGTCGTAGACGGTTCGACTTCGGTCTTTCTGTATCGATTCCGAATACTTAATTATTAGAGTCTTAAGGAATTTGGTAACACTTAACTGTTAGTTTAAAAATAAAGTTTTTAAAAACAAAGTTTACTTAAAATTCCATTTAATTACGTTACTAATGCATTTGTTGGTATGGACTAATGACGTCTGTGGCATTTTGGCGGGTAAACATTCGCCGTCAAAATCCAGTTCGTTATTAATTGTTATTATGCAAAAAACATAGTTTTCCATAGCTTTGAATATGTCGAATTATGTATCAGAAAAATTCATTTGGCGGGGAAGTTTAATAAACTTCTTTCGTTTGAAAAAAACGGCTGCTGAAAGTCATCGATTATTATGGTGCTCTAACCCAAACAAATAGTGACCGATGGTTTAAACGCTTTAAAAGTGGTAATTTGGATATAAAAAAACAAGGAGCATCCAGGACAGCCGAAAATTTGGAGATGCAGATTTGCAAGTATTATTGGATGAATACTTAGCTTATACGTTGAAATAATTGACAGAAGCATTGAATGTTGCCCAATCCGCCATTTCCTAAAGTTTACTCGCATTGGTAAAGATCCAGAAGGAAGGAAAGATACATTGAAAGGCGAAAAACCACTTGTGAATTTTTTCTTTCCAAACAGAAAAGAAAAGGTTTTTTGCACCGAGTTGTAACAGGTGATGAAAAGAGGATTCATTTTTACAACTTAAGGCGCAAAAAAATCATGCGTAGACCCAGGAGCTGCGTATCACGAACTGCAGCAAGTGTGAAATGATTACTGGCGCTCGATACCGATGACAATTGATTAAATTGAATCAAGCATAGAAGGAAAAACGACCAGAATATGCCCAAATACTCGATAAACTAATTTTCCAGCATGACAATGTTGGGCCCCATGTTGCAAAATGTGTAAAAAACTATTTGTAAAATGATAAATGGGACGTCCTACCCCACTTGCCATATTAATCGGACTTAGCGCCTTCGGACTACCACTTATTTCAATTGATGCAGCACGGACTTTCAGACACTTACATTCTTACGAAGAAATGAAAATTTGGCTTGATGGTTGGGCTCAAAAAACCAAAAGTTTTTTTGGCGCAAAATATGTTCTTTAACAGAAAGATAGGAAAAAAATATAGCTAACGATGGCCAATGCTTTGATTATTAAGGTAATTTATTTTTTGTGAAAAAAAAACATTAAAATTTTGCGCAAAAATCGACATTATTAACCGAAACACAATATTGGTTGATTCAAAGGCTGCTTTCGGTATGATACATATTTTAATGTGCTTTTATTTTGGAGAATTATAATTAATATAATTGCTGTTAGCTACGCTAGTTTTTGGAATATCTAGTGGCGAAATTCTTTTAATATATAAGAATCATCTGAGGATGATAAAATCTTTTTATAATTTATACTTACTAATATTAATTTATTTGCAACACACAAGGTGTGAAAATGAAGCAATGAGACTAGTGACATAGCATTCGACCTATTAACAATATTGGATTCCCTTTACAGGAAAATCGGACTAACATCTAATGCGTCTTCAATGCGTGACCTCTCTAGAATGACTAGGTATTCCATTGCAATTATTGCAAAAATTGCAGAAAAAAATAGATTACGAGTACAATAATAATAAAACGTCAAAGAATAGGGAGAACAGTTCTTTTTTATTAACAATAATCAAAAACACGCTATGTTTGTTACTATTTTTACAAGAATTGCTTTAACAGTAAAGTGCAAATTCAACAAATATATTTTTGGGCGGCTAATTACGTCCCGGGGATGATATTGAGATCATATATTATCAGATCATAGATATCAGACTTTTAGTATTCATTGGTATAGTTTAAGAAATTTTAATTCTCTAGACACATTCTACAAATAAATATAGGTCCTGGATTGGCAACGCAATCCTCATGCGTCCATTGGAAACATTTAGTGCATCTTATCCATTTCTCTCCCTTTTTATCCTGGGAAAAGCTATTATCACAAACAAGGCATTCAACGCCATCATTGTCACTATCTTCTTCGTCAGTAGAGGTTTGTTGGGTCAAAATTGAGTCATCATCAGACGTGTCCTCATCAGAACTGCCTCTTTCGTCGCTTCTTGGTTCTATTTTTGTTGTTGCCTACTGTTTTGCCTGTTTTTACGTTTCTAGCTCTTTCTTCTAGCTCTTTGATCAGTTGAATGAGGAGGGAGGCAGATCACAGACACACCATTGTCAGGCGCAATACCAATCACGTCTAAATTTCTTGTATAGCTGTAATGACCATCTAACACCAGCAAAACAGGGCCTTCTTTAGATAGTTTTACTAGAGACACGAAATATTTTAGCCATTTTGTGAACAGCTCAGGCTGGATCCAACCAGACGGATGACATAGATCAATGGTGCCTGGAGGTGCTCCATCAAGCAGTTCAGTTTTCAGGTTTTTTTTTTTGGAAACATAATTAATAGAGGAATAAATTGACCAAAAGCTGACATACAAGCCACAAGAATTACTAATGCTCCCCTTTCAGCAGACGATAATAACTTCTCTCTTGCTTTTCATAGTCAAGATTTTATGCTGAACGGTGCTAATTCCAGTTTCGTCCACATTGAATATTTTATTAGGGTTGAAGTTAATCTTTTGCAATTCAGGTTTCAATATATCATAAAAAGTCTTAACATTTTCTGCAGTAAAACCTTGTACACGAGTTCGTGATAATGACACTGGTTTACGAAATGTCAAGTCAGGAGACGTGCCATAAATGGCTTTATCCATGTTCTGCTTGCCTTTTTTTGGATATTAGGGGGGGGGGGGGGGGGGTACAATATTAAGAATTTACTAGTTGTATTAATAAGATCTATTCAACAAAAAACACGTCGTAACCTAAACTCTTTTTCCTATCAATTTGAATCTATGCAATAACAATTTATTTTGACAAGAAAATCATATCTGTATATCGAACATATCAATAATTAAATCATTCCGACAATATTTCAATCAAAAACTCACCTTAAACAGTTTTTTCGTTTTTTAAATATCTTATTAAAGAAGTGGCGTCTCACCGCGAATTGTTTACAATGACCGATTGAGGTGACTAACTTCAGTTCTGGTTATCAAAATTAGGTGACGTTGGTTAGAAAAAAAAAAGAAACCGACGGGTACGAAATTAAGTTCGGGGCCGAAATTTGACAACTGTAGCTTACTGGTGACGAGTGACGAGATTTTTGAATATAACCCGAAAACTAAGCGTCAGAACCAGGAACGGCACACTCTAATCTCATCACAGACAAACAAAGATAATATAAACAAATCAAAGATCAAAAGGATATTGATTGGCTTTTTTGATAGCCAAGGGCTCGTTCATAAAGAATTTGTTCCCCAAAGCAAAACGGTAAATCGGCATTTCTAACGAGAGTTTCTTCAAAGAAAAGGGTAATTCTTATGAAACCATACATCAAGAATAGCTAGGTGCTCTATCACGATCATGTGCCTTATCGCTACACACTTTATTTAAATACCTCGAAGGTTATAACATAAAAATTTGGATAAATGATCAAGTCATACTAAAATTATTACGTATCGGAAAATGGGCTTGTTCCTGGTTTAATTACTTAATCCATAAAATCCATCTGAATACGAAATGAAGCATCCTTTCGGTGAAAGAGTTTTGGTCTAAGTCAAGTTTTGGATTATCTTTTCCGGGTTATTACCCAGGATTTCAAGTCTGCAACTGTCTGTTTGACTTCTGACCACTTTATTTTCCTTGTAACCAATATTCATCTTCACATGTTCTTCTTCATCTGCTTTGCCTTTTTTACAACTATCATACCTCGAACACCCTTCTTGCCAGTTTTTTCTATTCCATTCTGATAATGTGTCCTAACCATCTTAACAGGCTCTCTTACGTATTTATTTCTAACAGGCTAAATTATAGTTTTCCCCTAAATATTTGATTATCTCATATATCATGTTAGATTTGGGCTTTTAGACTTCAAACTTCCGTAATAAAGCTTTTAGTTTTCCTTATAATTTTAAGCTCAACATAGCTCAACATTTTCCCCATTGTATCCAAGTCAATGTTTTTTTTTTGTCAGCTATCTCTGTTTTTTGTACGCTTTATAGTCATTATATTGTTTCGTATTTCAATATTTTCTCTTCATTTCCTTAACTTGTTTCCCACGCGATTTATTCTTTTCCGTCGTTGAATATTTTTCTTGTTCAATAGCTTTCTTTTGCATTAATGACTAAAGTTTGCTTCAAGTTTAACCATCTCTGTTTCCCTTCCTCTGTTCCTTTCTCCAGTCTTCTCTGATATATTTCTTATATGTATGTTTTAAGTATATATTATCTGTTTTTTTGATTTACTTTCATTTTCCTTTCTTCTTTTTTTCTGTTTCTCATCATTTGATTCCTTTATATATCTGATCATTTGTTTACTACAACATTCATGATTTTCTCCTATAAATTTCTGTTTACTAAAAAATTATCGTTGATGATCCTATCGGTTTTATGCCGCTTTTCGTTCAAAAATATCATTTTAGTTATTTGTTATCCTATTCCAGTTTTCCATTATGATCTTCCACATTAATTTTCCACATTAAGACCTCCTATATTAAGATCTCCTACATTAAGGTTAATATTTTGAGTCGTACCTGTTTCTTTTTGCAACATTTCATAAAATCCTGCTTGAGTTACTTTTCTTGCATTTTCAAACATTAGTTAGGGTACGTTCACATCAGGCGCGCTTTGCTTAGAGCCACGCCCTACTTACAACCTAAGGTAAAGCGTAGGAGAACAAAAGCATTACTTAAAATAGTTTCTGTTCAAACCACGCGCATGGCGTTAAGCTGTATGCCTAGCAGTATGACATGCGGGGCGCAAGAAAATGCGTTGTTGTTTTACTTCGCATGTTTTAGAACTCCCAAAAGCTACCTGCGTGTTGTTTTTATATTTATACTGGAAGAACAAGTTATTGCTGCAGTTTTTAAAAGAAAGGCTATCTGAAATCCAAAGCATTTGTTACATAAAAATATACATGCATTGCAAAAAATGTGGAAAGAAGTAGGAAAGGATGTATTCTGTACTCGTCCAAGTGTTAAAACTAAACGTTGTTCAGCTTAAACACGTTTTGTTTTAACCTTTCGCAGAAATTGGTCAATAGTCATAACCAATCGCAGATAACCAATCGCAGATAGATAGACAAAGGTTCTAAGTAGCTAAGAAGGAAATCAAGAGATTCCTTTGACATCCTTAGAAATTCGTAAAATCTCGATAGAGATGATATAATTCTCCGAGCGACGGAGTAAATACGTTGATTTTTCGAACCCACATGCGTTTTGAGCTTCTTTTTTTGTATTAATTTTCAACACAAAAGTTTCGAGTAATAACATTTTCCTAATAATTCGTGCCGGAACCATTGTAGATTGTTTCTGAAAAGCGGTTTCCAAGGAGCGTCCAATATGAACACTGCCATTGCCAACTTTTTGAAGATACTTTTAGTAATCGCTCGCATAGACTTCTGCAACTAATGAAGTACTAACCCCATAACAAGCACTTCTTCAAGAACTCTTTCATTACAAGCTGCACTTTTAATATTTGTGTGACCATAAATTAGTTCCGGAACTTTCAGACCATCATTCACCAAATATAAACTAATGAACGCTCTTTTTCTCTTATTTTTCATTCACAATTTTAACATTAGCCTATGCAGAGAGGCGAAATACCTCCCCTACTACCTTTTCCCCTATCGGGTCTCCCCAAATACTGAAGGTCAGCATTATTTCCAATATATGAAAGGGCAACATTGTAATGTCCTGCTATCTGGTTTGAAGCTAATGTTGAAAAAAAAATCTGGAAGAATCACATCTGGGATAGGAGAGGGAGATTGAATTTTGTACCTTAAAATGGAGAAAATATTCGAGCCTTTACCAAGAACTGCTAAATATAGGACGCTACGTAAATTGCTGAATCAGAAGGCAACCTACAATTAATTCTCCATGCATTTAATAAACCAGCAAAAAGAATGAATATGAAAATAACTACCGATAAAACTAGAAGTATGGTAGCTTCAAAAAAGCCTACTAAAACAACATCGCAAAGATCAGAAATGAAGCTCGAAACCAAATAATGAAATCTGTAGGGATGGTAGGCTGTTCCGCCAAACAGCACCACGGTAGGCACCAGGCGAGGAAGGCGCATCTCCTACGAACATTTAAGTCAATTTAGTTAGTTGCTTTTTTCTAATCGCCACATCGAAGGTTTGAAGGCAATTACTATTACCTTAAAAGACGTGAGCAATTATTACGTGGAGAACGGAAAAAATATATTTTTTTTTTTAATATTTTTAAAATAAAGTTGTTTAAATTAATTATAAGTTTGAAGTTTAAAAAATACATTTTTTTTTATTTTAGAACTATTGCCAATGTGACGTTGACTTTATTTTTGATGTGATGTTTATTTTTTCAGAATACGACCGAAAATGTCGATGAACAAAGCGACTATGGCGATGATCGTGTCCAATGGACTAAACCTATCGAATTCCTCATGTCTTGCATTTCAATGAACGTTGGCCTAGGAAATATTTGGCGGTTTCCATTTGTGGCATATGAGAATGGAGGAGGTGCATTTCTTATTCCTTACGTTCTAGTTTTGATATTTTTGGGACGACCGATGTACTATTTAGAGGCTTGCTTGGGACAATTTGTAAGCAGGGGAAACGTAAAAGTGTTTGAAAGTATGGCCTTAGCTTTCAAAGGTAAATTGTTTGAATAATGTAACTGCATATATATATATATATATATATATATATATATATATATATATATATATATATATATATATACTGTGGAAGGATTATATCACTTAGAATTAAACATAATTATAACACGATATAAATTCAGTGGCACGTTTCAAATGAAACGCTCAAATAAAACACTCAAAAAATTACACAATTTCATAATGATTACTTAAAAATTGCTCTAAATTAATGAATTTAATATTTAAGTATTGTAATAGTGTTGCAACACTGTTACATGTGACTGAAAAGGTTTTTAACATTCAAATGACAGTACCTGAATCTCATTGATTAGACTACAAGTACTTAATGTTGGCGAATTTTTTAAAATTTCTGAATTATTCCACTCATAGTACCCCAAAACTACAACCGAAATGAAAATATACTGATCTAAATAGTTGTAGCACAAAGTTTTAGAATGCTAATAGTTCAATGAAGAACTGAAAGACATACCATTACGCTACATGACGTTGGAATTGGTTTTTACTAAATTGCTAGGTGACTTTAAAACAATTCTGCAACTATTAATCATTGTTGGAGAGGCGGACCTCAAGGAAAAAAGCAACACCCCAGAAGATGCTCTAGATCAACTAAAAGAACCATATGAAGATAAATATAGATATGCTAAAAAATATTAGTGCATTCCGTTGAGTTAATTTCTTATCATTTAACATTAATACTGTCTGTCAACAACATCGACTGTACTATTAGATTGGAATGCAACAATCTTGGAACAGACTGGAATCAAAAGTGAAATCAAGTTAGCTTTTAAACGTATTTTGTTTTTGTTTGTGTGATTACAGATAAATCAAGCATTGACATTTAGAAAGGCAGTAATTAGAATTTGTCACAAGATGTAGGTGGGCGATTTTCAGAAGGACAGAATATTTATACAAAGTAGAACTCTTCTATAATTCATTCAAGACCACTTAAATATTAAAATATACCTTGATCAAATTGTTTCATTCTCAAAACCAGTTGCTTCATATCGAAGGATAAGTAACTTGAGAATTATTATCCCCCCTTGACTATATTATCCTATCCTATGACATATCACGCATAAAACATCAGGGATATGTTGGAATTGGAGTATGTCCTAATTATCCAATCAATATAAACATGTTGAATGGGAGGAACTCTCCTAGGATTTCTTAACTTACCTTATGATGCACATGATGAGCATCAATCCAAGTGAGTATTCTCGTTCTATTTTAAGTGATGTTAAGTGAAGGTAAATATACAAGCCATGTTCGAATAGTATTTTGGTCTTTGTATCAAATGTTTATATAAATAGATTAACTTGATTTTGTTGAGACAAACAATCACTTATCCCTATTTGTAATCAAAAGAAAATGTTGATTTAGTCCAGAACTCAATGATCTCAAGGTTAAAGTACATTTTGAAGTAGAAACATGTGGTTGTTTAGTTACCACTATAGATTTACCACTAAACACCAAATTACTATTTTAACTTCTCGATCAGGAAATGATTCAATCATCTCTTGAATTAGGAGATGATTCAATCAATAATCGTCTGATTTTCGATAAACTTCTCCTCGATAAGCTCGAGTTTAATGTTTCACACCAAAGATTCCGATAGAAAAATGCACTAATACGATATGTTGCACTACAAACTGGGTTTAGAAAAGCCTCTGCCCGCTACTGACGTTAACTACTGATCAAAAATGTAATCAAAGAGATTACCATTAATATACACTTGGCAAAAATGTAAATAAGCAGGAAAGCTGATGCGGAAAGCTTATGCTGGAAATATTATGCGAAACCTTAATCATGTTCATGAATCAATAAAAAGCTACGGAGAAGAACCGATACGTTTTGTTTCACCATAACTGCTCTTCAACGTTTGTTGCACTTGAAGTAAACGCTGTTGCTGTTATGGATTTTGCTTTAGAGGGTAAGTATTTTTTTAATTCATTTAAAATTTAATTCAAATGAGAGAATATGTGTTATAATAGGTTTTGAAAAAACTATGTGTTTTGAATTTTTAAACGTATAGAATTTTTTTATCTACATGTATCCAGGCTATTTTTTTAATATTGTATAGTAACAATCTTAAGCGATACAATAGTATATAACTGAATACCACATCAATCCCCGATCTTTTTAATGTATTTTTTTTTTCAAATGGTGTGTGCTCTCCTTCAAAAATGTTTATTTGAGTGAAACTGTTTTATTTGAAGAATGGTGGAAACATAAAAAAGAACGAAATTCTCGTCTAATGGATTTTATTATGCAAAAATTTAGTATTACAGATGTGACTCCTGATTCACAGAGATATTTAAAGTTAAAGCTTTTTCATCAAAATTCTCTGAAAAATGTGCTGCAGCCTATGTGATGATGGACAGTTATTTAAATAAATATAAAAGTTGGTTAAAGGACACAGATATAGAATTTCACATAAGTATGCATCAGCCCTGTGCTTCCTCATCATCTGGAGGAAGTCGGCCCAAAAAGAACTTGAAAGATTCGTCTTCGCGAAGTACCATTGAGTTGACCACAGCTGCTAAAGTACCAAAGCGTTTGTCAATTCACAGAAACGTAGCGATCTTGATTAAAAAAGTTCGGAATCTTCAGAAAAAAAGGAAATTTGGTGATGTTATTTCTAGAGTCAGGCAGTTGAACAGTGACGAGGCATTAGTTTATTACGTAGATTCTAAATGTTCTAGTCACACTTATAAATAGACGCGAAAGTGGCCATTGCAGGCGGGACATCAAGGGTTTCCATTTTATCATAGTCTATGTAAATCCAAAAAATTGTGTTACCCTTCAAATGAGTATATTTCTGTCGCAGAAACGCTCGCCGAAATTAAACTTCAAGCCATACTGGATATCATCTACTGAACCTTTAACTGAAGTGCACAGTGAAGTTCTAAAACATGTACTTTCTGATTCACCATTCACATTAATTAGCAAATGGGGATGTGATGGGAGCTCTGGTCACAGCACTTATAAACAGATATTTGAGAACTCAGATGCTACTGATGAGTTTCTGTTTGTATTTGCATTTGTTCCATTGTGGTTGAGTTACAGCCAAAATATTATTTGGCAAAATCCGCGCATCATTCATACTCTATTGCTGACTAATTAAGTTTATTTTTTTAAATGAAACAAATGAATTTACTATAACAGAAACTAACAAAGTTTTGGAAGTAGTATCTAAGCTTCTTCCAGCACCTTGTAGTGTTGGCGAATCTCAAATTACTGTGAAACACGACCTTTTACTCACAATGATAGACCAAAAAGTATGCAATGCTTTGACTGATACACATTCTCCACAAAAATATTACATCTGTAGTGCTACCAAAATGATGAACGGCGAATTAAAAGACGTAGTTGTTAAAAAGAACATTACGGTTTCGGTTTGTCTATTTTGCATACGTGGATTCATTCCTTTGAGTGCTTGTTATACATTAGCTATCGTTTGGATATAAAAAAATGGCAAGCTAGAGGTGATGACGAAGAGGAAGAAATAGAATAAAAGTTTAAAAACCAGATGGGGCTTATTGTAGATAAACCAAAACCTGATTATGGGAATACAGCCCGCAAGTTCTTTATGAATCCGGAACTAAGTGGAGGAATTACAGGATTGGATGTAAATTTAATTAAAAAGTTTAGTGTTTTATTAAGAACGCTTTCTTCCGACTATGACATTAATTTTATCTAATTTAAAAAACATTTTTCTAAAACTAGAACCCTTTATCTTAATCTGTATTCGTGGAACTACATACCTGTTACTGTGCACAAAATTCTGGTACGTAGTATAGAGGTACATTCTTCCAATCGGGCAGCTCCCTGAAGAATCTCAACAGACCCGAAATAATTGTAGATTGTCGTAGATTCCAAGAGCAGCATATGAGGAAACAGTACGTATTTCCATGAATATAGATTTGCTGAATATGCTTGATAACGTCCTAAAATGCCTAGAAAGAGACCCGATAAATTACCGGTGGAAGTTGTGAATTTAGTTGTTCTGCCTTCAATACCTACTTATCAGGTAGCAAGTGATGTTCATCCATGTGACGATGAAAATGACTTAGTACCTGATTCGTCTGATTGTGAGATTGATGATGATGATGAGTAATTATTATTAGTCTTCAGTATAATTTGCTAATTTAATTTTGTTTTCTGTATTTTTATAATCTAAATTATAACTAGTCTGAATAAATATTATTGTATAATTTATACTATATTAAACTATGTATATAATTTTCTACCAAAGCTACCAAATTAACAAAAAATGCGTAATTATTCAACTTAACAAAATATTATTCGTCATAACCAGAACAATCAAATTGTAGAATAAAATGTAAGAAACCAGATTGACAGATGATAACAGCTTGGAATTCGGCAACTACAGACTTTTTAAAAGTAAAACGGACAAAAGAATACTCAAAAATAAACCACATCTGGGTGTTGCTTTCGCTGTCTCAAGAAACATTCTTGGTTCCATAACAAATATCCAGCCAGTAAATAATCGACTTATGACACTATCCCTCAAGTGTGCTAACCAAAACTATACATTAATCAATGCACACCTCCCAGTTAACGAAGAAAATAAATCTAATCCGGAAAAAGTAAATAAGTCCTGGGAAATTCTGGAAAAGACTATCTCTAAAATTCCCTCTAACCATGTAAAACCCTATTGGGTGATTTCAACGCCCAACTAGGGAAAGAAAAAAAGTACAGGAAAACAGTCGGCAGTTTTCCCGCTCATAAATGGACTAACCATAATAGAAGATTGGATAGTAGAAGATTGGTTGTACTATGTTCGCAGTTTAATCTAAAAATAATGTCAACCCATTTTAAGAAGAAAATAACAAAACAAAAGACCTGGAGGTGCCCAAACACGTACATGGGTGAATTTCAAATTGACTATGTTGCCATTTCGTACCCCTATTATAAAGAGATTTTGAATGTTCAAGTCAGGAAAGGAGCTAATATAGACACGGATCACTACTTGACTAGAATCAAACTTAGCTTAAAACCTCGAAAACTTATTCAAAAAGGCTGCTAATACCAAAGTTTGACCCAACGAAAATAAAACCAGCCCTAACAGAAGAGCTTGATAAACAACCAGCACAGAACTGGCAAGAATTGAAATAAAAAAATATTAAAACAGTCTTAAAGTTGGTCCCTTTACAAAAACGTAGAAAACATCCGTGGTGGGATGAAGTTTGCGAGCAAGCAGTATTAAGCCGAAGTAAAGCATTCAAAGATTGGAACAGTCAAAAAACAGCAATAAACTATAACATCTTTTTGGAAGTAAGAAAAAAAACATCGAAGCTAATTAGACAAACTAAAAGAAAATATGAAAACAATCAACTTAATGAAATAGAAAAAGATTTACAAAAAAATAACACCCGAAACGTTTACAAAACATTTAAAACTAAATTAACAGGCTATCAACCGCAAAGTCTTTGCTTCCAGGAGGAAAACGGACAATTAGCTCTAAATAACCAAGACAATTGCAAAGAACTTGCAAAATATTGTGAACAAATACTAAACTGTCCTGAGCCCTTAAACAAATTAGCAACACTAAACCCTAAACAAACAAACCCAGATTTATTACCACAATTACCACCGAATGAAGATGAAATAATTAGGCAAATCAAGCGGCTTAAAAATGACAAAGCTTCTGATGAAGATGGAATCACTACTGAACTTTTGAAATCCGCTGGTCCAGGTATAATCAAGGAAATAACCAAAATTCTACAAGAAGTTTGGCGAACCGAACGGATTCCGGAAGATTGGAAAGATGCTCTAATCCATCCACTACATAAGAAAGGAGATAGAACGGATGTAAACAACTATAGAGGGATATCTCTTCTCCCAGTTTGTTACAAGATTCTATCTCAATGTCTACTAGACAGAGCAGCGGGACAGTTACAACCTAACATTGGTGAATATCAAGCAGGTTTTCGACCGGGCAGATCCTGCCCTGAACAGATCCTGAATCTGAAGTTGATTCTAAGGCATCAAAAACTGTACAATAAAAATCTCGTCTGTACATTTGTGGATTTCAAAAAAGCATATGATTCTATTGACCGCGAATCTTTATTCCGAATCTTGAAAGAACAAGGACTAGATCGGAAAACGCTGGCAATTATTAAACCAACGTTAACTAACACAAGGTCAAAAGTTAAATTCATGGGTGACATCTCAGAGCCCTTCGAAATTAAAACTGGAATGAGACAAGGGGATGGACTTTCGCTACTCTTATTTAACTGTGTTCTAGAAAAAGTAATACATGAGTGGCGTGAAAAAAAGTCGGCCCTGAATATTGACCAGCCCATTAAACGGGGGAGAACCAACATCAAAATTGATTGTCTGGCGTTTGCTGATGATCTAGCAATTTTAGCTCAAGATGCATTAACGGCACAGAAACAGATTGAAATCCTAAAAGAAACAACAGAAAATGTAGGACTCCAAATTTCCTTTGAAAAAACACAATACATGACCTGCAACAGACTAAGAACACCATTTCTAAAAACAAAATATGGTAACATCAGACGAGTCTCTCAATTCAAATATTTGGGTGAAATAATCATGGAAAATGGGTTGGAAAAAGCGGCCAATAAGGGTAGATGTCAAAAAATGGAAACGGCATTGAGACTTACACAAAATATTTACAACAAGAAATGCCTATCTAAAAACACAAAACTGAGACATTACAACACAGTTATTAAACCAGAATGTCTATATACTGCGGAAACGCTCATTTTGAATAGAAAGAGGGACATCGAGGACATTGAAAAGAAGGAAAGAAAAATCATAAGAAAAATCCTAGGCCCCAAACAAATAAATAGCACAACATACCGACTTCGAGAAAACCAAGAAATCAAACAATACACAGATATACATACCGATATGAGAAAAAGAAGACTTAAGTTTTACGGACACATAAAACGGATGAATCCAAGTAGGCTAACTAGACAAATAGTCGAATTTTATGAAAATAGGAGTAGAGCTAAAATAGAAATAATTAAATGGATTGCTGCCATTAAAGAGGACCTAAGATCAGCAAATATTACACAAAGTGAAATGCAGGATAGAGGCTGTTTCAGACACAAGGTTAACGTTTGGAAGGTTGGCCAGAGAGAAAAATGTAGGAAGACTGGAACAACTTGGTCTGACGAAAGGAAAAAAGTTCATAGCGAAAGAATGAAATTAGTATAGGCGCAAAGGAAGGCTAACAACAACAAACGCCTCTAATTGTACTTCGCGTGGTCCACCAGGGCCCAAACGTGAATAATAATAATAATAACCAGAACAATCAAATTGTAAAATAAAATGTCTGTCCACCTAGCTTGTATTCACTGTGGAACGGTAATTTACTGCTGAACGGTAAAGTATATTATTTCAACGTTCCAACCAAAAATATTTCAGTGTTTGTCAGTGAGTGTATTTAAGTTCCATTTGAAACCAAAAATGTATAGTGTACGCGAATATTATGATATGCTTCTTATTGGCGGGGAAACTCGCATTAAGAAGAACGCATTTTACTGAGGTTCACCAGATTAGAATATCAGGACTTTTGCAACGTGTTTGGGAAAACTGGTTAAAATGATGCCACACTTGCATAGACTCTTGGTGGACCTTTTATAACATGAAGTTTGATAAACCAATTAGTCATATGTTTTTTAATGTAATGTGAATTATTTGAAACGTGTTATGGTGTGAAAAATTAGTGTTAGTAATTTAAACTTTAACATTAAATAACTATAATGTGTATGTTTTACTTTCTTTGTAACAAGCCAAATCTAAGCTTAAACGTATGGAATGAATAGCCATAAAAATTACATATTTTTTCAAATAATACCTTAAGAGATAAACAGTCAAATAAAAAACTGAATTCCTTTAACCGAAATAAACACAATGATGCGACGTTGCCAATTGTTAAGAAGTTAAGTTCTGAATTGTGTTCCACGAAAATGGTTACATTTTTGATACATGCCTGAACGAAACTTTTTGTTGAAAACGATGTAAAAAGTGTTGGTTAAATTTACGAAAGTACTTTCCCTTACACAACATGATACCGAGGTTATGAAATCCATATCCATATGCATCCATATATTAATAGAAAAATTGAACGGGAGTTATATGACACCTTTGACTGTAAACTAAAAATGCTTAACAAACGTTATTTTATATATTTAAACAAGCTTTGTAATATACTAAGGGAGTCTAATAAAAAATCTCATATCGTTATTATTTTAGATGTATTGTAAACTGCAAAAATCATTAACTTCAGTGTCTCGTAAGTTACGTTGGTGTACTAGTAGTTGACAGCAAAAATTCTGTTCATTCTTTATGTTCATTCTATCATGCAACGTACATCGCCCAAAAAGTTGGATTCTCTTTATCAACAAGCATTTTCCTCCAGACTATCAGTTACAGTATGTATAGAAATTTAAATATTAAATTTGAAATTAAATTGAAATAATCATTGTTTGTTCCAATATATTCATCATTGCGTATTAAACGACTTTTGAATCGAAATATAATAATTTCTTAATCAAAAATTGTTAACTAAATATTATTTTCAACATTCTTACAAAATGTGTTACTGTTAAGTATACTATAACATTAAAATTCATATTAGATCATAAACGATTTCATTTTGCTTAGAAAATAAAAACATAATAGGGCTTGTGTTAAGGAACTAAATTCCCAATGTTCACAGATATTAACGGTATTATCTAGTATTGACTGATATAATTAATATTTTGATTACACGTTGGTCTATTTATAGAACTGGAATACTTTAGTTTTGAACTAAATATGATTTAAGTTACTTCACGAAATGCGAAGAACCGGTCACCATGACCAAAGATCAACAAAATCAATGCGCTCGAGTTTTTTTTTTAATGGTCCATATTTCAGCGGAATATAGCTATACTGGAAAAACTAGGATTTTTTACTCTGTTCTGTGTGTTCTATGGTATGTCCCTATCGTTCCCTTTCCGTCCCTTCGTTCACTATTAAAGCCCCAAGATAGACGAATTGACTTACTACCTAAAATTTCCATATTTCACTGATATTCGGCATGTTGTTTTGACGGACTATAATCCTTATTTTCATTTTCTCTTCAATTAATGTCAACTATTTTCTTTCATATTATGATATATTCACCATAAATGTTAAATAGAAATTGTGACACGATACATACTTGTCTAGTTCCTTTATTGACGTATAACTCATTTATTGACGGATGGTCGATCTTTTATTTTCACCACTGCTCTGATTTTTTCATCAAAATGACAAATTAAGCCAGTCAGGTGATATGATACTCCCATTTATTACAGAATTTGCCATAATTTCTCCTATTTTATGCTGACAGCCTCCTTCCGATAATCAAGTAAACAAAGGTATATAGAGAAGTATACAGAGACTTTTCTGGCTTTTTAGATTATAATTATTTGTCGAATGTTGAATATTTAAACCCATGTACCTGTCATGGACTATCCATGTACCGCTCACCCTTAATTTTGTAAATTTGGATGAAAATAATATTGTATTAGCAATAAATTAAATAACTTAAAATGATTTATTTACTTTGAAATAAAAAATGTTATTATATAGAATTGTTTTTTATTTTCCAGAATTTATTTATTAGTTTAGAATTCTCATTTTGCAGATTTATTTTTTGCATTTGCATCTTTAAGAAAATATCATTTATATATTTAATTCGAAGAAATTTACCATGAAACACAAAATTCCTTTTTTTGAAATTTCTCGAAGTGCGTTTCGCTAACCATGTTAGCATCATCAGAAAATTTTATCTAAACTGAATTGTTTAGTCGAAAATCTGTTCCAGTTTAGTTTTGCATACCAAAGGTTTCAATATAGTTTTTCGTATTGTGTATAATCATATATTTATGTTTCTATTTTCCAGGTATAGGATTTGGACAATTATTAGCGACAATATCTGTTGCAACATATTATTGTTCCCTTATGGCTATTACCCTACTGTATTTTGTAAAATCCTTTACGTCGAATCTACCATGGGCATCATGCGATCCAGCCTGGAATAACATCAGTTGGATTCAGGAAAACAACATCACATGTGTACCATCAAAATCAACAAACGTTACTGCCAATTTTACAGGAAACGAACTAAGTTCAGCTGAATTATTTTTCAGGTAGAGTATTACTAATTTTAACAAATTTTTAAAAACGAAAATTGATCTCATTGAAAATGTATTTTGATAATTTGGAACAGAAAACAATTTTCTGTTTTTAAAATTTCCAATTTCCCATTGGAAAGAAAGTGTTTCGAATTTAATATCTTAAAAACGACTTTTCTAGATCGCATTGAACTCAGAAAATATGTTTTCGCTAGTTAATTTGACACCATCAGGAGATGATTAAAAACTGAGTTGAGATTTTAATCATGTTCTGATAATGATAAATTTGTTATCAAACGTGTATAGTGTGATTGGATATTGAGTGAAAAAATGCAAAAGGTTTACAGAAATTTTATTTAACGCCAAACGTTCTATGATGTGATAAATTGTGTTTATGAATTTTTGTATTGTATTGTTAACAACACATTTGAGACTTTTAACTTTCCTTTTTAATTTAACTGTGTCAAGAATAGAATCTCCATTATAAAAAGCCCATATTCAGTGACTGGTAGAGACTCATCCTCGATTTAAAAACTTTTTCCAAAAATATATTACATGGTTTTCCATGGTTTATATGTTCCGTTTATTGCCATTTATGTTAATAAATGACATTTATGTTATATAACAGCTTAAACAAAAACAGGCAATATACCTATGTTCTTTTTTACTTTACTGACTTGAATTACACTTTCGATCGCGTTCACTTAAATGATATAATAAATATTCTAACAATAGCGTTGATGTAAAATGTATTAGGTTAATTGAAGAACTCAGCAATGGTATGGAAATAGAAAATAAACCAATAATGGTCTAACCGAACGAGTACTAATATCAGTGGTGGCTCGTGGGTTTTTAAAATGGGAGTGCGTAGAAGAAAATAGTGCTGCTGAAAAGCTTTTTGCTTTCCCCTTCCTTCTTTTCACTTTTCGTACTATTGAAACCATATACAGGAGGTGAACCATGAAAATGAGTTAAAGGAAATAAACTGAACGGAATAAAATATGGTGTTTTGCTCTGAAAAATTGTTTACTGTGATAAATGCTGGAGGGGCGGCCCCCCAACGCCTTCCCTCACGAGCCGCCACTGACTAATATCTACAGTCTTAAGACAACGTAATAACCTAAATCCAAAATTATTCAAGCTGATTATGTATGAAATCATGTATAGTTTAAATGAGACTGAGGTAGCATTTTGTATAGGAGATGCATCTCAAAACTACAATAGAGAAATATAACATTATTATAGTTACCCAAAAATTCAATTCAGTAGTAATAATAAAAGACTCGATTAGATATAAGCTAGTGATAAAAAAGTCAAACACCTCTCCCCCAAGAGGAAAACCTCCAAAGATATGAAACGAATGCTGCACATCTGCCTCTCAAGAAGGCTAAAGCAAAAACAGAACTAACAGGGCATAATCATAATAAAAGAAAAATTAAAATAAGAACAAGTTTTCACTATTTTTATGTAGATTGGTTTTTAATTCGTCCTTTTTTCGATGCTGCTCCATATTCTAGTTGACCGATTGAATTAATTTAAGTATCCTCAAAGATGTTATCGATCAACTTTCATTCCAATTAATACTCAAAATTGTTACAAAACATAAAACATTTTATAAAAGTGCAAAACACAATTTTGATTTGCTAGAATACCTTCCTTGGCATAAGGTTCGGATGTTATTAACTATTCAGAGAATATTATTCAATCGTGTGAGGTTTTTTTTTCATTGTTTTTCTTTCATTGTTCGCTGATTCATGGGCAGGTCTTTCTCTCCTCTTGTAATACTAAGCATATACCTCTCCGTTCCCCTATGTGCTACCTGAAGTTTTTCAACTGATTGTGATGTGAAAACGAGCAGGCCGCACTGATCAAAGAGTTTTGTCTTCAGACATAGTGGGAGAAACTATACGAGCTTACTAAATGCCTGCCAGCCACATTTAACACGTTGTTCCTCTTCCCGGGCGGTGAAACGGCTCCCATTGAAATCCTCTGCCAAAGATATATGTAGTGATCCACAATATCCAAATCTCTCCCTAAAACAGAAACTCTCCTATCCTCGGCAAATTTATTGAACATGACCTGACTCATCTTCCGGTTTATTTTCAAGCCCCTCCCCCCAACTTAATTTTCTGATAAAAGTGTAGAGAAATTTACGATAAATCGTTATTCTATAGCCTAATGCTATTGATATATATCATACTTTTTGGGTTCAGATAAAATTAAAATGTATATCATAATTAGTCAACTAGTTCAATGTTAACGCATTTTTACAAATGTTTAATTCTAAGCAAGCAAAAATATATTCTTATATAGAAAATTAGATTAAATTTTTATCTTTTAGGGTGGATATTCTCAAAGAATCAGTGGATATTTCAGATGGAATAGGAGCACCAGAGTGGCGATTATCACTGTGTTTGTTTGTTTCCTGGATAATAACATTTTCCATCTGCGCCAAAGGTATTCAAAGTTCTGGAAAAGCTGCTTATTTCCTGGCCCTATTTCCTTATGTCATATTGGTGTCATTGTTAATCCGAGCTGTAACGTTGGAGGGTGCCGGTACTGGAATACTGTATTTTATAAATCCAAAATGGGAAATGCTTTTAAGCGCTAAGGTGGGTGGTCCATATTTTTGTTACCCTCCTCTTTAAGAAATAAATTTGATTTCATTAAACTTCAAAATATATCTCGCAATAGAAATAGTTTTCAAACTTCTCAATAATTTATCTAAAATACGAGGTGTGTAAAAACTAATGAGACAGATTTTTTACAATTTTTTATTCAATTGAAATTACAGTATTACATTACCTTGGTAATAGTTGCTTTAGAAAGCCACATAGTGCTGGAGATGGTTTGTCCGGTCTTCATAGCAGTACTCGGATACTAGAATCGCTTTCAGCTGGTCGGTTAGAGTATTTTCAATGTTCTCCAATATGCCAAAATCGTGTCATTCGAGATGAATTTTCAATCTAGGGAAAAGGTAAAGTTACAAAAGCTGAAGTCTGGTGAATGAGAGTGCTGGGGAGCCACAGTGATATATTTATTTGCCAAAAACTTGTTAATAATATAAGTCTTTAAAATCAAAATTATTTTGGTTTGGTTTGGCCTATTTGGCGTTGAATCACAAATGCCTTATGGATTTTTCCCTCTTGTTGTCCTTCTCATCCTATGAAAGATTTTTTCAGAATTATTTTCGCGCAGATATAGGGATATAGGGATGCAAATCCCTAATTCATTGCTCTAAATCTGATTGTATGAGTCAAATTCAATTTTTCCCCGATCCTTCTGATCGTCAACCGACGATGAGATTCCTGAATTCTGTGGACATTGTCATGTCCATCTTCTGACAACCCCTTAAATCACTTCACACAAAACCTGGGCTCTTAACAAAATACTATTTTTATAGGCTTGTTAAAGTTTTGCAAAAAATTGCGTCGCACTGTGCCAAAGTCTAAAACAAAACTTGCACCATCACTTGTTTCATTGCTTTATTTAAACACCCCGTATCCTCCATTTGCTGGAAACCAAAATGGGTCTGTAAAGCATAATTAGATAAAGAGGAGCATTAACCAGTTCTACCTAATGATAGGTCCCGAACTGCTTCACAGCAAAGTAACAATGCTATTTTGATTTGGTATTAATTATAAATATTAATTACACACAACTGTTTGTCATGGAAGCCTATTACATCAATCCAACCATTTTAATTTTAAATCCAAGTATATTAGCGCATTCGTAGTTCGTCCCATTTTTTTGAAAAAAAATTAAAGAATAACTTTAGTTACTAACATTTCAACTAATTAATAAAGTATATGTCGTTCTGTTCGGCGTTTTGCCATCCAGTGTTTTGAAAATAACAAAAGTAGCGTCACAACGCACAATAACTCAGGAACTAGTAGACGTATTGTTATGAAATTTTGACACATAACGTTTGAAGGTTGGCACAATCGACCACTGGTAATAATTTTTCGTAAGTGATGCCAGCTAAATGTCAGATCGGGGACATTCTTGCCTTTCAGAAATAAAAAAGCACCATCATATGTCGAAAATGTTCTTTTCTGTCATTTTTAATGCTTCACATAATTTAATAGGCAGAACCAAATAACACAATTTTCTCAAGTACTGGCTGGAATTCCTCCTGTCAAACAACATTAAAACTTTATACGTGTGAAGTAGATGCACGGCCATACAGCGCCAGAATCGAGACGAACTTTTGCATTAATCCAATACATTTAGAATTTGTTTAGAAGCGTGAGTTTAAAAATAAACCATAGCTTAAAATTAATTAAATATCTAGCAATACACCTTAAAATCTTACTTCTGCAAATTGTTTTAGGTTTGGTATGCGGCAGTAACACAATGTTTTTTCTCGTTGAATATTGGATTTGGATCGATTTCTATGTATGCATCGTACAACAATTTTAGACATAACGTATACAGGTAAAGAAATATATTACTTGATTTTATAAATCAAAATTGTACGGCGAATGACCCATCAATTCGATATTTTGACTGGTCACATATTGAGCAGTTCGGTCCGTTGTAAGAAAGCTTGCGTTGCGATGGTGAAGAATGATCCTGCTGTTTTTTCTTATTTCTTCAAGGACTTCTAGCAAACAAATGGTTGTGTACCATGGAGAATTAACCGTTATACGATTCTCTAGTGGCACTGTAGCCACATGCCCATTTATCCCAAAAAAAAAAACAGGCGACCATGGCTTTTGACGGACCATCATTGTATTTTGTGGGCATTTCTTTGTACCAATGGACACGAATCTTCTTTTAAGCGATTGTCAAATTATGCGGAATCCAACGCGAACAAATCTTTTTCACGGTTAAATATTGGTGTAAAACCTTGTGTATGCTTGCCATACTAATGCCCAGGGATGCCTGAATCCCACGGTATATCACACAACAGTTCGAGCACACGCGCTCATTAGTTCACGTATCGATGTTTTCGGACACAGCAACCGATTTTTGATGACCATCTTCAAATTTGTCCCTGAGCGAACGACGGCCACGATTGAATTCACTAAACCATTGATATACAGTGGTTTTAGATGGTGCTTCATCGTAAAAAGTCGAAGTGAGTTGATCGATACACTGTTGTTGAAATAATCCACGTCGAAAGTTGTAGTAAATCATCGCACGGAAATTTTCATGAGTTTATTCCAATTTTTAACTGAGATGAAATTTTCTAATCACTAAACAACACATATAGTGACCATATGACAAAACGTTCTGAGTACGTATACAGTCAACAATGTTAAATTGTACGATGTATATGTCAGATGGCGCCTAGCTACACCATTGTTGCCAATTCTGGATACATAAATAGCAACCCTCGTATATTTATTCAAATTGGATAACTATTGCCAACCGATTGTGTTTTATATGTAGTTTTTTTTAATTTCATGGACCGATATAGGATTTAAAAACATAAAAATATGATATTGAAGCTATATATGAAAAGAGAGATATGAAAAGCATTTGCCAATAAAACATAACAAGTAATGAAGGCCTCTTAGATACTCTTAATATTAATGAAACATTGCAAGTGGACTTGTGTGATTTTTTGCGTGCTCCACGTAATAATTGCTCATTTCTTTAACCGCCGATTTCTAGCCTCCTTAAACCGTCATCAATCAGGCTCGAGCTAAACGTTCAGGAAGCAGCTGAAGAAATCACCAAAAGTACGACCATATATATATATATATATATATATATATATATATATATATATATATATATATATATATATATATATATATAGTCGGATTAAATTTGCAGCTCAAGGCATTATGTGATGAAAGTCGGCAACAGTCAGACTGTGTAAAACCGTCCATAACTAACCCAGGCCAAAAAATTACATGGCAAATCTGAGTGGCGAAAAATATGTCAAACATGAATCCATTCAAATGGAGCTAGAATTTGATGTTATGTTTGATTAAGGGTAATCATTGCACCTGATTTTGTCGAAAAAGCTGAAAGAAATTAATTGGCTTTTGCTAGGATTTAATAAAAGAATGTATGAACCATGAAATGTATAAAGTTATGAAAACGAAATGTTTAGTTATGAAAATGAAATGAAATGTTATGAAATGTTTATGTAGTTTACCAATGAAATGTGGATGAAGAAAATCTTCGCGAAACGTGACTTATTGGGGTAGACTGAAAATAACTCTCATTTTCTGAAATGTATGATTACCGGTGGCGAGTTTTGGATGTTTAAATATGACCCGGAAAGGAAGCGCCATAACAAGGAATGGCACACTTCAGCCTCACCACAACCACCTCACCACAAAAGTCAGAATGAGCAAATCAAAGATCAAAAGCATAACCAATTTGCTTTTTTAATGGCCAAACGGTAAACCACCATATTACCAAGATTTTCTTGAAAAGGGGTCATTCGTGTGACACCCAACAGCAAGAACACGTAGTATACAATGTGTCTTACCACACAGCGATTTCAATTAGCGAGTGTTTGGCAAGTAAAAATAGCACTTTGGCTCCGAATTTTCTTATTCAGCAGACTTAAGTCCTTTTAGTTTTTCTTGTCCCAAAATTGAAAATTAACCTCAAAGGTCACTATTATTTTGCAGAGTTGGCTAAATTGTTCTAAAGGTATTGAAAAGTTGGGACGTCGTTGTAAATATGTAGAATTGTAGGATGGTCACGTTAATTAAAAATTTTGTCGTCCTTTCATTGCCCTCTCTCACGCTCTTTCGATCATTTTTTTGTTTAAAGGATTTTTAATATTCATAATCAGCCTCAATATGCAGGGTGTAACGCAAATAACTTTCGTTAATTTAACGAACGATTCTTTACATCATTTGAAAGAAACAAGTTCCTTACAAGAAGGGTCAAAAATCTAACAGTTTCCGCAAAAAACTTATTAAATCGCCAATCGAAAACCTATGATAAGAATTATCATTTTACGCCAATATATGAAAAAGTCATTTGGTAAATAATAAATGGAATTAACCGCAAATAAATTAATGAAAATAATCAATACTAATCAATCAATTTGCAACGTAGTATTGAATAATAGTAGAAATGACTAGTCGAATTGACTAGATCCCACGTCTTCATATTTATGGAGAAGCCGCAACCATATTAGAAATGTAGCAGGACTTTTTCAACGTATTCGGGAAATTAGGTTAGAACTATGTCGGGCTTATATAGACTCAAATGATGGACGTTTGGAACATTTAAGTTAATAAAACATTTAATCACGTCTTTATTAATGTGACGTAAATCGTTCAAAACGTGTTATGATGTGAAAAATTATGATATGATTTTATTAAAAAGTAGTGAAACCTAATAATTTCAATTTTGACATTAAATAACATTAATGTATGAGTTTTTCTTTTTTTATAAAAAGAAACAAACCAAATCTATATTGGAACGTATGGAAAATGCGTAAAAAAGTGTCGAATTCGGTTTTATTTCTCAACATAGTCTCTTTGTAATTCTATACCTATTCCTAGTCATGGACAACGGCAAAATAGTCGTTTACGAATGTGATGGCATCTTCATTCGATGAAAATCTCTATCATCCGAATGAAACTTTGAACCTAAGAAAGAGAAAAAAGTCGCTGGTGGACAGATCTGGTGAATACGGTGGGTGGTGAATCAATTATAATCCCAATTCGTAAATTGTTGCCATGACGACCACTGAAGTGTGAGACAGTGCGTTGTTTTGGTGGAACAAAAGTTTATTTTTCTTGAAATGCGGACATTTTTCCGCAATTTCTGCCTTCAGCTTCAAGTAATGATGTGTAGTATGCCCCTGTTATTGGTTTTTTATTTTCAAGCTAATCGATTAACACAACTTCATGACTATCCCAAAAAACAGTCGCCATCACTTTCCGGGCCGATGGGATTTCGACTGTGCCTTGGTTTCAGGAGTGCAGTGGTTTATCCAAGTTTCATCTACAGTTATTAATCGCCGCTGAACCTCCGACTTATTTTGCTTAAACTGCTTCAATAGGGCTTCGAAAATGTTTTTAGTCCTAAGTGAGCATTTGCGGCACCCAATGCACTATTATCTGTTTCATGCCCAAATATTCAGTCAATATATGACAAATACGTTCTTTCGAGATGCCCACAGCGTCTACTATCTCTCTAACTAGAATTCGACGGTCGTTTAGCGCTATTTGGTGGACTTTTTCAATGTTATCGATAGTGGTTGCAGTTTTTGGCCGTCCCGAATATTTATCGTCAACCAAGTTAGTACGACCACGTTTAAATTTAGCTGCCCAAAATTTCGCGGTTGCAAATGATAGTGCAGAGTCGCCGTAAACACCACTGACCTAGGCTTTAATTGCATTCAATTCAAGAATTAATTGACGACTTGGATTACAGAACACTAACAGAACACAGACAGAAATATTAACATCGACTGACAAATTACTGTTAAACAACAACTGAGCATATAATATAGCTAAAGTTTTTAAGGTTATCTTTCAACGCATGCGCAATTATATTACCAGAGGCTGGAAACTTTTCAGACTACCATCATATGACTATAAAAATATTACACTTAATTTCTTTTTTTTTTATTAATTAACTGAATTTCCCTAACAATTTGAGAGGTTGCCTATTGTAGGGAAAACCAAATGGGTTGCGTTTTAGTTATATGTTTTAAGAAAACTTATTGTTTAAAATAATGTATAGAATCTTTGGTTAAATTTATGAAAGTTACTTTCCTTACACCCTGTAGTTGTCATATGTGATGTAGATATTTTTTGTTGCAATATTTCAAAGGATTATGTATTTAAAATGTATACTAAGTCTATTATATGATTTACTTTACATATTAGACAGGATCTTATGAATCAATTTTTCTTGGCTTTTTTCAACTCCTATGTTACTTTATTTATACAGTGTTGAATGACAAGGTTAAGACGCAACAATATCGATTACTGTAACTTTTATTTTTTCCATTTATGTTCATAGAGATGCAATGGTGGTAACAACGTTGGATACTTGTACATCTATTTTATCAGGAACAATAATATTTGGAATATTAGGAAATCTAGCTCATAAGATGAAACTTGATGTACCAGATGTTATCAAATCAGGTGGAACAGGACTGGCTTTTATTTCATATCCAGAAGCAATAGCGCGATTTGAATTTGTACCATGGGTAAGTCAAAATATTTTAAATTTTTGTTATATTTACGACTATCGTAGCAGTATTTTGGCAGACGAAAAATATTTTATTGTATTAAATGTAACAACTTACATAAATGTATGCACCTAAAAACCAGGAACACCAGGGTGAATCTGTTAAAATCCAAAAATCTAAATGCATTAATGAAAAAATTACATTATTATCTTACCATTCTGACCTTGAGGTTGCCTTTAATCCAGTTTTATTATTTAAAATATTGATTCGTGACTCCCAGCTGCTAAAGTAGAACTGGCGAGTAGAGTGGTAGAGTTGGACGCTAGAGCAGTTAGAAGACGACCGCCACTTTAGGGAAAACATAATCATTTTCGACAAAGCACACTCCTGGCTTAATGAGTTTGTTGTTCAACTGCAGGATTTGGGCCGATGAAAATCATCAAGTGATTCTGGAGTTACCTTTTCATCCTCAGAAAATCACTGTTTGGTGTGGTTTTTGGAGTGATAGGAGCATGTTTTTTTTAAGACGATAATGAGTATCATATTACTGTTAATGGTGAGGAATATGTTAAGAGAATATCTTTGGCCTGAATTGATAAATGTAGATATAACAGATAAAAGTAATAAATGTAGAGGTTCTTGACTGATAATACCTTACGTTTCTGACGATGATGAAAATCGTGTTCGTGTTAATGGAGAACTCTATAGAAATATGCTAAAATAATATCTGAAATATTTATGTCTGAACTATAAATGTATTATAATGTCTGAACTGATAAATGTGGATATACACAATGTTTGCTTTCAATAAGGCGATGCGACTTGTCACACATCTCGTCAGAGAATCGATTTATTGCAAGAAAAGTTTCCTTGGCGCATTATTTCACGAAATGGAAATGTAAACTGGCCAAATCATGCGATCTCAAGCCCTTGGATTATTTTTTGTGGGATTATGTTGAATCTCTGGTTTACAGAAATATACCCCGAAAAATTTTTGACCTTAAACAAAATATTCAGACCACCATCGATAATTTACCGTGTATGAAAGAGTAATCGAAAATTATGTCTTTAGATGCATTCCATCAGACGAAGCCGATGGGGAAAATGGCCAGTAATGCCACTATTTGTTCCCAAAATTACCGAATTATCACTTAAAGTTATCATTGTACCTTATTTTAAACTTCTGACACTTTCATTGGACAAACTATAATAATTATTTGTCACTACAATCAATGAATTCAAAAGAAAATAGTAAACAAAATATACTGCAACATTTTAATGACAACACACCTGACTTTAGTTTTTGCATAAAAATTTTGAACAAATATTTTGATATGAAATAATGAATGAATAGCTAGACAAGCATAAACATTATCGGCAATTAACGTTATCGTTTCTTGCAATAACTCGTTCATGAAATTTTTCTCTTAGCAAATTTTCATTAGCAGAGTGAGGTGTAGCGCCTTCCTGTTGGAACCACACATCCTCCAGATCAATATTTTCAATTTAGCCAACAAAACTCTAGTTATCATCTCACGATATCAAATACCATATACAGTTATAGCTTCACCAGTAGCATTCTGAAAGAAATACAGCCCAAATATACCTCCTGACCATAATGCACACCGAGCATTGACTCGTTTAGGATGTAAAGGTTTCTCATGAATCAATCGTGGATTTTCCTAATGTGGCAATTTTGGTTATTAACATAACCACCAATTTGAAAATGCACTTCATCTGAAAAGATGTTTTTTGAGAAAAATCATCTGTTTGTTTTTTAATTCAATTGACAAATGCACGACGTTTTGAATGATCTAGTGGCTTTAGTTACTGTGTTATTTGAATCTTATATGTCGAACGTCGACTAATGGAAATTTCTGGGTCTTCAGCAACACTTTAACGTACCAAATCAATATGCTCTTGTGAATGACAACTTCAACTACATATTACTCTTCTTTTATCTTCCCCCAAAACAGTTTATTGAAATTTGTGAACAATTCGATTGATAGTGATCAGATGGACGATTGTGGAAATCGTAAATATTACTTAATTTCATAATATAATTCAACCATTTTAACACGATGTTGTATTGTGAACGTCTCCATTTTTATAAATGTCATATATTACACTTTTAAAGTGAGACCAGACTTAGACAAATTCACAACGCCGTTTGTGTTTTATTCCAGAATTTAAAAAAAAACGTTCAATTTGAAATACATATTCCAATTAGTTGTGTCAAAGAAAATAGTAATAGGTACTGAATATATTTGAATATATTGAAAATGTAAGGATTGAGAAAACCTATTTGGATGGAAATCTTTTGGCAAAGCTTACATAAATATTTGTTATTTTATGATTTACTTCTATACAAATGAAGAATATGAGTAATAAGTTTCTTGAATAATAAGTAGAATTCGAACCAGTGTCCAATAATTGGATTTCATATGACCAAATGGGTTTTAGGGTTGTTTTCTACATAAAATATATTCATACATTTTGTCGGTAATTTAGATTTCTTTCCGATTAGCCAATAGAGCTTGTGTAACCTTATACCGAGTTGTTTTCTTTTGATGAAAACATGTCTCTTCCAATTTGACCTAAAATCGATATATATCCATTATTTAGGTATCTAGTATTTACTTATTGTGATAGATCGACATGTATCTGTTTGAGTGGCGTGGATTGATTTCCTTTCATTTCTTTTCAAATTTTCTAACCATGTTTAACTTAACTTATTTTCTAACCATGATATTAATGCGGCTAAATTATTAACTCGCGTGTCAATGCTAACATAACCATTAATATGCATATTAGTTGGGTAAAGTAAAGAACCCAGCATACCTCAATATGCCTTATCAGCACTGATTGGATAAAATAGTGTGTGCTGATATATTTTACCACCGTTTTGAAATTAAGATTTGATAGCTTGAAACAAACTCAAAAAGAGAAAGCCAATTTATATGTAGTTTGTCTAGATTATAATGCTTTATCAAATTTCAATAGTTTATCGAATCTTACGAAACTTGTGCATATAATTTAATAGCAACAAATAATTGATAATCAAAGAGGATTGACATAAATTTGTAGATACAGATTCCTTGTAGCTAAGAATTTATAGGGACATTTTACCTGTCCTGAAATTTGTATGGAACTATGAAGATAAAACTCTAAATTATAAATTGGACCACCTCCATATAGTTTTTGGAGCATTATGAAAAATAACGTGAATTCTTAATTCTGTTTCAGCTGTTCGCTATTTTATTTTTCCTGATGCTGTTTGTTCTCGGAGTTGGTAGTCTCGTTTCCCTCCAAGGATGTGCTTTCACTGTTATAATGGATGCCTTTCCTCATTTGAAAATATGGCAAGTTTCCTTAAGTACCGCTATTGTAGGATTCCTCATTGGTCTGGTTTATGTAACACCCGTAAGTAGTAAGAAATTAACGAAAAGCAAAGCACTTTCCTGTTAGTTTGTAAAGCTAGCTGTCTAGATTTAATGTTTTATAGAATATTGTTTTTAGGGAGGGCAATGGATATTTACTATGATAGATTTCTTTGGTGGTACCTTGATATATTATGTCTTGAATATATGCGAAGTAATGTTAATTATGTGGTGGTATGGTAAGCAAAATATAAAAATATATAAATTAATATATGTATATATATATATATTTATATATATATATATATATATATATATATATATATATATATATATATATATATATATATATATATATATATATATATATATATATATATATATATATATCCGACTCGCAACTATCCGAACTCCATAATATCTAGCTTGGCGCGTCGCGTGTGCGTTATAAATATTACAAGCTAGAACACGAAAGTTTACAGCATACATATCTAATAGTGTGCATTTCGTTCAGTGCATAGGCAGGTTAAACAAAGCGGGTACATGATTTTTGATCGCAAATTGTTTTAATTATCTCATGAGCAATAAACGAAAGAAACTTATCGTGACAATTGAGCAAAAGCTTGAAGCGATAAAACGATTGGACTTTGGAGAATCGGCTAAAAAAATGGCGTCCGAGTTAGGACGTGGTTAAAGCATTGTGGGTGACTGGAAAAAGTAATGCGAGGAAATTGAAAAATTGTGTGCCGACTAAGCTGGTGGTAGTGGTATTAAAGTGAGACAAACAATGCAAAAGGGTAACATTCGGTAGTTGAGGAGGCTCTTTTTTTGTGGTATGAACGTTTGCGAGGTAAAGGTTTGCCAGTTACTGACCCTTTACTTTAGGAGAAACCATTGTATTTTAGTAAAACAATTGAAAGAGAAGACACTGTCTTTACAGCGAGCAACGGTTGGCTGGACCGATGGAAAAAGCGTTTTGGGACTCGCCAAGTAACAATCAGTGGTGAATGATTTTAAATCCCGCCTTTCCATCATCTTTGAGAAAGAAGAAATGTCCCGTGAACGGTTGTACAACTGCGATGAAACGGGGTTAAATTTCAAAATAATGCCGGTAAAAACTCTTGCATCAAAAAAAAAGAAGCTGCAGCTTCAGGCTACAAGAAAAGCAAACAGCGTGTTACTGTGCTCGTCTGCAGTAACGCTACTGGCAAGCACAAGTTTAGATTGACCGTAATTGGAAAATCGAAGAAGTCAAGAGCGTTTAAAAAACTAAAAAAATCCAGATTCTCTACCGCTGTGGTATACACATCAGATAAAAGCTTGGACGAACTCGAAAATTTTCAAAAGTTCGGTTTCAGAATTAATTGAATCAGCTGTAGAAAAGCGCCTTGTCATTAACAAATTGCCCAGGAGAGCTGTTCTCATCCTCTATAATGCCCCTTCGCACCTGTCCAACGATGAACTGCAGGATGGAGATACCAGAACTCTGATTTTAATACCCAATATAACGTCCATATGTCAGCCTATGGATCAGGGCGTTCTTGAAGCTTTGAAGAGAAAATATCGGCGCCGAATTCTTAGCTTTTTAATATCGTCCATTAATAACGACAGTAATTACAAAACTTGAAAAAAATTGATATGCTAGATTTTGGAAGATGGGTATCCGAAGGATGGGAGAAGATAACTTCAAAGACATTGGAACGATCATGGAAGAAGTTATTTGATGATAAAAGTGAGTGCGCAAGGAAGTTGAGAATGCAAGTAAAAATCAATATCATCTTTCTTTAATGGCAAAAGTAACTTATGGTGAGAGAATGAACTTAGAGGATATTACGGGTTGGATGAAAAGTGATGAAGTCGATGACATAACCAACGATGATATTGTGACAAAGGTGGTTGGTAAGGAGACAGAAGAGAAGTGTCACGAAAGAGAGTGAAGAACAAGAAAAATAAATCCGATTCCACATTTTGAAGGTCTCAAAATGATTGAAATAGCTCTCGTGTATATCAATCAACAGAAGAAAGCGACGCCAGCAGATATCATCTTTTTAAGAGTAGAGGGACCTTTCAGTGAGAAAGAGGACACAGAAGGCAAAGCAGGCAAAAATACAAGACTTAAAAAAAAACTAATCAAAAAATATATATATATACATATATGCTATATTACATATTGTATTATCTATGCATTTTTTTATAGTACATACCTTAATAAAAAAAAATGTAAGTTCTGAGTTGAAATAAATCTGTTTAACAAAACTAAGTAGATACAGTATTAGTACGTAGTACGTAGCCTACGTAATACGTAGCCATAGATTAATATTCTCAAGAATGTTTAATAAATATATGCATACCGAACGTACGGATGACAAAAAAAAACAAGAGTAAACAAGTATAATTCTATGTATAATATAGGTCGAAATACGCAAATGTAAGTCATGTCATGACTGTCAGACGAACAAGTCAAATAAGAAAAACAAACATTTCCTAACCAAATTGTACATAGCCAAGCAAACATAGTAGTCGGTGAAATATATTTATGCAGGGAACAATGTAATTTTTTGGTCATAGCGACCTGGTCATGAATCCAGTTGTTCCACTCCATCACCAAATTTTGCCAATCCTCCAAATTGTTCTTAGGGCTCATTACTTCACTACTAGCAACAGTTTGAATCATTTCAAAACATTGTTGTTCAACTTTATCATAAAGTAAACAAAACATGATAAATTGATTATATCAATATTCAGCCAGTACCTTTTTCTCATGGATAGAGTGTACATGTTTTATATTAGTTTGATTGAAAAGTTCGTTTCTAATTTTTCGAGAAATATTGAAGGAAAAATTACATTTCATCAATATAGTATGTGTCATTCTGCTCCATGATCTTTCACCATCTTTCCGGGGCTGCATTATGACGCGCTCATAGAAATTGGGAGTTTTTTAGCTATATAACTAATCCAGGTAATTTTTCAAGTCTTCCAAAGAAATCAATTTTTTTACCACCTAAGCTGCTTTGAAGCGATCTAAATGAATGGTAGTCGGAGGACGCAAGCTCGAGAGATTACGGTGGTTGAATTAAAACATCCCAGGCCAGTTGTAAAAGATTTTGCCAAGTTGCTAAAGATACGTATGGTTGTCTCGATGGAACGCAATGCCCTTTCTATTGGCTAATTCAGGCTGATTCTGGTCGATTGTTCCCTTTAATTCACTTCGTTGTGAATAGTATTTGTCCGAATGAATGGTTTGGTTCTCAGGTAACAGCTCATAATACACGATTCCTTTCTAGTCTCACGGAATGCATACCATAACTTTTTAAAAAAGTAAAAAAGTAAACTGGCTTTTACAATGGTTGAAGGGTCATCCGCTCTAAAAATTGATCGATTTCGTTGCGCTTCAATGTAGAATCGCAGGCAGAAATTCGATTTAACCCACCCAACTACTGAAGTGCGGCTTCGCAGGCCGCTATGTCTAGATATGAACTGTGATAAAAAATTGGGACAAATGTTGATAATCACATTATGAAATGTTAGAGCAGGGTCTATGAGAAATTAAAAATATAAATAAATGTACGAAATTTCAATATTTATTAGTGTTTTTTTATCGATATAATAAATAAATATACTAATAAATCAGACTAATTTTTTTGACATTTATTGTAAGAGATCGTTATTTCGACCAAAAACATTTAAACAATTATTAAAATAAACAAAAACGACATTTCTTCATGCATAACAAATAAACTAAAATAAAAATATAACATAGCAAATTTTAAGGTTTTACAAAAAAAATTAATGTATAAAATTATATGAAAATTAGATGCATTCTGGGTAGTCTTGTTTAGTCCAGGCACACTTCTTTTTACAGGAATAACATCTGTATGTTGACTTGCGATTAAGTTTTGGGGGGCAAGAATAACATGTCTTTCTTGTTTTCTCACCATCAGGTTGTGGTGGGGCTGATCAGGCCTATCTGTTCCTAAGACTCTTGACAAACTCATTCTTAATTCTCGCGGCAATCGCATATTATGCATTCGTTTCTGCATATGCTCTAACACTAATGCGCTTGCTATTTATTTTACAAACGATCCCCTTTCTTTGCTATTGATATTACTAATATCCAACATGCGGTAAAATATAGCCATAGGCCAACATCTTGTTCAGCGCCTACTAGTGTAAATTGCACACTTTTTATCCATTTCATCCACTTCAACAATAATATGCTATAATTTATGGTTTACCAGTGCGTTGATCAATCTATTCAGTGTGATGCATAGAAGATGCCGAAATGACGGCCTTAGATTTCTTGGGAACCTGAGAAATCAGTATTATTTGGCTTGTGAAATCATATAGTCTTATACCTTCCACTATTTGTGGAAGTGTGCAAGGAAGAAATTTATTAGGCACTTCTTTTTTATTCTTTCGAACTGTACCAACACAAGTCAAGCCCCTCTTTTTCAAACAATCAATCAATTCTATAGACGTGAACCAGTTGTCACAGGTCACGTTTTTAGTGTTGCTATACAAGGGCTTTGTCAAACGTATCACATACTGGGTAGGGCCCATCAATTTATTTTCCTCTTCCACTAAAGTTTCGCCATCTGACCCTCTTCCTGAATAAATATAACCCTTATAGAAATAAACATTGGATGCATCCCACAAACACATTATCTTGAGTCCATACTTAGATGAGTTACTTGGCATGTAAATACTCAAGTATGACCGACCTCTGAATGCCACAAGGATTTCATTTACAGTAGCTCTCTCTGATACATTATAAACAACTGAAAATATCTCATCCTGTACCATTTGTGGCAAAAAGATAGTCAGCATTTTCTTGAATGGATTTAAAAACTGCCTATACATGAGATGTCTGAGAAAAGCTCGGAGTTTTATAATGTGAAGATCTTATAATTCTGGTCTATTTTCTTTGGCAAATTTATGTCTCTACTGCGACATTTTTATGTTAATCCACTTCAATACCTCGTCTAAAATATCAGGCTTCTATATGAAGTACCCATCTTTTTCATTATCTGCTATCAATTTTGAGGTTGACTGCCGCGTAATTATATTATGTTGGGGAGTTCGCACAGATCTATTTGGTGGATGTCTCGCCCATTTGTTTCATAATACGACTGAAAATTAGATAAAGGAACTTCGTCTTCGCGATGACAACTTGATGACAACTGGCTTTGTTCCTGCACATCTACAGGAATCGGACACTTCTTTATCAGTGTCGGTATGATAGTCACTCCATTCGAGTACATGTTATCTCCAATACCATCGACTTTAGAATCACTAGAACCTTCAGATCCCAGCCAGGACTTGATGGCACCTTCAAAATGACTACTTGAAGTTTCAACTTCTTCTTACTTGACTTCGCCGTATGACAATTTTCCTTTAAATTTGATTTGCGTTTCTTACTCGATCTACTCTGAGTCTCCCTTTCGCTTTATTATTGCAATTCTCGAAATGAAACAACAAATAACTGTACACAGTTATCATAAAAATAATAACGTAAACACTGACATGTGTGGCTTCACAGGCCGCTCTGAAATTTGAAATTGATTGTGCGTACCGAATTGTTATCATTGACGTGAACGCAACTAAACTCGAAGGTAAAAAAGCCCAATACTCCCCATGCGGGCAAAGGGAAATTTCTAGGAATTGCGAATAACGCTCGGCCTCACAGACCGCATGTTAATAGTTAAAAGTTAAATCCCTTCTGTTAGCCTTAGGCCTAACCGCCGTGGTTTTTAACCGCGTGATTTTATGAGTCAAGAAAACTAATACAAGCGGCCGCAACTTGCAGTTTTTTTCACGCGACTGGTTTTAAAACCCTGAAATGTTACAAAATGGCTCGTGGGTAAAAACCGCGCCACAATTTGTAACCAATAGAACTTAGTTAGCGCCCACGCACTACGAGTATTTCTTAGTATTAGAACAACAATACATACTACTCTCTTGAAATCCATCTTCAAACTGTGAAAATCGCGGGCAGTTTCGCGGTTTTTAATCGCAGTGTGTGAGTCTCGAGTGGTTTAGCGGTTAACAGCTGGCTAGAAAAAACCGTAGTGTGACCTAAGTCTTAAACAACATTAAGTGAAGCAGATAACACTTCGGTTTTGCGATACAATACCATCTAGCGCCATAATCAGGATACATCAACTCAATATAACACATCGGTCATTAAGTCTGACAAATAAAACTTTTTTGCAAATTTCAACATTATTCGTCAATATATTTTCTTTGAAGGGGAATACAATCATTCCAACGCTTTTTTAAACATTTCTACACCTTTTTTATAGAACGATTTCTCTTTGCCTTACCTCCCTTACCTCTTCATTGGAGCGAAATTTCTTTCCACCGAGCATTTTTTTCTACATCTAAGAACATAAAATAGTAGTTGGGGGCCAGATCTGGAGAATACAGTACAGTGAAGGAGGATATACAATTGGAAGTGCAATTTGTTGCCGAGGATTTGTGACACGGTGTATTCATTGTCTTGGCGACAAGCACTATTGTTGTTCATTTGAAGACTTTTTTGTGGTCTTGTCCTTCAAATCCACCAGTAACGCTATGTTATATTCACTATTGAGGGTTTTACCTTTCTCAAGATAACCGATCAACAATATCCCATGCGCATCCCAAAATGAACAAATACAGAAACCATAGCCTTGCCTATAGACGGGTGTATTTTTGGTTGCTTAGACGCTTTTCACCGGCTGCTATCTACTCAGCTGACTACCGATTAAACTCCAGAGTATAGTGATGGTTCCATGTTTCATCCTTTATGACATACTGAGGGAAAAAATTCTTTTTTTTTCGCTTAAACAGCCCAAAATATTGCTCAGAATCATCAATACGTTGCAGTTTTTGTCCGCTGTGAACAAACATGGTACCCATTTCAATAACAATGTACGCATTCCCAAATGTTCATCCAAAATAATGTATAAACACTTCTAGTGGATATATTCATTATATCAGTTATTTCCTGCAGCTTTACTTTACGGTTTTGGGAAATAATTTTGTGAATTTTTCTGATGTTGTCTGGTGTAACCACCTCATTTGAACGTCCACAGCGTTCACTATCATCGGTGCTGATACGGCCACATTGGAATTCAGTATAGTAATCAATTCTGATTGATTTTCCTAGGTAATTTTTATCAAGCTACTGTTTTGCTTCAACCGGCATTTTTCTTCATGAAACATCAATGCTTAATCAACACACATTATTTTTTTATTATTTTGAAAATAACAAAACTAGAGTCACTTAAAGCACAACAACTCAGAAACTAGTACACAGATTGTTATGAAATTTTGACACATAACGTTTTAAGGTTGGCATAATCGATCGCTGGTAAGGATTTTTCGTAAGTGACGCCATCTATATGTCAGACCGGGGACTTATCGACCGATGTGTTATGAAAAATTAATTATTGCTCAATCAATTATTTCTTTACCGTTTAGTTCATGTTTCTAAAATTCATACTCAGATGACTGCTAAGGATATTTATTATAATACTATTTGAAAATCTTTTAGGACTGGAAAATATATGCCTGGATATTGCTTTCATGACTGGTAGAAAACCTGGATTTTACTGGAGAATATGTTGGGCTGTTATAATACCCATAGTATTTTCTGTTGTATTTATATATTTTATTAAAACATTTGAACCACTCACATACGAAAACTTGCCATATCCGCTTTCTATAATAGGTAAGTGACAAATAATACATATATTCAACATTCAAATGAATTAAAAAAATTGTTAATTAAACAGTTTTTAAATAATACGTACTGGCAACACTGTTTAGTAAATGTCACTTATAGGCTGCTGTGTTTAGTATATTATATCATTTCAGCATGAAACGGTACATGAACTCAACAGAGCGTAAACATTATTCATCTCTATCATGAAAGTGGCGACCCACACTTTTGGGAAAAATAATATGTGTTGCGACGAAGCGCATATTTGGCTTAATGCGTTTGTGATCAAACATAACTGCAGAATTTGTAACGATGAAAATCCTCATATGATTCAGGAGTTATCTCGTCATCTTCAGAAAGTTAAACAGTAACTTTCTGAAGATGACGAGATAATTCGATTAGAGAGACGATTCTGGTGGGGGTTTTTGGGTCTTATTTTTTTCAAGATCGTTTATTGTCGACCGTTTTATTGTTAATGGTGTATGCCAATAGAATATCGTTGGCCTGAACTTATAAATGTGAATTTAAACTACGTTTTCTTTCAACAAAATGGTGCGATTTGTCACACATCTCAAAAGATAATCGATTTATTGGAAAAATAGTTTTCCAGTGAGCCTTGATCTCCTGCAACCTTGCATTAAAATCATTGGTACTTTTTTTTGGAGATCGTCTATTTTTTCTTCTTAGGTTAAATGTTTACGAACTGGATTAAACTTTAGACACTTTTCGTCGTAGTGTTTTGTTTCATCAACATTTATAAAAAAATATCAACACAAAATATTTCAACATATATTTTTATTATTCACGTATGGTGGTGGACCACGCGAAGTACAGTTAGAGGCGTTTGTTGTTGTTATCCTTCCTTTGCGCCCATACTAATTTCATTATTTCGCTATAAGCTTTTTTCCTTTCGTCAGACCAAGTTGTTTCAGTTTTCCTACATTTTTCTCTCTGGCCAACTTTCCAAACGTTAACCTTGTATCTGAAACAGCCTCTATTCTGAATTTCACTTTGTGTAATATTTGCTGATCTTAGGTCCTCTTTAATTGCAGCAATCCATTTAATTATTTCTACTTTAGCTCTACTGCTATTTTCATAAAATTCGACTATTTGTCTAGTTAGTCTACTCAGATTCATCCGTTTTATGTATCCGTAAAACTTAAGTCTTCTTTTTCTCATATCGCTATGTATATCTGTGTATTGTTTGATTTCTTGGTTTTCTCGAAATCGGTATGTTGTGCTATTTATTTGCTTGGGGCCTAAGATTTTTCTTATGATTTTTCTTTCATTCTTTTCAATGTCCTCGATGTCTCTTTCTATTCAAAATGAGCGTTTCTGCCCCATATAGACATTCTGGCTTAATAACTGTGTTGTAATGTCTCAGTTTTGTGTTTTTAGATATGCATTTTTTGTTGTAAATATTTTATGTTAGTCTCAATGCCGGTTCCATTTTTTGACATCTACCGTTATTGGCCAATCCATTTTCCATGATTATTTCACCTAAATCTTTCAATTGAGGGAATCGTCTGATGTTACCATATTTTCTTTTTAGAAATGGTGTTCTTAGTCTGTTGCAAGTCATGTATTGTGTCTTTTCAAAGGAAATTTGGAGTCCTACCTTTTCTGCTGTTTCATTTACGATTATAATCTGTTTTTGCGCCGTTAATATATTTTGTGCCAAAATTGCTAGATCATCAGTAAACGCCAGACAATCAATTTTGATATTGGTTCTCCCCAGTTTAATGGGCTGGTCAATATTCAGGGCCGACTTTTTTTCACGCCACTCCTGTATTACTTATCCTAGAACACAGTTAGCTAAATAAGAGTGGCGAGAGTCCATTCCCTTGTCCCACTCCAGTTTTCATTATTTCAATTTCGAAGGGCTCTGAGATGTCACCCATGAATATAACTTTTGACCTTGTATTAGTTAATGTTGCTTTAATAATTGCCAGCGTTTTCAGATTCAGTCCTTGTTCTTTCAAGATTTGGAATAAAGATTCGCGGTCAACAGAATCATATGCTTTTTTGAAATCCACAAATGTACAGACGAGATTTCTATTGTACAGTTTTTGATGTCTTAGGATCCACTTTAAATTCAGGATCTGTTCAGGGCAGGATCTGCCCGGTCAAAAACCTGCTTTAATTCACCATATTCACCAATTTTAGGTTCTAACTGTCCCTGTGTTCTGTCTAGTAGACATTGAGATAGAATCTTGTAATAAACTGGGAGAAGAAATATCCCTCTGTAGTTGTTTACATCCGTTCTATATCCTTTCTTGTGTAGAGGATGGATAAGAGCATCTTTCCAATCTTCCGGAATCCGTTCGGTTCGCCTTCTTGTAGAATTTCGGTTATTCCCTTGATTGTACCTGGACCAGCGATTTTCAAAAGTTCAGCAATGATTCCATCTTCACCAGAAGCTTTGTTATTTTTAAGTAGCTTGATTTGCCTAATTATTTCATTTTCATTCGGAGGTAATGAATCTGGATTTGTTTGTTTAGGGTTTAGTGTTGGTAATTTGTTTAAGGGCTCAGGACAGTTTAGTAGTTGTTCAAAATATTTTGCATGTTCTTTGCAATTGTGTTGGTTATTTAGAGCTAATTGTCCGTTTTCTTTTTGGAAGCAAAGACTTTGGGGTTGACAGCCTGTTAATTTAGTTTTAAATGTTTTGTAAAAGTTTCGGATGTTATTTTTTTGGAAATCTTTTTCTATTTCATTAAGTTGATTGTTTTCATATTTTCTTTTAGTTTGTCTAATTAGCTTCGATGTTTCTTTTCTTACTTCCAAAAAGATGTTATAATTTATTTCTGTTTTTTGATTGTTCCAATCTTTGAATGCTTTACTTTGGCTTAATACTGCTTGCTCGCAAACTTCATCCCACCACGGATGTTTTCTACGTTTTTGTAAAGGGACCAACTTTAAGGCTGTTTTAATAATTGTTTGTTTCAGTTCTTGCCAGTTCTGTGCTGGTAGTTTGGTATTAGCAGTCTCTTTTGGATAAGTTTTCGATGTTTTAAGCTAAGTTTGATTATAGTCTAGTAGTGATCCGTATCTATGTTAGCTCCTTTCCTGACTTGAACATTCAAAATCTCTTTATATTTGGCGTACTAAATGGCAACATGGTCAATTTGAAATTCACCCATGTACGTGTTTGGGCACCACCAGGTCTTTTATTTTGTTATTTTCTTCTTAAAATAGGTTGACGTTATTTTTAGATTAAACTGCGAACATAGTACAACCAATCTCCTACCATTATGGTTAGTCCATTTATGAGCGGGAAAACTGCCGACTGTTTTCCTGTACTTTCTCTCTTTCCCTAGTTGGGCGTTGAAATCACCCAATAGGATTTTTACATGGTTAGAGGGAATTTTAGAGATAGTCTTTTCCAGAATTTCCCGGGACTTATTTACTTTTTCAGGGTTAGATTTATTTTCTTCGTTGACTGGGAGGTGTGCATTAATTAATGTATAATTTTTGTTAGCACACTTGAGAGATAGTGTCATAAGTCGATTATTTACTGGCTGGACATTAGTTATAGAACCAAGAATATTTCTTGAGATAGCGAATGCAACACCTATGTGGTGTATTTTTAAGTATTCTTTTGTCCGTTTTACTTTTAAAAAGTCTGTAGTTGCCGAATTCCAAGGTGTTATTATCTGTTAATCTGGTTTCTTGCAAAGCTAAAATTTGGATTTTTTGCTGATTCAATGTTCGCTCCAATTCGTGTAGTTTTCCTGGGCGCAGGACAAAATTGATATTTACCGTTCCAAAGAAAGTTTTTGTTTTCGGTTTCAGATGTTGGCCAGAGGTCTCCGACTCCCTCTGAAAGATTTTGCATTTAAGCCCGGACGCCCCAGGATCCGAAAGTCCGGTTGTTTTTTTGTACTTACTAGAACGCTTCATCTTGTACTTTGAATTAAAGGTTTGAACCATGACGGTTCAGATGTTAAGACTGGAGGAGTTAGTTCCAGAATTTAATATCAGCCGCACCACTGGTGAACAGACACCGACCACTCAACAGCTTGATACAAGTCAGACGTTTTTTTTTGCCTTGGTTAGGGGCTGCTTATTTTGAGATATTTGCAGCTGTCCATTAATATCTAATGGAACGTTCACTATCCACCACCCGTGACCCGTTTAGTACCTTAGGTGAGGTATACTGGAATTTTATTATTCTATATCTTTAATTTTTAAACGTTTTTATAAATTTTAAAATAAAAGGAGGTAAAATTCCATATATGTAATATAACGTATTTTAAAATTTTCTTCCTCCATTCACACATTCCCCTTCTTTATGCATTTCTGATTGTTGAATGGATTTGTAGAAATGGAATATCAATGATATTCATGATTTATAGCTTCTAGTTTCAGTATATAAACAAAGAAAAGACCCGGAGTGTAGAATGCTATTAGAAAACTCGAAAAAAACTTCTTTCTGAACTTTTTCACTGTATTAGGACTGAGACGGGAAGAGTTCGTAATCTAAGTTAAATATGTGAATTGTAGAAAACCAAAGTTGAAAGGGTATCTAACAAATCTGCAAAATGTGTAAAACATCATCTAACTAAATGTAATATAATTAAATATTTTATATAATATTCTTTTAGGTTGGGGATGGGCTTTGTTTGCTGTAGGTATTATACAACCTGTTATTTGGTTAATATATGAATACTTTAAAGCAACATGGAAAACAAAAGTCACCACTAAAGAGGTGAGAATTTCAAAATAACTCTTATAGCGCCAAATAATAAAAGAAATTAATCGTTTGATTATATGCACAAATTATAATTGCATACTAAATATCTTATTTTTCATGAAAAGTTGCAAGCGGGCTCGTGATGAATATAATATAAATATAATATAATAAAAATATTCAAAAAACAACAAAATTTTTTCCCATACCCTACTTAATAATTGCTCATTCCTTGAGCCATCCCCCAAACTTCAGCAAGCGTCTCTCGAAACCGGTTTCTGGTTTTAAGCCGTTATAAGTCATGCTCCAGCTGATCGCTCGGAAAGCAGCTGACCAAAGGTACGACCGTATATATCGGTCTTTTTCGGATAAAGACTGCAATACTATGGAGCTCACGCTATCCTGTGGTAAACGTCTGTAACAGTCATATTGCGGAAAACCTTCCGTGATCCACCCAGGCCCTCTCAATATACCTCGAATCCATGAAAAGTTGCAAGTGGGCTCGCGGAGGTTATATTAAAAAAATTCGAGCCCGACTGATCTGATTTGAGGCCAGAAACGGGTCTCCGAAGATGTTTGCTAACGTTTGGAGATGACTGAAACATGGGAAAACTAAACCTATATTCTCCACAAGCCCAATTGCAACTTTTCATGAGGAATAAGATATTTAGTGACGAAAAAAATTGCATTTTTTTACTTTTATTGCTCTATTGATTTTAGTTGAATGAGGTTCTATTTGGTCAGTCAAACTGGGGTCCCAAGAATAATAAATTACGCCAAAAGTGGAAAGAATACAAACTGTTAAAAATCACAGAGAAAAGTTTAAAATTAAGATCAACAATTGTGAACAAACTTTATATACTAATAGGCAAATAATTAGCATTATATAACTGTAATTTAAAAGAATATGTTTGAAATAAATATTTCTGAATCAGATCAATAATATCTTGGCTATCATTGTTATTTTATGGTCCTATATAGTGGCCGATTTATACGGTCATAGTTTTGGTCAATCTATCAGGTGCTTTCCAAGCCTTGAGGTCGAACCCGACTGATGACGGCTTAAGGCCAGAAACCGGTGTCAGGAAACACTTGTTCGTTATGACATACGGAAGTGAAACCTGGACACACATCACAGTCAGTTTAAATGCTTCGAGCAGAATGGAAAGATGTATGATTGTTATTTCAAGGGGTACAGAAAGCCATATGGATCAGAGAACAAACGAAAGTAATTGACATCATTCGAAGAGTAAAGAGTTCAAATGGAGGTTGGTATAGCAAAGCAATGTAACGACAGGTTACTACTAGGTTACCAAGGTAATCCTAGAGTGGATACCGTCGTTACCGCTTGGTCACAAAAGTCTACGAAGACGAAAAGCGCGATAGACCGATGACATATTCAACTATATTGGACCCAAATGGCAGAGGAAAGCTCAGGACCGCACGAGTTGGAAACATGCCTTCATCTTGCGGTGGATGGACAATGGCTAAGTGATGATGAAATAAACATAGAATAAGTAGCGCTCAACCTGACAGCATATATATATATATATATATATATATATATATATATATATATATATATATATATATATATATATATACTACTCTATTGTTATACTACTATATTTGTTATACTACTATATTTGTACATACTACTATATTTGTACATACTGTACATACTACTATATTGTTAATATCTGTAAGTGGAGGTGTCACGGAGTCAGTGAGACAGCAAACGTCTACTTCTATTTATTTTTCTACTACTCGGCCCGTTGTGCACAAATGTCGCAATAAATAAACGTAACACAAATATGTAAACTGACGCATGTCTATAAGCATACTCAATTCTCGGACATGCGCATAAGACTCAAAGTAGTAATGAGAGAAACAGATAATATATATATATATATGTACAGATATAATATATATATATATATATATATATATATATATATATATATATATATATATATATATATATATATATATATATATATATATATATATATATATATATATATATATATATATATATATATATATATATATATATATATATATTATATATATATATATATATATATATATATATATATATATATATATATATATATATATATGCGTGACAGTACCTTAGGTAACCTCGTCTCGAAAACAAGATGGAATAAAGATTTGAATTGGCGAAAAATTGTATGATGATGATTGCTTATACCGTACACGTGTGTTCGAGTAGTATATATCGATTCCAGGACGGTCGTAATGCTTTGGAAGGCATGTCGGCCAAAATAAAAATAAAAATCGCGATGGGTTGGTGGAAAAGCACATGAAATAATCATCTACATTCCGAATTCGACTCTGAGATGAATAACGGAGGAATTAAATACGACCAAACATTAAGACCATGATACACGAAATGTTGAGAGAGGATTTAAAAAACAAGTTTGTGCTTCAAAATTTCCTGTATTCGGTTGATTTATCTCCGTCTGATTATTTCCTGTTCCCGAAACTCAAACTGGTCATAAAAGGAATGTTTTATTACAGTGTTGTACAAATCCAAGCAACCGTGATGATGATCACGGCGATTCCAAAACGACATAAAATGATGAGGCTATTTAAAAAAACGACATAAAATATTTGCTAGCTAGGTTGAACGTGTTCAGCGTTATATTGATGTGGAAGGAATATATTTGGAATAAGACCATAAAAAATGCCATAGAATGCTGTAGAAAAAAGCAGTTTGTTTTTCTCGAATTTTCCGGGCAACTTTTTTAATTTTTCTGTTCCTAAAAACCTTATTCGGGCTATTACAAGCATAAACAAATATCGGTCCAGCCGTTCTCGAGTGATGCGCTTACCAAAAAGCATTTAATTTTTATTTTTGATATTTTTAATGCGATTAGATGCAAATAAAATAATAAAGGGTGTCAATTAATAGCAATTTTTCTTGGTATGGCTCATGAAATTGTTTAATGCAAAGTACTAATTAAAATGTGAGGAATTTCTTAAACTAGTTGAAAGGCCATCCACGAAAGCTTGTCTTGAGGATCATTTATCCACGTTTCATCTAAAAAGGATATTTTTCGCTTTTCGTTTCGATTTTTTTTTATTTTTCTCAGATATATCGCCTCCACACAACTATTTCTTCTTTTTTAGTAATAAACTGTTTATTCCCCATTTTTGAACCGAAACCCTATTTCTTTCGATAACCTGCAAAAGGTAGCTCTTTTATAACTTAGCAAATCCTTATCTTCGTTAATAACTTTCATTATTTTATTCACTGCCTGTAATTAATTTCTAAAGAAACATTGATGTTCCAGTCTTCGAATGGCAGTTCTATCAAACTCATCTATTGCATCTTGGAATTTTTTTCTTGATAATTTTTATACACAATTTCCTCAACAATCAAATCACATTTTTCTTGCATTTCTTTCTTACAAATATTTAAATTTATTTGTTTTTCATTCTTGCTAAAATGAAGCTTCTTTGCCCTCTTTTTGGGCGGGGTATAGCTAATATCAACAACTTCATCAGCTGTGTCCGTATCACACATTTTATGGAAACAAAATATAATTGCTAATAAATCAAATACAACTTAATAAATGCAAGAAATTCACAGCAGTGTGTGAGTTAGGCCGCATTTCCATTTTTGATTTTTGTCTACACATAAAATAATAAATTCTGTTTAGTTGGTTGAAAATGTATCAACGTATGAAAATTCGTTCCGCGAATAATAAATTTATTTTACTTTTATGTGAAGAAATAGCATCAGAAATTAATAGTGAAATAAAGAAAAGAAAGCGAAAAAAGGTGACAAATTGGATGGCAGGAAGAAGCACCCAGGGGACTTGCAGACGAGGATGAGCAAGAGTTTCGAAATTGAATGAGAATTTCAAAAGAGCTGTTTGAAGTATTATTGCAAAAAGTAGAACCTTCTCTTAGAAAAACTTAGAAAAGTAATAATATAATGATAAGTAAGTAATGATCAGTAACATCAAGAGCCTCGGTACTGTATACTAGCAAGAGATGTAGCTAAAATATCAGATGAAATAGTATACGGCGCAGTTGACGTATCGGACAGCTGTTCTAAAGAACTTTCGTTGTTGTTATATGGCAAAAATGTACTGTTACTTATTGGAGATGCTTCTGAATCTGGAAGATTCGTATACTCTGGAGATTGCACCAAAAATAACTGTTCATTTACTGAAGATGGTGTGGATTGGTTGTTGCCCGATGTTGTTTGAGAATGTAACTCTCGATGCTTAAATCATTTTAGTATTGATTGTATTTTATCTTGAGCAACCAAGGTATTACACGGTGACAAATGTGACAATTGTGCTACCATACTTTGGCCAAAAATATCAAAATGGTTACCGACTTTTAGTTCTGTGATTGACCTTTCAGTTATATTCTTAAGTTCATGAACTATGCCGGAGAATTTTTGAATTTTAGTACGACGTCGTGGTTGTGGCAGGTTTTTAACATTTCCGGTTTGTGATTGATTTCCGGTATAATTCTGGGTATCTTTTTCCACATACTCGTTTAATTCATTAGATTGTACCTACAATAAAGTCAATGCAAAATTATATTTTTGCGAAACTTAGCGGCTTACAAATATATTCCTTTGCAAATTAATTTTCCATACGATTGCCGGCATGTTTCCTGTTAAGACAATAGTTTTTAACAATTAAAAGAAAAACAAGAAAAGTTAAAAACTAAAGAAAAAATAATTTGAATGCAAATAGATGAATAAATAAAATATATATTTTTAAATTTCAGGTACCAAGTACTACACAGGAATACAAGAAAATTGAAAATGGTTTTTGTTCCAAATTGAATTTTCCACGGTGTTATGGAGCCATTGATGGAAAACATATAGTCATACAGGCTCCTGCAGATTGTGGCATCGATTTTTATAATTATAAAGGGACAAATAGTATACTTTTGTTAGCTGTTGTTGATGATGATTCCTGCTTTTAGTACATGAATATTAGAAGCAATGGAAGGCAGTCAGATGGGGGTGTATTTCATCAGTCGACACTGTTTCAAGCTTTAGAAAGTAATCTGCTTCCGGACGGAGGTTTCTTAGTCGCTGATGACGCATTCCCGTTTTAAAGCCGTATTTAATGAAGCCGTACTCAAACATAACTTTAGAGAAAAAAACATAAAATATTCAATTACCGCTTATCTCGAGCCAGGAGAATTGTTGAGAATGGTTTTGGGATCCTTGTAAGCAGATTTCGTATTTTTCAAAAACCTATGCCTTGCTCACTCCGCACTATCGATAAAATTGTTAAAACATGTTGCGTATTGCACAACTGGTTAAGAAAGACTTCTGGGAATCGTTACATACCAAACGAATCTTTGGATGAAGAAGACCCAAACGATGGTAATGTTAGAGCAGGATCTTGGAGAAATTACAAATAACTTAATAGTTTCTATGCCCAGAAGTGGAAGTAATCACTTTTCAACGTATGCTAGACAAACAAGGGACGAAATCAGTGAACATTTCATGGCAGTCGGCGCTGTATCTTAACAATATCACATGATATATTAATAATCACTACATGTTACCAGAGCTATATGTATTATTAAAGGAAAAATAAATCGGCTATCAATTTAAGTGAGCCATTTTTTTATCCTTAGAAAATCGTTTTCAAAATGACAAACCAAAGAGATCTCAATTTTTCATTTAATAACATTAAGAAGACGCCCGCCCTTCAATATTTATACTGACATATATTTATACTGATTTAACTTTCGGTGAAATTCTTAGAGAAATATTATCTTCTGCCTCTCTTTTTTTTTTTACTTTTCACATTGTATAAAAACGTATGCATCTCATGAAACCACATCTCCGCATCTCTTTGAACCCAACCCCCCCGCCCCCTTGGCTACACCCGTGAGAAGGCAGCATTTGATACAACTGAAATTATTAAGAAATTAAATAGTGATGTCACCATAGATAGAATTATCTCCGATGCCAGAAAAGTAACATCTGAGAAATTGCAAAGAATAAATATGTTTAATAGGAGAAACGTATATTTAATGAAAAGGACACAAAAATATTATGATTGCTGCGCCTTTAAAAGTGAAAGTATGGAATGCCAAAGGAAAAAATTACTGTTTCGTAAGGGTTGTACTTATTCCAATAAAGTGATGAAAATTATATAACTATATTGTATTACCTATTTCATAATAATATAGTTTAATAGTTTTATAAGGAATATATTTTAGATATAAACTTTTTTAAAATAATAATATCCTTTATAATGTTTTTATCTTAGATTTGGTTTGGTTTGGTCATCCAGTATTGCATGTAGAATATTTTTTATTTGTCTAGGATTTATGAATGACAATACGAAATGTAAATGAATACTAATTAAAAGATGTATGGATGTATAATGTATTCCATTTTTGATGAATTTTCTTAGAAACCCGTAGTTAGTTGTAACGAAAATGAAAGTCATTGTACATAGTATAGTGCAGGGATGTGGGTTAATAATCATTGTATTGTGTATTGTACCTTGTTTTTTTTTTGGAAAAAATATAATTTGATCCGTAAGTCTAAACTATGGATTTATTAAAAAAAAAAATAAAGGCCTTTAATAGTATATGTTTTTTATTTAATGAAATATAAATATTGGATTTGATAATTGCATAGGGCCATATATTTCTTTCTAATGTAACGACCAATTTAAACTACTGTAACCAACGTTTCCACGAATTATTCTTGAGACCCTCGAAACACACAATCTAATAAAAGAATAATTTTCAAATTGTTTCTTTTATAAAAAGTAGCAAAATGACACAAAAACATCCAGAAATAGTTTCAAAACATATTGGTATTTTTCAACGCTTGTCGTTGAAATGTGAGCTTAGGTTGTATTTCATTTTTGCCACGAAATCCGTAGAAATAGCATCCATTCAAAGTATCCGCCAGTCCATGAACCGACTAGTGCCGAGTGCTTCCGGGGTTTCAGTGATTTTTGAGGACGTCTTTTTAAACTTAAGCTAGATAACTCAATACACGTCTTTCTATGGTTGCATATGTGTTTGTTGTTTACATATTTACTTATTAGTTTTGTTTTTATTTAATTAAATTAACCACACTCCATTACAATATGTTAGAATATATAATAATCCGATATATATCCACCAGAGTTCATAGCGCATTCAGATACATTTAATATAGAATCCAAAAAAGCAATGCGAGGTTATGTTTTTCAACAGCTTGTTTTCGGGAGAGATTGGCAGAACGTATTTTGGAGCACTTTATCTAAATCAGTTATCATGCTTACGATGGATCAGAATGTATGTAAAATTAGAGACCAGCAAGGTTTTGGAATAATTTGTGTAATAATTGTGAAAATTATCTAAATGTGTCTCTTATTGTAAACACCAATGCAGAAGGGAATATTTGTTGAAGATGCTATTCCAAAATGGAAATAACAAGGCCTGTCAGACAAAATCTTTACAAATCTGTTATGCGATTTATGAGTTTCAAAACATGTATGTGCAAAAATTACAGCTTGTATAATTACAGCAGTCTTGAAGAAGTGAAATTTGAGGACGTTCGACATACGAGAAATCTTGCTGTTAGGATAGTTTGAATAGTCACAGCAACAACAATATAATGCATTAGTTGCAAATAATTAATTTGGGAACTTTTAAATTTACTGTTTATAAGATCATGCTGATTGAATAAGAAATATTTTTAATGTTTGCTTTTTTTTGAAAATAACCATTCTCCATTCATCTATATATATATATTTATATATATATATATATATATATATATATATATATATATATATATATATATATATATATATATATATATATATATATATATATATATATATATATATAATAAATTTTACATTCAAACGCCTTGATCTAACGAAAGAATATACCCCACCCAATTTACACGAATTTGTTTCATATATAAACTCAGAAATATACCACTAAACACCAAATGACTATTTCAAATTCTCGACACGCGTTTCGCTAACTATGTTAGTATCATCAGGAGAGGACTCCGCCTAATATAATCGTAGATTCTAGGACGAGTTTATTCCTTGATGAACTGAATTAACATCTTAGTCAGTTGACTTAGTATTCCTCTCTATGCACTCTCAGCTGTTTATAGTGATGGATTAACTACTTCTCAATAGAAATTACCTACAAAGGGATCATATTTGAGGTACTTGTTCATTTCATTTTCTGGATGGATATTGTTCATAAGTTACATAGAAAACTAGGACTTTTTATTAGCAAATACCAAACATACAAAGTATGTAAATACAGTAGTCAAATTGGTAGTGTAATGTTTGATCTGACAGCCATATTACATAAGAAAAGAATTCTTACTGACCACCAAGTGACTCCAGGGAGTTCAAACTCTTACTGAAGATGTATTAGGTGTTGGCCTCCTTCCTCCTTCCTCCTCCCTCCATAGAGGAAGCCAACAGTATTGCCAGGTCAAACTCTGTGCCATCACTCTCATCTCATTACTTAATTACACACCACATAAGTATGGATCAATAACCTCTTCGGATTATAAACCAGCTGTCAAAAAAAAATCCTTGAAGGAAACATTACTTAGGACCGTTGTAAGGAGACTTGGCTCTTGAAAGATATTTTGTTAATCTTGCGAATATAAACTGTTAATTTGCCCTCTATCCCACTCTAAATTATATCCTATCAAGGAGTCCTGTACATGGATGGGAACCTCTACTGCTCAGTACACTTAAAAACCTGTAAATAATCTACTATTTTTTTACAACTACAGGCAAGGGTGTTATCAAATACAATCTGTAAAGATCAGTGTGGTTTTTAATGTGTACATCTGAAATTATATAAAACTCATACATCAGAATGTCCCTTTTCTTTTTATCCAAAATACTTAAATATGAATTAAACCGAATTTTCAACTTTCATTACGCTTATTACAATTACTTATTATGATGTTGTCTTTTCATTAGGCTGCTATAGTTTTATTGCAAAAAAATTTTTTTGAGTGTCTTTATCTTCTTCTCCAAAGAATGTTTAAAGGATCAGTATAATCCATAGTCTGATCTATAAGATACACAAGCCATAACTTTTTGTATATATTCTTCTAGTAATGTAATTTAATTGAGCCATCTAACATGCAAACAATACAATTTTCCTATGCTGCTCTGTAAACTCAACTTTTATATTTTTCAGACATTAGGGAACAGTTAAGCATCTACATCACCCATCATAAACTCTGACATACTGAACTTTACACGTTTCTGATGTCAGTAAATTTATTGCTAAAAAATCCATTACCCGAAATTCAAGTAACGGCTTTTTTGGTCTGTTAACAACACTCTTTGGAGTATTCATTTCTTCTGCCCGTGTTTCAATCAACTACATAATTAAATTTTTATATGCTATAATGAGAAGTGATTTTCATTACACTTATTTTTGATGGGTGTTCCATCGCAGTTGTCCAACAAGGATCCGAAACTAGCATTTTATGATAGATAAAGATTTATTATCACTATAACCCTCTGTAACGTTGCAAAACATAAACCGAATTAGATGATCTGTCTGTTACTGGTCCTTACCACCTTTGTCCCAAGCGCGTTATACCCCAGAAAACTGCGAAAACGTTCGACACTTCTACATCCATCATGGTCACGTAAACAAAATCTATACTTATCACTAAAACAAATAGAGTTTTATTCCAAGCTACATTTAATTCCAGCTGGGCGTCATTCTACGCGAAGCGTTTTGTAGTGCGCTGTAAGAGGAAGCACCCATTAACGACAGTGCTTATCGTACTTATAGTGGGTTCTTAATCGGTACATCTCCATCGCTCAAAGTCGATTAACAGTCATCTTTAAAATAGTACTACCTGTAGCAGCAATAAACGCATCACGCACTAGCCGAATGTTTTCATATCTATTGCTAATTCTGATCTTCATCGGAACGTTCTTTTGTCACGTCCTTGGATAACTTCTAAGGTCATCAAAACCCCGTACTCCTGCATAACTCGGACGTCCAGTCATCTTATCTATATTTTTATAAGTAGAAGTTACAATGTCCAATCACCTCGTTGTTTTACGAAAACCTGCTTGTTTCATGCTTCTTTTATACTCACAATGTTCATTCCATTTGAATTTCGGATAAGTCTGAAATGATGTGGTGTATGAACTCGTAGCATTTTACCACTTTTAACAGAACCATAAAAATATTGCTTAGCTTAGTAGCATAAAAAATACTCCACAACATGATAAAAATTAAAAAAATGTAGATCACATTTACCACATTGTCTTCAAGATATAGTCTACAATGAGTATATTTTCAGTTTGGCTTAAAGGGTGTTGCACATTTTTGTATTGTGTTGCACAATTTATAACACTTTTTCTTAGCGCCTTACACTATGGAATATCTTGCCAATTCTGGCGAATAGTACGATTCAGTAAGGCAATATTCCGTTGAATTGGAGGCATTAGTGTATATCCCCATAAATTCTTCATCAGAACGACAATGTGAGCAATTAACTTGTTTCTCATAGCCATCTAGTCTAAAATCCTGTCTTCATTTGGACGACCAAACTCAAAGCGTATTTTCCAAGTTAAGTGCTTCACTAACCGCCTTGACTAATACACCAGTCTCAAACAGCTCATCAACAACATATACTTGTTTTACTTCAAGAGAGGTCTATGTTATCATTATTATAAAAAGTACTTTTCTTCTATCGCTTTCAATTAGTGATATGTAATAGGGTTAAAATTTGCAAGACTATTAATAACTACAATTACCATAAATCCGCACGAATATAATTAGATGGAATATTTGTTTATCAATTACATTTCACTTTTCAGAAAATCGTACATTTATTGTAGTTGTCAAACACATACCAGCGAAAAAATATGTATTTTCAGTAACGGTAATTGGTGATAATCTGGACTGTCAGTGTTTTAAATATGAAGTATAGTTATGGAATGAAGACATGATCAATTCTTTCTTACTGACTAGAAAACCGACTAGAAAGTTGCATCACATTCCCTGAACACATTAATGATGGATGCAATTGTTTGGGGGTCGATTTTGGTAAAATTTGGACATTTCATCAAAATGCTAAGAAAATAATAGTTAAATATGGTATTGTAAAAGAAAATATAAAAGAAATATTTTCCGAATAACCAAAAATAAGGATAGTACAAGTGAAAATAGCAAAAAAGGAAACAAAAATGTAATTGTTGGTATGAATTTGTTGAGAGATTTGGAGTCTCCGATTTGTAATGAGTGTGTTTGCTCCAATATACATGCGTGTAACAGGTAAATAAGAATGCGAAATTGGAAGAGAAGTACGCCATGAGATTAACCAATTTATTTCAGGCCATAGCATCTACCACATCTGTAAGTCAAAAATAGCCACTTGCTCAATTAGCAGAGGTGGCTGGGCGTTGCTTTGTTTTTGAAAAACTCATTAAAAAAAGTCAGGTTGTCAGGTTGTACATTTATGGGACTCTGATGATATTAAGGAGCGAGAAACTTTCTGTACTTTATCTGAACACTTTTGTTTATTAGAGTAAGTAAATGAATATTTAGATTCTTACCGGCCCAACAATTTAGAGTAGTTTCCTTTTATATCTTGCAAAATATTACCACCACCATTACCAATTTTAGTGGAAAAGTTGTTAGCAGTCAGCAGCATCATCTTGGCATATTCAAGGGAAGTCAATGCACCCACAACCAGTCACTGATGCGGATTTTGTGTGGAAGGCAAAAGAGTCCAAACTCTTTTAGAAAGTGATAATGGAAAGTTATGGGTTGCGATATATGGATGTGATAACAGATTATTTATGGCCTCAGATAGGTGTTATAGACATAACAGTTTTATATTTTCAACAAGATGGCGCTACATTCTATACAAATAGTTTTCTATACAACCACTTTTTTGAACTGCTCAACGCACGTTTCGCTAACCATGTTAGCATCATCAGGAGATGATTTAATCTCCTGATGATACTAACTAATTAAATCATCTCCTGATGATGCTAACATGGTTAGCGAAACATGCGTCGAGCAGTTTAAAAAAGTGGTTTGGTGTTTAGTGGTAAATATCTTCAAGTTCAGTGTTTCACACCAAAGGTTCCAATAGAAGAATTGAAAGTTAACAACTAAACTTCTATAGCTGAAATAGAAGCGCAACGTGTAAAAAAATTGCTAATAATTCAGCAGTGATTCATAAACTGAAAGCTAACAAGCAAACTGCTATTGCTGAAATGGAAGCATAACATGTGAAAAAATGATCGAAAATATTGAGAAAAACGTCGAGGTATCATAGAAGAGCTAATGTAGCCATTTGGATGATGTGCTATTCCATATTTTTTTCTTTTTCGTGGGGTTTCGCCACGATTTAAAATTCAAAAAATATCAAAAATATCTGTTCTTAGGTAAATAAAAGAATCACTGGGTAAAAAACAAAACGGTAACTAATTTCTCAGTGTTTCTTTTGGGACGAGCCCCCAACGTTCAAAAGTTTGAATTTATTTCAGAAAATGTTGTATTTTTTAAATTGAGTTTTAGACCATTGCGAAAAACCCAAAAAAAAAAGAAAAAAATATATGAACACGCCATAACCATTTAGACAATATTTGTACTATTCCATACATAAGAACTTTGTATATTTTAACTATAAGTTAATAAATATACTGGGTTTACATCAGTCCGTTGCTTTTGTATTAAAAAAAACAAATGCTAGAGTTCTTGTTGAAATTGTTACTATTATAAACAATATAAGGAAAAGTATTTTCAATTTTTTTTGTTATAACATGCAACCATTTCCACGGAAAACATGTCCGAAAAGAGGTAAAATTTTCATAACAATAACAACCATCCCATTCCTGGTAAAAAAAAATTGTTAATTGATAAAATATTAAGCAAAAAATGTGGATTTCTTTGGCTTTGGCCCAATAAACTATTCACAATATTTTTAGACAAAATAATTGCTGTTTTAATATCCTGTGTACAACCCAATAGGAAAATCTAACTTGTCGCACTTCAATACTGTCACACAAACACTTCGAATAGTTCTGATAGAATCCTCTTCAACAAGATGTAAAATTTGTTAAGCAGTTTTTCTGGGTATTGTTGCCCATAAATACGCCTAGCCCCTTTAGAATTTTGGAGAGCTTCTCAGTAAACAGGAGTCATATCATGATATTCGCGTAAAGAATATATGTTTGGTTTTAAATCGAACTTAAATGCACGCACTGACATACACTGAATTAGTTTTTGTCACTATCTTAGTTGTTATTCGTTAAGTAATAACCAATTAATATTTCCAAATATACTTTTACAAATATTTGCGCAAAAAGTTAAATCTTTCGATTGGTGATTTTAATTTTTAGGTTGTTGATCCTCCTAAGGAACCTTTTTCTTTGAAAGACCGCGAAGAATCGTTGGTTAAATTTACGAAAGTACCTTCCTTTATACTCTGTATAACATATTTATATAGGGTTTTCCGTTTCGAACTTTAAATGTAAATAAAAGTTGTGTTTGAGATATCATATTTTTTTTTTATTTGAAGGAGTATTTAATTACATTATGTATGGAATATGATATTGTCCAAATGGTCCCCGCAGCCTCAAAGGGCGGCGCGTATCCGAGAGTTTTCGATGACACGACCGCATTGATGGCATTGGTTATGTTGACTTTTAAGGCATGAATTATCTGAATAAGCATTCGCATAGACCCGTGATTTAACGTAGCTCCACAAGAAAAAGTCTAATGGCGTTAAATCGCACGATCTCAGTGGCCAGTTGACATCGGCGAAACGCGAGATAAACTTGTCGTACAGAAGATCCATTGTTATATGTGCTGTGTGGCACGTAGCGCCGTCTTGTTGGAACCACATGTTGTTCAGATCCATATCTTCCAATTTAGATGACAAAAAATTAGTTATCATCGACCTGTATCTCTTGCCGGTGACAGTTATAGCAGCGCCAGCTTCATTTTGGAAGAAGTACTAGGTCAATGACCTCGCCGGATCAAAATCCACACCAAACAGACAGTTTTCTGCATGCATTTACAACTGATGGGTCTCATGTGGATTGTTACCACTACAAATGCGACAATTTTGCTTCTTGACGTAGCCATGCATCCAAAAATAGGCCTGATCGCTGATAATTTTCATTCATTTTCCCGAAATCAGGGTCCACTTACAACTGTTCCAGAACCCAGTCAGCAAATGCTTGACGCTGCCTATGGTCGACGTCGATAAGGAATTAACTGCCTCGGAGTATCCTGCACACGCCCGTTCTCTACAGCAATATTTTCTGCAGACCTCACGTTTCGGTGATGTACGGGTGTTGTTTGTTTACTGAATAAGTTTATTCAAATTTGTCCATCAAACAAAGAATAGTCGACTCAGTAGGACATGATCCATAAAAATCACGTAGCGCACGGAACGTAGCTCAAACCGAGCATTTATTTTGATAGTAAAATTTAATCATTTGCACGCATTGGTCAACACTAACTTTCCATGATGATTTTCCCAACCTTAATTCTATAACCTCCACATTTGACAATTTTAACTTCACCAACATGGCCGCTATACACTGTCAACGTTCGAGCGCCTTCATTGGAAAACCTTGTATAATTATCTAACTATACATATTTTTTCATATGTCCTGGATAAATATTACCCTTAAAAGGATTTTGATAATCCACTCGTTTCGCTAATGGAGTTAACATTATTTGGAAGATGTTAAAACTCTATTTTTAAATCATATCTTGATGATACTTGATGACTTGGTTAATAAAAAATATATATTTTTTAAATATTTCCTCTTCAGTGTAAAGGTGCGTTTCACGCTTAAAGTTTATACCCATATTTCTGCATATGGTTAATTTATGCATTACTATTTTTTTGCAGATACGGCTGGAGAGACATTAATCCCAACTTCTACAATCATAAAGAAAATATTTGGAACGCTGACTCTTACCACCAGCTGGATTATAACAGTTACTTTGATATATTTTATAACATTGAATAACATTGAATATTGTACGAAATAAACTAAAGTCTGATTATAAATATATAAAATTGAAATTTCTGGGTCAATTGATGATTCCTTGACATTTGCGAATAACTACCTGAAATGGCATGAAGATGATAACGTGGTGAATAAAATAGTAATAACTGAGGGCTTACTTGATGTTTACTCAGATGAGGACAGTTATTATTGTACGGGTAGCATTTATAATAAAAATAAACATTGTCTACAATATAACGAATGTAACATATAACAAACAGAAATAAATATTGTTCTTAAAAGTTGTTTCATAAAAGGTCTTAACTTCATCATATTGTCCATTTCCTTTAGTATTAGAAACTATTTAGTGTTAAACTTGGTTTCAGTCGTCCCAAACTGGAGGAATGTAAGAATATGTGCTGATTGCAGTTTGTCTTTAATGTGTGACATATTGTGTGTACAAATACACGTGTGTACAAATTTTGGATACAGGATATAAGAGTACAGGATAAGACATTTTTACACGCTTCATTGGATACCATTGTCATATAAATAAAATATAAATTAGATATTTAAAATTAGATTATTATTATTTAGAATTTGATGATGCTAACATGGTCAGCTAAACGGTCATCAGAAGGTTAAAAATGTGATTTGTCATTTAGTGGTGAACCTTTTTGAGTTTAGTGTTTTACACCAAAGGTTCTAGTAGAAGAACTGTTGAGGAACGATGTTAAATTACAAAGTAAGAATGGAGACTAGTGGGATAGTAATAGTGGATAAATAAAGTGGTTTTTCTTTTTAATTTTAAAAAACATTGCATACATACATATTGTAGTTAAATGCATTAAGATTTGGTATGCTTATTGTTAAATTTTGAAAAGAAAAATAGATGAACTTTTTAAGGATGGAAGTGCAAAGTGTGGATAAGTTCTATATTAGATATTTGATGTTTTATGGTTCCTTGGACAACAGAACATGTCAACATTGTTTTTAAAAAATATTAAAACCGCGATTTCAACCTTCTCGACGACATACAGTCTGGGGAACCTGTTGAGTTTCATGAAAATCTCTTGTTAGCTGAAATTGAAGATACTCCCAAACAAACTATCCAGGAATTAGCTACAAAGCTCAAAACTTTATGGTCAAAAATAGAATGGTGTTTGAAACAACTTAATGGCGTGTAAAAAGAAGGAATGTAGGTACCTTATCAACTTTCACTTGAAAACAATTCAACATATAACCATCTGCAGCCTAGGTTAGGCAGAGATCATTTGGATCTCTGTGCCGCCTGAACTGTGGATCTTATACAGCAATCCACATGCGAAAAAACAATGGTTGCTACTAGAACAACCATCTTTACCCCCTCTTAAACTAAGTGTTTACCCTAACGATGGGTTACTGTCAGTACATTGGGATTTTACAGAAATTATTCAGTATGATGTTCTGAATTCTAATGAAACAAACACATACAGCTTGTCAAAAGACCCCCCAAAATTGACAAGAAAACAGAGGTTCCATTTCTGCCTAAGGGTTAATGAAGCAAAAATAACTATAGTCTATAATTTGTGCTGTGTCCATAACTAACATATAAGGAACAACATTCAATCAATAAATTTAACATAAACCCACATTATTGCTTCATTAAAATACATATATATTAATTTAGCTACTAAATGATTTCTATATTTTATATTTACAAAACATCTAACAAGTTAACAACTAGATAGATAAATAAGTAATAACAATATTGTAGATTAGGTGTAGAGTGGTGCTCCTATGTTTTAAATAATGCATTGACGAAGAATAAAAACGGATGAGGAGAAAGGATTGTTTTTTATACTCTAAAATAAAATAATCGTATCATTAATAATTTTATTTTTACTGAAAATTACAACAGTCCCATTCTTTTTGGCCTCGACATCGTATAGTTTATTTTAAATAAGACAGATAATTTTTTGTATAATGTCTACGTGCATTCGTTTCTAAAATTACTGCTTAATCAAGTCTTGTTTGTTAAAATGGAACAAAATTGTTTAATTGTAAATTGTTTAATTGTAAATTGTAAATTGTTTTTAAAATGGAACAAAATAAGCTATATTCATAGAATAATCAATATTTTTGGCTGGGGCTGTATATTAAATATATTTCAAGGCATTAAACTATCCGTATAAACAAAACTTTTATATTTTGATATAAAAAATATCGTATTAACAATCGGCAATCTTCGCTGATCAAAATTCACATGTCCTATTGGTTCGTTTAGGGCAAAGCCTATATTGGTTCTGTCTTCGGTCTCACTTGCGAGTTGGAAGTAATTTCGGAAGGTGACCTCGTCGTCAGCTCGCAAGATTTTCCGATTTTTTTTCCTTAGTAAACTGAAAAGATTTGAAATATTTTTCGTGTTCGTTGTGTTGTGCATCGCTTGGTCCTCAAACGGGTAAGTAATTAGCTTATGTTTGTAGAAATTAACTGTATGACAAAATTTTCTTTTTGTTGGATATTTTTTATTAACAAATATGGCGACAACGAGCAGTCCGGAATATGATTGTTCGGCAGGCATCACCTGCGCAGGTACAGTCTTCTTTTTTTCCATCGTAGCTACTTGCCTAAGATTTCTATTGTCAATAACCATATAAAAAAGTGTTAATATTTTAAATAGAACGAAAATATATTTTTTTATAATGCGGTTTAAAACTTTCTAAAGAAATATTTGATATTTTATTAGATTTTTATCTATATTGAACTATATAGTACTAGAATAGTAGTGTTTCTGTTTTATGCTAAGTTAATTTATAATTACTTTTTTTAATATGTTATTTACTATAGATTATATTTTAAAGTTTAGGTAAGCCGACTGCGGTGGTCTGGTGGGTTAGTCGCCCGCCTGGCAATCCAATGGTCCCGGGTTCGAATCCTGGTACGGGCATGGATGTTCGTGTGCGTATTTGTATGTGTCTGTCGGTGTTGGTAAGTCACTAAATAACGCCTTTGAGCGTTGACGTGACTTAAATTAAAAAAAAAAAAAAAGTTTAGGTAGCAGAATTAAAGTAATTGTTCTTGTGTAATTGTCTTACAATTTTTAGATTTTTACAACACCTTTTTTTAGTTTTGGATAATTTTATTAACACTTTTTCACCAGAACATACATTTAAAGTTTATTTTGTAAATAATTTGACAAAATATAATTTTTAACAAATTTTTGCTTGCAAAAAACGATCTGGATTTTGTATTTGTTTTTAATAAAACGAGATCAGCTCTGAACCTAAGTTTTTCGGCACTTTTTTGTCAAAACGAATTTTTTCTCAAAACGAAAACATGTTAATCCCTGGTTACTTCTATAATTTAAAGTTTTCCAAAGCCAGAAGTCGTACAGCCTCAGAAATCATTATGTTAATAAGATATTTTTTGTATAATTTCTACGTCTTAAAATTACCAACTAATAAAATGTTTTTCATCTGCAGTAAACAGCACATTTTCTAGTTTTATTTCCTCAGTATTTGCTTCTTTTACGGTCATATAAATTGCTTGGTTTATTAATAGTAATTTAATTGAAAAATAAACAACACTATTTTTATTTATTTTACACTTTGTATTATAATTTGACATAAAAAATTTCATAACAATCAGTAATTTCCGCTAGTTGAAATTCACATTTGTTCATTTATGACAAAGCCTCCATTGTTTCTGCTTTCGGTTCTCACTTGCGAATTTTAATTATTTCGGTAGGTGATTTCGTTATCGCTCATAAAAGTTTCTGATCCTCAGTAAACTGTAAAAGGATTTTATTTTTCGTCTTCGTTGTCTTTTGCGACGCTGGACCTCAAACAGAGTAAGTGATTATCTTATGTTTGAGGATATTAATTGTATAATTAGATTTCGTTTTTTGTTGGATATTTTTTATTAACAAATATGACTACACCGTGCTCTGATCTGATTATTGGGCAGGCATTACCTTCGCAGGTACAAATCTTTTTTTCTTCGTGGCTACTTGCCTACTAAGGTTTCTACTAGCAATATCCATATAATTTTTTTTTTTTTTTAATTAAACTATTTTTTGTTATAATACGGTTTATTTTAACTCTCCGACGGAATATACCATGATTTTATTAAATTTATTCATACATTGAAATATTTAGAATAGTGCAGTTTTATATTAAGTTAATTTATATTTTTTTAGTATGTTATTTACTATACATAGTATTTTAATTAACATAATTAAATATTCAGGGCTTCTTTTGGAATACTTCATGATATGTACATAATATTGAAAGCACATTATAAGTTGTCTTGTTAATTTAATAAAAACCTTAATAACATACATGGACCGGGTTCGAATCCCGTATTAGGCAAAAAAGTTTTTCTAAAATTCTTGTGAATGTTTCTAGGTAAGAGTGTAAAATCTGACAAGGAATCACCACTGAGTCACGCCAGTTCGGGGCTGGGTAAGGCCAGATGCCTTCTGAGAGGTTTTCTACGTTGGTCACTCGCCAGTCGGTAGGCTTCTCGAGATACTTTCGGTTAAGCACAAAACCAAGGGTTGATAGCCCGAGGGGGGTGCTGATCCTGGTTTTCGGTAGCTGATGACCGTGGTTCGGAATCCACGTTAAGCTGTAGGTCCAGTCGCTAAATAGCCTTCTCAGTTGCTGATGCGCCTCTAACCCCAAACCTTTAATAACATACAGTAATTGAAAAATTGTGTATATATCATGTGCTAAAAAAAAAGGAGTAAACTTTCATTGACATAACCTTTTTGATTTGTTATTTTATAAATAGAATTAAATAAATTGTAATACATATTTATTAAATTTTAAATAGATTTATTTTTTAAACAATTTAACAAAACACATTTTTTAAAGATTTTACATGCAAAAAAGATTTATATACTTGCTTTTAAAGTTTAATTGTTAAATTTTATTAGTAATTATGTTTAATGGTCTATAGGTCCGCTATTATTTTTAATAACTTCACAGAGTATTTTGTTCACAGAAGAAACTAAATTTGATGTGAAATTAGCATCAAGTAGTAGAGTCCATAGCATCTAAAGTAGGGACCATTCATCTTTGCAGTTTTATTTTTTATGCGGTGTTCTATGGCTTCGTTCAATTTTCCTCAAAGATATTGAATTTAAATCCAGGGATTATGGTGGTACTTAATTATCTTGGGATATTATGGAGAAACCATTCTTCAACTTACACGATCATTATCCTGTTGGGAAATTAAATCAAACCTGAGTCTTATTTTTTCGGCTCTTGCATACATTTTCGCTCAAAATGTCTATGAAGACGTTTATTCATGATTCCTTCGTTACATTTAAGTTTTTGAACACTAGAACTAATACTGCCCCACGCCATAACTCCTTCACCGCCGCTTGAAAGTAGCTCATATTTTTTTCTCCAGACCTTCAAGTTACCGTCAGCTCTAAAAACATTGAATTTGCTTTCGATGCTGAAAATCACACCACGTTCCCAAAAGTTCTTGTAGACTTGATTGGTTGATTTTTGATATGTATGATGTATGACGTTCATGATGCTTCCTTAGACGCTGTGATCTGGATTTACCTCAAAGAAGCCCAGTCTCTTCATATCTGTTTACAATATTTAAAACAATTAAAAAATATTCAACAGTTACAACATTTTTACTAATTATTTTTCCGATTTCTCGGAGTGGCATTTCGTCTTCTACGAACTTTTTTTTTCGAATAAATTTCTATTGTGGATAATAAACGAAAATTTCTTTGTTCGCATGCACTTACAAAGATAAACTGTCATAGATAAAGTGTAAGAGCTTTAACGTATATGTCATTCTTTATTGAAAATAATAAACAAGATTATGTACACAAACTTGTCTTGCGTAGAGAAAGAAGATTAAAATCCGGTCCTTCTATTTATCATTTTCCTTGCTTGTAGTTTTATGTTATGGGTGTCATTTTTAAAACCTAAAAGCCCATTGTTGATCATTATAACGTTATTGACATTTTATCATCTTTTTAATTTAAAAAAAGGCCCCCCATTAAAATTTGATCACTTGTCAAAGACACAGACTTTTTTACTTATGTATATTGGAAATTCTGTGACATATTGACAGTGGATCATACAAAACATGCTCTTTGATTATTTGAAACAGATATTTCGCGTTTCATTTTTATCATACATTTAGTGACACTTAACATGTTGACATTTTAATGTTGCCACTGTGCTTGCCATAATTTTTGATAATTTTCTAACCGCAGCAAAAATTTTAAATTCTCCATACCCAATAATTCTACAAATTTCTTATGCTTTACAATATAGAAGGTTTTTGTTAAAATAGCTATCATTTTAGTGCAAAGCTATTTAAAATCTACATAATTACTGTATTGGCTCTAATAAAATTATGTACTAGGCTAATTGAAAAGTTTTCAAAGCGAAAATGAAAAAACAAGTTTATAGTTGAAAAAATTACTTTATTCTACTGTATATTCTCCCTTAAGATCATCATCCCTTAAGATCTCCCTTTGATGTGCTTTTCTGGAAGTTCTTTAAAATACTCATCCACGGCTGCTATAACTTTTTCATTTGATAACAACGCTTTTCACATAGGTGTTGTCTGGTTAATATGGTGGATGCAGCAACAATTCGTAGTGTTACTCCTTCAAATTCTTTTGAAGGAGTAACACTTCTTCTTTCTTTTCTTCTTTTCTCCAATTGATCAAAAAGGTTTGAGTTATACTGTACTGTTATTGTTGTACCGGTTTGAAGGTAATCAGTTAACAAAATGGCTTTTGCATCACAAAAAAGTTGATACCATATCCTTTTTGGTCGATTTCGCAATTTTGGTTAAAAAATAATTTTAACTTATTATATACTGATATTATATAACTTATTATATAATATTATAGTTTGACAATTTTGGTTAAAAATCTATGTTTGAAAGTTTTACTCGAATTCGTTTTTGATCACCATTTAACAAATGCTGCACCCATCTTGTATATAGCTTTCTCAAGCTCAATTAATTTTTCAAAATATGGAATAACCGTTCAGTTGAGATGTCCATGGCCTTAGAAATTTCACTCAAAGTCAATTGTCTGTCATCTATAATCATATCATGTATAGAATTATTTGTTCAGTAGTTGCACTTATTGGACATCCAGAATGAGGATCATCATTCAGGCTAGTACGACCACGTTTAAACTCACCTGCCCGCTTGCAAACCATTGTTTTTGAAGGAGCAGACTCCCCTAATAAATTTATCATTTCACTGTGAATTTCCATTGTCTTTAAAGTTTTTTTTATATATAATGTAATAAATGCACTATTTTCAATATTTTCCATTTTAAAAAATATCACTAATACGTTTACATTAAACTGCTGTTTTTGTACGAATGAATTGATAGATAGACTTGAAACTTCACATATGTTCATATGAAGGATGAAACTTCAAAATATAGATTATACAGGGTGTCCCAATAGTGCAATATCGGTTGATATCTTGATAATGGCTGGAGATGGAGAAAAAGTTTAGGTGTACTAGTTCCACAACTAAATAGGCTTCATAATTTATAATTAATTTTATTGATACAGAGGGTCTCACACAGCCGTGGTGGAGTATAGTTTTGTTTTTTCTTACCGAACATCCTATATGTTCATCTATTTTTACATTCTACTATTAATTCTAAACATATTTCGTGAAACATTTCTTATACCTAAACCCAATGGTTTTACTGATATCCGCCATTTTGTAAAAATAATGCAGTTGTAGACTCTATTTTGCAGTGTCATATATCATTTATTTTTTGATGTATGATTATCATTTTTGGTACGAATATTAGTGAAACTATGACTTAACTTTTAATTCAAACAAAATTCGTCTACGTTATACAGGGTATCCAGGATAACTGAGATAAATGAAAAGAATTCTGAACATCATATCTCAATTTTTTTAAATAGAATATCTGTTATTGTTTAATTTTTCAATAATAATAAGACAAAATACTTTTATTATTGTTAATCATGTCCTATACCTATCTGTAATAATATCCGAGATTTTTAAATTTTTGTTTCTAATATTTCGTTTTTCAAGAAATTTATGTAAGGATCTATGTTATTATTAAACTAATGAATAAATTCATAATAAGTCATAATATACTAAGAATTTGAGTCATCATATGTTTTAATATTTGATTAGAAAGCAATTATTATAGAACAACAAAACTTATTGTTATAGTAAACAAAACGTGATACATATTTAGTTTTTAGTAAGATAGTTTAAGTATAAACATTTATAAAGAAGTCACTACAATCATTTAATTAAATGTTCAATATGTGTACAATACAAACTCTAAGCCTATATTCAAAAGAACTATTGACTGTAATGTACATTGCCTCATTAATATTCATAAACACATTTCTTATTCTAATGTGCATGTCCTCTATATGGCATTTGATAAACTTATTCTTTAACAAAATTGCATAAGAAAAAATCTAGTTTTGTTAGTCATACCAATCCATTTATTTTCATAATTGGTGTTCAAATATTATCTCACCTGCCTGCTAAAATGTAGAGGAGAGCCGTCTAGCTATAATCACATTCGTCTCGCTGCAGTTAAGGGCAATTATTCAATCCACTATTCAAAATTATTTTGCAAAACATTGAGAAAACTATCACCATTAACTCTATTTTCAAAAAATATGGCCCTATGAAGCGATCCGATAATACCAACCCGCACATTAAAAGATCATCTATGCTGATGTTCTAAAGGGATAATGAATCTTGGATTTTCACTGCTGTAATAGTGGAAATTATGTCGGTTAACGCACCCATTTTTGTGGAAAGTTACCTCATCCGTGAATAAAATAGATTTGAAAAAGTTAGCTTCATCTCTATTTTTTCTATTGCGCTGTTACAAATTTAAAGCCTTCAATCGAAATTATTTTGATTTAGTTCTTGAACGAATTGTATATGACACTTTTTAAAGCCTACCTCCTTTTCTATTTGCTTTTTTTTTAATTACAGCTTGAAGAACTAAATATTCGTTTTTTCCATTCATAGCTTTTTTCTTCCTTTCCAATTTTTTTTGTAATCGACACACCAGGATGACTTTCGGCATTAGGGAATCTTTGCGCATAAATTCTACTTGCTAAAAAAAGAGTTTTGATCACTTGTGCCCACAACGTAGAACATGTTTAACAATTCGTCTCTAGAAAAATTCATTTTTGTTCTACTTTCTGTTCTAATAAACAGCGTACCACACAATTTAAGAGTTCACAAAGTCCAAATAATTGTCTAGTGCGTCTAGGTCATCTGCGTGCTTTTAAGTTGTAATTGGATATTCACATTTCTTTTCTATAGTCAAAATAATAGATCATAAAAATATTTTTTCTTGTTTAATTATGAAATAAGTACACTCTTTTTTTCTGTATCATATAAAAACTGTTTAAAAGCTATTCTAGAATAATATTTGGCATTTGAATTGAATTTTATGACGTTATTACTAAAACCTCTAAGGTGAATTTCATTAAAAACGAAATATTAAAAACAAAAATGTAAAAATCCCGGAAATTATGACAGAAAAGTATACGACGTGTTTTAGAAGAATAGAAGTACTCTATCTTAGGAATATTGTAAATTGAAAAAATATTAGACATTCCATTTAAAAAAATTGAGATATTCTGATTATTCTGATTTTTTTTCATTTATTTCGGTTACACTGCAAAATAATCTGTAACTCGGATATTTTTTTCAAAATGACGAATATCGGTAAAACCATTGTATTTAAAGTAAAGTAAAGGTTTGGGGTTAGAGGCGCATCAGCAACTAAGAAGGCTATTTAGCGACTGGACCTACAGCTTAACGTGGATTCCGAACCACGGTCATCAGCTACCGAAAACCCCGGTCAGCATCCCCCTCAGGCTATCAACCCTTGGTTTTGTGCTTAACCGAAAATATCTCGAGAAGCCTACCGACTGGCGAGTGACCAACGTAGAAAACCTCTCAGAAGGCATCCAGCCTTACCCAGCCTCGAACTGGCATGACTGAGGGGTGATTCCTTGTCAGATTTTGCACTCTTACCTAGAAACATTCACAAGAATTTTAGAAAAACTTTTTTTGCTTAGTACGGGATTCGAACCCGCTCCACATTAACTGCCGTAACGTAAGGCTGACGCCTTAGACACCACAGTTAATGTGGCTCTCTATTATGTTTAGGTAAGGATATGTTTCACGAAATATGTTTAGAATCAAAAGCAGAATCAAAATAGATGAGTGTATAGGATGTTCAATAAGAAAAAACAAAACTATACCCCACCACGGTTTTGTGATACACCCTTATAAATAAAATTAATTTTAAATTATGGGGCCTATTTAGTTGTACAACTCTTATATTTACACTTTTTCTCTATCTTCAGCCATTATACATATATCAAACGATATCGCAATATTGGGATGCCCTGTATAGTTCATTTACAGCTCTAGGTGTCGCTCCGGGAGATTTCAAATACCCTACTATAACATCAATGTGTTTAGATATCTTATAAAATACTGGGTTTACAGATAATGTCTACTAAATCTGCCTTTATCATTATACAGAGCAATTATATTGGACCTTCGGTGTGAAACACTAATCTTGTTAGTTCCGTGTTAATGTTATCAGGAGATGTTTCAATCTAATTGTACAACTAAACTATGTTATGTTTCAATTCTTTTATTGGAACCTTTGGTGTGATGGAACCATGTTAGCATCATCAGGAGATGATTTAATAAGGAGATTAATTCTCTTAATTTCTTCAAGTTTATGTTATGTTTATATGACAATCGTACCTAATGAAGAGTGTAAAAGCCATAAAACGTTACATTGATAATCAAAACACTTGACTGAAATAGGTCCTTAAGGTTTAGGTTTTTAAGTTTTCTATTTGAATGCTTTCAAATGCATCCAAACCCCTATTATTAGTTACATTTTGACAAGTCTTAAATTAAACTCGAAGACATTTACCACTAAACACCAGATCTCCATAGTAAATCATCCAGATGAATGTCCAGATTAAATCATCTCCTGAAGATGCTAGCATGCTTGGCGAAACGTACGTCGAGAAGTTTCAAAAACTGATTTGGTGTTTAGTGGTAAATCTCCTCGAGTTTAGTGTTTCACACCGAAGGTTCCAATAGAAGAATTAAAGTCTTAAATTGCTAATAATTAAACTATGGTCATGTTGGGCAACACAAGATTTTTTAAAAATGAAAAATCTTGTGCCATATCTAATGCAGGCAATTTATTCTTTATATCTGGTTAATATTGATGTTTTAGTTTACCCAATATACCTTCCATCACAAACTTGACCTAACTAATTTCATAAATCCCCGATTTTTCATGTTAATCTACTTTATTGTTTGAATTACCCAGGACTTGTCTTAATGTATGGTTTGTAGACTACCTTCATGTCCACATTTTTCAATGTTAACTAGTCCTCGAGTTAATTGGGCATCAAACAGTATTACCATGAATTTATTTTTGTTCTATTTCTTTAGAAACGTCAAAAATTCTTTCAATAATTGTCTAAACTTATGTTTTCTGATTAATTTATCTACAATATTCTTATTATAACCATTCACTTCGGATACCCCCTTAATTAATTTTAATCCTTTGTTATATTTATTTATGTTTAAAGGAAAATTGTATCTATCTGCAATGAAATTTAAACTAGCTATCTTATTATGGAAGGTATGATTCGAATCGTTAGGAATGTATCTCGAAGTGGTAATGCTCTTTCTAAAATTATCAAAATCTAATCTATTTTTATTGTTTCTATTCACTAAATCATCTCATGTTCGTGCTAACATAATTAGTGAAACACGCGTCTGAAAATTAAAAAAAATTGGTTGATTTGATGTTCTGTTTGAGTTGATTTGGTATTTAGGGTAAACGTGGGTATTACTGCGGTTTTTAATATTGGGTCAATTTTGATATAGTATATTATGAATTTTTTAAAGCTATTCGTATATTTTTTTTAATAATGATGTTTAACTGATTTTAGACTTACTTATAAAAAAATGATAAAATAATATTTTCATTTATTTAAAAGCATTTTTAAAAATTATGTAAATGCATGTATTACTGCGTGTATAAAAGTAGTTTGCCCCTATTACTGCGTCCATATTACTGCGGATAACCCAATGACTACAAAACTTTGGGATGTAGTTAAAAATTGAATGAAACTTATTAGAAAGATAATAATTGTTGGGGTTACTTTGAATATGTAAACTATAGTTGAATTAAAAGTCTGAAAATATAGAATAATTAAAGTACTGTTGTATTATCCAGGTTATTGTTTGATGATGTTACCTCTAGGTCGTCAATAATTGGTTGTCGATTATTTCAGCCAGAGACTGCACAATTTCGTTATTATCAGAGATGTTTTGCTATAAATAAAAAAGATGAATAAATTAAAATATGTGTAATAAAAGAATTGACATAACGTCAAATATTTTAATATGCACTATTTAATTTTTGGGCAAAAGAAATTTCGTTGCTTAATTGATTAGTGATGCTTGTTGGTTTTGCCAATTTATACCAAATATCAAAAAACTTTCATCTTCTTTTCTTCCTGTCCAAATAGAGCTATCCTGGACTCTCAATGATGTTAATGTATCTTCATCTGTTAAGCTCCCCAAAACTTTTAAAGCTTCTGATTGTTTGGATACTTCTGTTGTATCTTCATAAGAGCTTTGTATTTCACTAGATAAAGTTTCAAGCTTTTTGAATACTTTGTAATCAATAGCGTTAGCATCCAGATGATGTAATCCACTTATTTTGAATCCGTTCTCTATTTTTTTTTTAATAAAAACTCTCGAATGTTTTTTTCAGTATATGAGCAACTTGGCAACTTGCAAAGATCTTTGATAAGCTACCAATTCCATCTCCATTAAAAACCCTTGTAGGATCAATAGTCGAAAGAACTTTATCCATTGAAACTTCAGTGAAATAGTCACAGACTCCTTTAAACCATCCACGTATCTCTAGTTCCGTCACTTTTGCCCGGGTTAGAGACAAGTTTTCGGAAACATTTGTATGACGTTTTAAATAACCTTCGAGCCAAGATCTTCCTGGCTTATTATCGATGAATGGGGTTTTTCGTTAATCGTTATCACATATTATATCACAAGTTATACAATTTTCTTCATACTTTTTTTGAATTCTCATAGATGTAACAATTTCAGATATTCATATTCAAGCTTAACTAATTTTTTAACAACATTATATTCATCATCATGGTATGATGGTGTAAGAGAGCTCTTCTACTTATGATCTTTTAAATTTTACACTAATTAAAACATTAATTAATTTCCGTATCCCATATCGGAGGTTATTGCTTTAATCCATTTAAAAAGGCTATTTTTGCATCTAAATGAAAAATATGTATGTTTGATTTGATTGGCAAAATAATTAGTAATCTATCTTAACGTTAAATATCTTACCATATGTGAAAAAGCTTCATTAAAGTCTTTCTTTTTGGACACCTACAGTCAATTATTGTCCCTTTTTCTGGAGTATCAACTAGTTCCTATGCATTATTTTATTGAAATGACTCGGTTTCTTCTATAGCTAGTCACGACATTTTCTGCCACCGTCATTGTCTGAGTTCATTAGGTTTTTCTTCTATTAAGCCTAGTATTCTTTCTCCACCATAATGTTAAAATGTTGGCTGGCCTAAAACTTCCAAATTTGCTCTCGTCGAAAAAAAAAAATTGTTTCCAAAAATCTAGAAGTTTTTCTCTATATTTTTGTGCGAACTTTAGTTTCTTTCGTTTATTAATTTTATTGAGGGAGGGATTGCTTATCCTCTATTGTCTGAAATACACAATTAATAAGTATAATAGGCCATATTAATCCTCATAGCGCCTGTATTTGCACTGAAACAGTCTCTATGCCAAGTGTGCAAATATTTTCTTTGTAGTCCAAAAAATAACAGTTTGGCAAATTAATTTGTATGAATGATATTAATTATAACTTTGTTTTCATGGCCTGTGCCGTCCTGTTATATTTGCAGATGCAATAAGTGGTTAATTTCACCGCGATTTGTTGCAAATACCTAAAAATCATCTGCCTATAGCACAGAAAATTAAGTAGTTATATACTAAATACCATAGTAAAAGGAACACCATGAAATAATGATAAATGAGGTAAAGTAACATGTGCAACGTGTGGGCATTATTCTGTTGGGAAAGTGGATTTAGAAGCGTTCGAAGGTAGGGTAACAAATTGGGGTCTACAATTTCTTCGACATATCACCGAGCGTCACACTACCTCGGACAAAAACTAGGGGTGACCTACTACCATGTGCGATGGTACCCCAAACCATAACACCCACTGTGCGATGTACGAGCCTCTCCATGAAGAACTCCTGATTTCGTCGTTCCCCGCGATATCTTATACGAGCATGGGCAGAGCATGATCACTTTTACAGAAGCGGGACTGCTCACTAAAAACAACACGATTTCATTCCGCATTTCACTGATGTGCTTATTCTGCTTCACTTCAGCCGTTAACGCCGATGTTCCGCCGTTAAAGTTTGTCCTACCTCGGACAAAAACTAGGGGTGACCTACTACCATGTGCGATGGTACCCCAAACCATAACACCCACTGTGCGATGTACGAGCCTCTCCATGAAGAACTCCTGATTTCGTCGTTCTCCGCGATATCTTATACGAGCATGGGCAGAGCATGATCACTTTTACAGAAGCGGGACTGCTCACTAAAAACAACACGATTTCATTCCGCATTTCACTGATGTGCTTATTCTGCTTCACTTCAGCCGTTAACGCCGATGTTCCGCCGTTAAAGGTAGACCCAGATATGGTCTGTAACAAACGTGCCCAAAAGATCTGATTCTACGGTAGATTGCTTGCATTCCAACTAACCTTCCCTGCTCTTCGTACAACTGGTTAGCAATTAACCTTGAAGTTAAAAAACGGTCTTTTATGGCCAAAACCGAAGACGGCGCTCCTGGAGTTCTGTTGTACATGGACAGCATCCTTTGCCTCTAGCTCGTTGTTGTCGATCATCTTCGGCCCACGCTCATCAAGTTCTCAACAGTGTTTAAACAGTCCTATTCATTGTTCTTCCAATTTCCCGAAAAGATAATCCGGCCTCTCTTAGACCTACAATGCGGCCCCTCTCAAATTTGCACGTCTTCGCACTCTAGGTATTATAACTTTTTAAAGAAATTAAACTGCAGTGAAACAAATCACTGTCAAATCGTAAAAGTTACTCAACTGATGTATCTTTAAGAAAAAATTGGCATTGGCAAAAAAATTTTTGTACGAACAAGTACTTTGTTGCTATGGCTAAAATTTTGATAATTTATTTCTAAGGTCACTAGGAACAAGTATACAAAACATAATTAAAATACAAAAACTTTTACTATGTGTTCCTATTTCTATGTCACTTAGTATATAAATGAGCATTCTGAATCAAATTTTGTCTATGGTAATTTGAATGTCAAATTTCTCAGTAGTACCTTATACAAATTTCAATACACCTGTCTGGCTGGCCCTGAAACCTTGAGACATAGACTTCAATGTTGAGAGTTGAAATCTTGCATTTAAAGTTATGTTCACAGTATGTGGGATTTCTATCAAAAACCATCAATTTTCTAATACAGTAATACCTCGAACTTAAGCGATAGGCTAGACCGATCGACAACCGTGGAAGTCGAATTCACATAAATACAATTCTCTAAATACAGTATTCGTATAAATCGCAGTACAACTTCGTATATAAATGCATAACAAATTTTGTTTAACAGCGACCAAGGACTAAAGAAAATAATAAGTTAGAAGGAAATTGTGTATTCAAAATTTAAGCAAATTATAATATTATTTTAAATGCAAAAACATAAACTGAAAGATAAAATAAAAGTCGTCTGACGGCTCAAAGATTTTTTCTCAAACAAAATTTCTTTATAGCACGTCAATATTTTTTTACTCCCTGTTTTACAACTAAAACGCTCTCTTCATTGGAGTCTATGTTTTCTAAAATTTCTATCCCATTTTTAATTGAACTAAGAGCTTCCGTTAGGTTTTTGACCGTCATTTGATCTTCAAATTGAACTGGGTCAAAAGAATTGGGTTCTTCAATGTTTTGCTCTCACATTTCTCTGAGCCTATTAACTGTTAGCTCCTGATTATGTGAATCTAGCAGTTCTTGTACGTCCTCGCCGTCCACTTTAAAGTTTTTTTTGTGAAACTTCATCGTAAGATTTTCTAATTATGTTCATGGCATCTAAAACATTAAATTGTTTCCAAAAGTCTATAACATAGAGTTCATTGTTTTGCCTCGTATATTCATGGAGATGTGCAAATGATCGTCTCGTGTAATAAGCTTTAAATGTTTTGTCTGGTCCCTGGTCCATTGATTGAAATAACCTGGTTGTATTTGGTGGCAAAAATTCAACTTTCACACGTGGGTCGAAATTAGTGGAAGTATCGGCAGGATGACTTGGTGCATTGTCGATTAATAGCATCACCTTAAATGAGATTTGTTTTGATTGGCTATAACGTTCAACTTGGGTTATCAAGTGATGACCAAACCAATTCCCAAAAAGGGAGGCTGACACCCAAGATTTAGGACTTGAGTTCCAAATCCCGGGCAAACCAGCTTTAGATTTATTTTTTAAAGTTCTTGGATTTTCCGAGCGATAAACTAAGGGATATTTTAACTTATCGTCACCAGCTGCATTCCCGTCAACCAGCATTTTTCAGTCGATATTTGGCGGCTTAAAACATGGAAAGGTTTTTTCTTCACGCGCGATAAAAGTTTTGTTAGGCATCTTCTTCCAGAACAATCCAATCTCATCCACATTGAATACGGTTTGGCTTCTATAGCCACCATCTTCTATCATATCATAGATTCTCTTTATCGCCTCTCTACTTTCCTTGATACTATGCCAGTTACAGCGATTTTTGAATCGGCTGAACCACCCTTTACTAGTTTTGAATATGTTATCTTTGGCAGCCTCGCCAGCTTCCTTTAATCTCTCAAAAATTAACTTAACTTGAGAGCATATCGTGTTCAGATCAATAGTTTTTCACTCTTGATTATCACACTATAATTTCGGAATTGTTTCCATCTCAGCGATAATACCATAACATTTACTAATGATGCTTGAATTCAAAGTTTTTATAATTGAGTGTCAATTATGGTAGATCAAACTTCTTTGCCAATTCACAAACTTTTCGTTTTGTATCGAAATCCTTGATAGTGTTTAGATTACATTTCAAAAATAATGTTTTTCTTATATGATGCAGAAGAATCAGTTTTACTTCGTTTAGATAACATAGTTGTTTTTAAATGATGTAATAAATGAAACAATTTGTGCGTCGAGTCCACGCGAAACATCGCTCATGTCGTAAGCCGAACACAAGTATGGGCGAAGGTTTGTTTCCGCGGTAAATGCAATTGAATCGGGTGCTTTACTCTCATGCTTATCATTGCCATAATTTAGGAATTTTGCCCTTACTTTGCAAATTTATTTTGTGTGATTAGATCTCAGGCAGTTAAAGCATTGTGTGACTGTGCGACCGAATGAGTCAATCCATATAAATTGACATCTTTGGTGATTAGAATTGTGCCAGTGGAGAGATGGGAAATAAACTTGCATGTCTTGTTAATTGCTTATCTGTTTATTCTGATTGCATCGAGAATTGTAATAGTGACCGAAAAAATCGTAGTGCGGACATGGATCTGGCAATCCCAGCCCCGAAAACCATTGCTGCTACGAAACCTGATGCGAGGTGTGTAAATAGAGTAATGATACTGATTTTTTATTCAGTTGAAAGTACAGTTTACATTGTCTTCTTCCAAGTATTTACCTTGGGGAGCCACACAGCGCTGAAGACGGTTTGTCCATTCTTCATAACAGTGCTGGAACTCAGTGGAACTCATATATCAAAATCGCCTTCAGCTGATCAGTTAGAGCCTTTTTAATGTTTTCCAATGTCCGAAAATGGTGTCATTTGACGTGTTTTTTCAATAGTGTGGAAAGTGTGGAAAGGCGCATTGTGATCTCATATGAATGGTCGTTTTTTGAAGTCTTTCAAGAACCTCTCGGTAAAAATGCTGGCTAAGTGCTTCGTTTCCAGGTATTCAAAAACCCAACAGGTCATAAGTAATGACGCATTCTAGAAGGTGATTTTCAGTCTACCCCAAGCAGTCAAGACATATTTCCTCCTATTGTCCTTTTGATAATTCGAAGAGTTTTTCGGAACCGTTTCCGCGAGATTTTCTTCATACCCAATTCGTTGATCAAAATCAGTTGAAGGTCTTTCGCTCCGATGTTCATCTTCAGTCAAGTCTTGGTCTTCTGAGAATACTTTAATCCGTCTGAAATGTAAGCCCTTTACAAAACACTTGAAATGTTACTATGGGTCGCGCCAATCATTGTACTTCCGAAGAGAGGCGTCTAATATTGCAGTTAATAAATTTATTTCTGATCTACTAAAGCGATCTGAATGAGTTCTTGCTAACGTTTTAAAGGAGCAAAAATAAAGATATCCGTACGAGAGGTACCGAAACACCTTTTTTCCACTTCGTTTGACATTAAACGGAAAATGGGTCTACTAATCAGTACACGGTCAATTCGTAGACGATTGGTAGAGATGGATCTTCATGGAAGAGTTGCAAGAAAGGTACCACATTTAAGTAAAAAAAAATATTCAGCTTAGATTAAGGTTTGCTAGATTTAACTTAAACGAAAACTACAGCCGTAATTGAAAAATATTTTATTTAGTGATGAAACGAAAATAAATCTCTTTGGATCAGATGGGAGACGGTACGTTAGGCGATATAAGAATGAATAACTAAATCCGCGAAATACATTAGGAACAGTAAAGCATAGAGGAGGAAATATTAAACTGTGGGGTTACTGGTCCTATAATGCTGTAGGTCTACTATTTTGGATCAAAGATAGTATGACCAAAGAAAACGATATAGAAATATTAGAAAAATTATGTTTCCTTATGCCGAAATGAATATGCCGTTAAAGTGGATCTACCAACATAATAACGATCTGAAACATACCGCGAAAGTAATGAAACGATGGTTTCTCGCAAATAAGATTGAAATGTTGCCCTGGCCGTCGCAATCTCCGGAATTAAATCCAATTGAAAATCTTTGGCAACATTTAAAAAAAGACATTGCTAATAAAAAAAACATCAACCAAAAATATGTTGTGGGAAGAAGTCAAGAAAACTTGAACAAGAAAAATTCTATACCGGTTGAAACTTGTCAGAAGTTAATAGACTCTATTCCAAGGAGATGCTCAGCTGTGGTTAAATGAAAAGGATATTCTACTAAATACTAATATTTTATATTTATTAAGTTTGTTAATAAGCATTAGTTCTCACAGTTTAAGGCTATAAGTGATATATTCTTATTTTTTGACCAGAAAAAAGCACATATTGTTTGATAGTTGTAGTAACGTTTTTAACAGTAGGATAATGTTTTGTTTTATCAATATTTTTTGTATCAGGACGCGTTACGCAACGTTAATAATGTTATATTAATTCTGTGATAAATTCGTTAACAACCTTAAAATAAAATATTTAGATTAGTTTAGTATATATATATATATATATATATATATATATATATATATATATATATATATATATATATATATATATATATATATATATATATATATATATATATATACACGTACGTACCGTCTCCCATCTGATCCAAAGAGATTTATTTTCGTTTCATCACTAAATAAAATATTTTTCAATTACGGCTGTAGTTTTCGTTTAAGTTAAATCTGGCAAACCTTAATCTAAGCTGAATATTTTTTTTTACTTAAATGTGGTACCTTTCTTGCAACTCTTCCATGAAGATCCATCTCTACCAATCGTCTACGAATTGACCGTGTACTGATTAGTAGACCCATTTTCCGTTTAATGTCAAACGAAGTGGAAAAAAGGTGTTTCCGTGCCTCTCGTACGGATATCTTTATTTTTGCTCCTTTAAAACGTTAGCAAGAACTCATTCAGATCGCTTTAGTAGATCAGAAATAAATTTATTAACTGCAATATTAGACGCCTCTCTTCGGAAGTACAATGATTGGCGCGACCCATAGTAACATTTCAAGTGTTTTGTAAAGGGCTTACATTTCAGACGGATTAAAGTATTCTCAGAAGACCAAGACTTGACTGAAGATGAACATCGGAGCGAAAGACCTTCAACTGATTTTGATCAACGAATTGGGTATGAAGAAAATCTCGCGGAAACGGTTCCGAAAAACTCTTCGAATTATCAAAAGGACAATAGGAGGAAACATGTCTTGACTGCTTGGGGTAGACTGAAAATCACCTTCTAGAATGTGTCATTACTAACATACCGCGAAAGTAATGAAACGATGGTTTCTCGCAAATAAGATTGAAATGTTGCCCTGGCCGTCGCAATCTCCGGAATTAAATCCAATTGAAAATCTTTGGCAACATTTAAAAAAAGGCATTGCTAATAAAAAAAACATCAACCAAAAATATGTTGTGGGAAGAAGTCAAGAAAACTTGAACAAGAAAAATTCTATACCGGTTGAAACTTGTCAGAAGTTAATAGACTCTATTCCAAGGAGATGCTCAGCTGTGGTTAAATGAAAAGGATATTCTACTAAATACTAATATTTTATATTTATTAAGTTTGTTAATAAGCATTAGTTCTCACAGTTTAAGGCTATAAGTGATATATTCTTATTTTTTGGCCAGAAAAAAGCACATATTGTTTGATAGTTGTAGTAACGTTTTTAACAGTAGGATAATGTTAATTAAATGTTAATTTAATAATGAATTTAATAATAATAATGTTATATTAATTCTGTGATAAATTCGTTAACAACCTTAAAATAAAATATTTAGATCAGTTTAGATAAATATATATATATATATATATATATATATATATATATATATATATATATATATATATATATATATATATATATATATATATATATATATATATCCCATTTGTGGATCAGACCTTGACGTGGTAAAGGGGTTTAAGTAGGACAATGAAGCTTTGAGCTATACTCCTGGGAGGGTTACCCCTGGCGAACAGGTTAAAGCAGAGGCCTCAGACTAACATGATCCAAAATCCTATATGGAACTGGTAAGCGAGACAATAGAAGTGACGGATAGGTTGATTTTGCCGAAGCGCAAGAACTTTATATTATGAATTCTTTCTATAAGAAAAATATTAGCAGAAAATGGACATGGAATGGTGAAATTGATTACATCATGACCAACAATAAAACAATATTATATGAAACAGCTCTATGAAGATTGCTATTTTGGCTGAGAAAATAGGATCTTAGCCGATCCTCCTGTTGACGGCACATTACTTCTACGTTCTGTAAGCCTCTTCCTCCCATATGTCGAGACAAATACAGCCGCTCGATGGAACTTCTTGGGTGATGCATACGATGTTTTGATAATTTGGTTCTTATTTTCTAATCAAATGCTTTCAGAGAGGTGTCAGACCACTTTATTACACCAAACGTATAAGCAGCCACAGGCAAAACCCAGGTGTTGATTGCCAATATTTTATTTCTGGCGCTGATCAAGGATTTACATATTCTTTCAACTCTAGTTATGACTCTATTCATAATCATTTCCCTAGCTGTTATATGAGATATTCCTAACAACTGCATCATACCAAGATACTTATAATTTTCTCCACTATTGAGACTACGAATCATAATATCTCCATTTAATTGCATGTTTTCTGTATGTTCCAATACCTGCCCCTTGCGGACATGGACAATTGCACACTTATCAAGGCCAAACTCCATGCAGATGGTATCGCTAAAACTTTTGACAAGCTCTATTTCACTTATTAGAGATTATTAGAGTTTGATGCATATAATTTTAGATCGTCCATATAGAATTGATGTGATACCTGAATGTTTGGATTTCTCTTCATCATATAGCCCATGCTGGACTCTCTCAACATTCTACTTAACGGTATTAAAGCCATACAGAACCATAGAGGACTTAAACTATCCCCTTGAAACATTCCCCTGCGTATTCGCATCTCTCCAGTGGTGTACGAGGTATTATTATTATTTACATATAGTCTCCAGTGGTGTACGAGGTATTATTATTATTTACATATAGTTATTATGTAAATATACTATATGTACTATATTTACATATAGTTATTATATTATTACATATAGTTATTTACATATATTATTATTATTCTGCTCATCCTTACTGTAGAATCTCAGCTCATGCTGGCCGGTATTCCAATGCCAAGATGAAAAAGCAATTCTGCTCCTCTCACCCTAGCATAATATCTTACGAACAATGTGACACGTCTGCAAGAGCACGGCACGCTGTCTCACTATGGCAATCGATCTCGAGATCCCGAGGCTCTCGAGGTTCTTTGAAAATCTCTTACTTATCAGGCCTTCGACGGATATAACGAAGGGCACTACATCTACCTTACTCAGTTTCCACTGGTTCTTCAAGTCGTATGCCAGATTTTCATACTTTGTGGATTTTTCTATCTCAGTTTTTCTAATGTTGTGAGATAGTGGCACTGCGATGTCAGTTATAAAAGCCCTCTTGTCCTTTTTGTTGATTAGAACAATATCCGGCCTGTTATAATCAACCGTTCGATCAGTAGTGATTGGTCTGTCCCAGTAAAGAATGGTATCGGATGATTCAAGTACAGGAGAAGGCGAGTACTTATAATATGGAGGAGGTGCATTTTCTAATAGCGAGTATTTTTTTGCAATTTGTTGATGTATAATTTTTGCCAGCTGATTATGCCGTCCTAAATAAGCATTAGGAGCAAGGGCCTGGCAACCGCCAATAAGGTGCTCAATTGTTTCCCCCAAAGTACCGCATTTCCTGCACTTATCGACTACGTCCAAATGCAGTATGTGCTTTTCATAGTTTTTTGTTCTTGTTACCCTATCTTGAATAGATATCGCGAAACCTTCTGTTCCTGGGTACAAGAGTCCATCGGTCAGCCACTTCAGAGACAATTGTTCGTCAATGGTGTCATCTTCGAGTGACTTAGGAAACCTTCCGTGCAATGTTTGTCCTTTCCATTCTCGAACACAGTCCGTGAGTGTTGTTCTGCTATCAATACGATTTTGTTTATTTAGGTTCAGTGGGGTGAAACCCCGATCCTCATTTGCAACCAATTTCATTAACGTACTGTTTGAATCAAGGAAGCGTTTTCTCATTCTATTTTCTTGATTGAGACAGAGATTTTTTACGTTTACAAGGCCTCTACCCCCCAACTTTCTTGGGATGTATAGTCTTTTCGTAGATGAGTTTGGATGCAGGCATCGGAACTTTGTCAATGTTCGGCGCGTCAACCTATCGAGTTCATCAAGGTCAGTTTCTGACCATTTAACTATGCCAAAAGAATATGTTAGAGTTGGCACCGCCCAACCGTTGATCGCTCTAATGAGGTTTCCTCCGTTCAGTTTGGTGTTTAAAAGTTTTGTAAGTCTCTTTTGGTATAGAGTGGAAAAGTCCTTCTTTAACTGGTTATGATCAAGTTTATGCTTTTGGGGTATTCCTAAATATTTGTAGGATTCTTCTGGTGCTAGTTGTTGTATGTTACAAAGTGTTGAATGTTGACTCTGAACCTTTCCTTTCTGTATACTAATGGTAGAGCATTTGTCCAGTCCGAATGACATTCTGATATCCCTACTGAATGTTTCAACCGTTTTTATTATTATTATTATTATTATTATTATCCTCGTACTGAACTCAGCATCTCAGCCTAAGCTGGTCTATATTACAATGCCAAAATGAGAAAGCAATTCAACTCCTCTCACTTAGCATAAAATTTTAACGACAATGTGGCACGTCTGCAAGAGCACTGCACGTTGTCCCACTATGGCAATCGATTTTGAGATACCAAGGTTCTTCAAATTTTTTTAAAAGTTCTTACTTATTAGGCCTTCGGCGGTTATAACGAAAGGCACTATCTCTACCTTATGCAGTTTCCACTGGTTTTTCAAATCGTACGCAAGGTTTTCATACTTAGTGGTTTTCTCCAACTCGGTTTTCCTGATATTATGAGAGAGTGGCACTGCGATGTCAATTATAAAAGCCCTTTTCTCCTTTTTACTAATTAGAACAATGTCTGGTCTATTATAATCGACCGTTCGATCTGTTGTGATTGGTCTGTCCCAGTATAGGATTGCATCAGATGATTCCAATACGGGAGAAGGTGAGTACTTATAATATGGAGCAGGTGCGTTATCTAATAGCGAATACTTTAATGCAATTTGCTGATGTATAATTTTCGCCAGCTGATTATGTCTTCCTAAATAAGCATTAGGGGCTAGAACTGCACACCCACCGATAAGGTGTTCAATCGTTTCCCCCACTATACCGCACTTCCTACATCGGTCGACAACATCCATGTGTAGTATATGCTTTTCATAGTTCCGTGTTCTTACTACCTTATCTTGAATAGATGTCGCAAAACCTTCTGTTTCTGGGTACAACAGCCCATCGGTCAGCCATTTTAGAGACAATGGTCCATCAATGGTATCATCCTCGAGTGACTTTGGATACCGTCCATGCAGTGTCTGTTGTTTCCATTCACGGACACAATCCGTAAGTGTTGTTCTACCATCAACACGATTCAATTTATCTAGGTTCAAAGGGGTGAAACCCCGGTCCTCCTTAGCAACCAACTTCATTAGCGTGCTGCTTGAATTAATGAAGCGTTCTCTCATCTTACTCTCCTGGTTCAGACAAAGGTTCTTAATGTTCACGAGGCCTCTGCCTCCCACCTTTCTTGGAATGTACAGTCGCTTCATAGATGAATTTGGATGCAGACATCGGAATTTTGTCAATGTTCGACGTGTTAATCTATCCAGTCCATCAAGGTCTGTTTCTGACCATTTAACAATACCAAAGGAATAGGTCAGAGTTGGCACTGCCCATCCATTGATCGCTCTAATCAGGTTTCCACTGTTCAGTTTGGTATTTAAAAGTTTTGTAAGCCTCTTTTCGTACATAGTAGAAAAGTCTTTCTTTAACTGGCTATGATTAAATTTCTCGTTTTGAGGTATACCTAAATATTTATAGGATTCTTCTGGTGCCAGTTGTTGTATGTTACAGTGTGTTGAATGTTGATTGTTGACTATTCCTTTTTGAATGCTAATGGTAGAGCATTTATCAAGTCCGAATGACATCTTGATATCCCTACTAAATTCTTCGACCATTTTTATTAAGGAGTTTAGTTTTTCTCTAGTTTCTCCATAGAGTTTAAGGTCATCCATATATAGTAGGTGCGAGAGCTTTCGTGGATTCCTCATGTTTAGTTTATATCCTATATTATTGTTGTTCAGTAATGTAGACATAGGGTTTAGGGCTAGACAAAACCAAACTGGAGAAAAGGAATCTCCCTGAAAAATTCCTCTCTCGATATTCGCAGTTGTAATGCATTGTTGGTCGATAAAGAGATTTGTTTTCCATTTCCCCATTAGGCACCTTAAGGAGTTAATGATGGGAGGGCTTATTTTATAAATCTTCAGGACTTCTAGTAACCAATCGTGTGGAACACTATCGAAGGCTTTCCTATAGTCTATATAGCAGATGTTTAGGTTGCGTTTTCTTTTCCGCGCTTGTTCGAGAACTACAGCATCGATCGTTAGCTGTTCCTTGCATCCCATACTTTCTCTTATACATCCTTTCTGCTCTTCTTCAAAAATATTGTTTTCATCACAATGTTTGTAAATTTTTTCATTGATTAGGGCTGTCAACAATTTATAAAATACTGACAGACACGTGATGGGTCTGTAGTTATTGGGTTGCTTAGCATCACCCTTTTTGTACAGAAGATATGTATTGCCTTCCATTAAAAAATTCGGAAAAGTATCAGGATTTATCATTACCTCTTTAAATGCACTAGCAAGTGGGCGGTGGGCCGCCGTAAAGTTTTTAATCCAGAAGTTATGTAGTCCATCTGGTCTAGGAGCTTTCCAGTTATGAGTTTTCTTGACGGCGGTGCAAATGTCAGTCGCCGTGAAATCGTTAAACTCCATTTCTGGGAGAGCAGTTGTGTGCTGTTCAATTGTTTTAATCCAAGGTGCCGCTTTTTCATAGTCATCTGATCTTTTCCAAACCGATTGCCAATATTCTGCAAAGGAGGACATGTCCACATTCTCAAGTTCTGACCTGCTACTGCCTTGTTCGAGCTCTCTATAAAATTTCTTTTGACTATTTATGAATTCTGAATTTTGGTGCTTTCGTTTTTTTAGCTCGTTATATCTTGCTAGCCTAGCCCCTTTAGATTTAGCTTTCTGTCTAAACCGATCTTTAAGATCCAATAATTTTTCATAGAAGTTTGGATCGTCGAAGCCAATGCCAGATTTATTGGCAATTGTTTTTATTTTTTTCATTACTTTACTTAATCGATTACCAGAAAGGTATTCTGAGATGACGTCGACTTTCCTTCGGAAATCATCGATATTGTTTTCAAGGCGTGTTTTCCAGGCAGGCGTATTTTTCTGGAAATTATGCCTGCTCGCACTGGGGGTGTATGTTTTTTGGCCTGAAATTTCGATCGCAGTCACTGCTGCACAGTACAACGCAAGATGTATATCACACAGATCTAGTATCCCAGCCAGATGTGATTCCAGAACTTTATTGATCTGCATTAGAGTAATACGAGCTTTTGTAATATTTCGCAGTATTGGAATTTTTGGTCTATTTAGTGGATTTGACCCAATAAAATGGGCCAAATTACTGTAAAACTTCTCTCGTACATTAGACAAGTTCTGTTGTAAGGTCACTTCCTCATTGCTAGACGGTGAGGCCTCCGGTGGAAAATTAGGAGTTTGTTCTATAGGCTGGGCCTGTGTGGTTAAGGTGAGGACGCCTATATTATCTTCTTCATGTTGCTGATATGTAACGTTCTGGTGTAATTCATTACCAACTTCTCTCTTGACATTCATTAGTTCTGTTTCGGTGAGATACTTTTTATTTAAAATTATATTTTTACGGTCGGCTAAGTTTTGCTCAGACAGCCGAGTTCCAGGGAACCTCTTCTTATATTCTTGATAGAGTGCATTTCTCCATCCAGGAAGCGGCTTATCTCCGCACTGGTTCACGTAATAGTAGGTACGCATTACCTCAATATTCATTTCGCGTGTCCATCTGATACGTGGAGTGCGTTCAGTTCTAGTGGCAGCCCTCCTTATGGGGGGCGAGCCAGCAAGAACCGGGACATTTCCGTCTTCCATTTCATTATTAATCTGCATTCTGCACTGATCTTGTGATGAAGTGCTCGGTGGTGCGAGTCTTTGATTTTCAAATTGTTGCTCGGGTACCTTTTTCGTTGCCATTCTTGTGGTGCCATAGAGTTGAGAACTGCCACTCGCTCCAGATTCACCAACCCCGGACAAATTCTGCCGACGGTTCCGAAGGGTTCTTGTCCGCAAAACCCTACCGCCTTGTATAATACCATTATCTGTTTCAGTCTTCATAAAAAAAAAATTTTCGGTTCAAGGGAAAAACGGTCACCCAAGGCAGAGCCCCGATTTACCTTAGGAAAGCTATTTACTACCGGAGGGCGCTAGGTATCCGGAGACATCGTTCGAGACACTTTAACCCTGTGCCATTCAGCTCCTCGGCACGATGGATTTCCACCTTGAGCTTGGGGATTTTTTTTTTTTTTTTTTTTTTTTTTCCAGAGGTTTACTCCTCTCAGCTCGGGAAGGTGGTGGCGCCACTCACCAAGCGGATTATCTGCCCCCTGCCTAAATATTATTGTTATTATTATTATTATTATTATTAGCCTTATTATTATTGTTATTATTATTATTATTATTTTATTATCATTATCCTCGTACTGAACTCAGCATCTCAGCCTAAGCTGGTTTATATTACAATGCCAAAATGAGAAAGCAATTCAACTCCTCTCACTTAGCATAAAATTTTACGAACAATGTGGCATGTCTGCAAGAGCACTGCACGTTGTCCCACTATGGCAATCGATTTTGAGATACCAAGGTTCTTCAAATTTTTTGAAAAGTTCTTACTTATTAGGCCTTCGGCGGATATAACGAAAGGCACTATCTCTACCTTATGTAGTTTCCACTGGTTTTTCAAATCGTACGCAAGGTTTTCATACTTAGTGGTTTTCTCCAACTCGGTTTTCCTGATATTATGAGAGAGTGGCACTGCGATGTCAATTATAAAAGCCCTTTTCTCCTTTTTACTAATTAGAACAATGTCTGGTCTATTATAATCGACCGTTCGATCTGTTGTGATTGGTCTGTCCCAGTATAGGATTGAATCAGATGATTCCAATACGGGAGAAGGTGAGTACTTATAATATGGAGCAGGTGCATTATCTAATAGCGAATACTTTAATGCAATTTGCTGATGTATAATTTTCGCCAGCTGATTATGTCTTCCTAAATAAGCATTAGGGGCTAGAACTGCACACCCACCGATAAGGTGTTCAATCGTTTCCCCCAGTATACCGCACTTCCTACATCGGTCGACAACATCCATGTGTAGTATATGCTTTTCATAGTTCCGTGTTCTTACTACCTTATCTTGAATAGATGTCGCAAAACCTTCTGTTTCTGGGTACAACAGCCCATCGGTCAGCCATTTTAGAGACAATGGTCCATCAATGGTATCATCCTCGAGTGACTTTGGATACCGTCCATGCAGTGTCTGTTGTTTCCATTCACGGACACAATCCGTAAGTGTTGTTCTACCATCAACACGATTCAATTTATCTAGGTTCAACGGGGTGAAACCCCGGTCCTCCTTAGCAACCAACTTCATTAGCGTGCTGCTTGAATTAATGAAGCGTTCTCATCTTACTCTCCTGGTTCAGACAAAGGTTCTTAATGTTCACGAGGCCTCTGCCTCCCACCTTTCTTGGAATGTACAGTCGCTTCATAGATGAATTTGGATGCAGACATCGGAATTTTGTCAATGTTCGACGTGTTAATCTATCCAGTCCATCAAGGTCTGTTTCTGGCCATTTAACAATACCAAAGGAATAGGTCAGAGTTGGCACTGCCCATCCATTGATCGCTCTAATCAGGTTTCCACTGTTCAGTTTGGTATTTAAAAGTTTTGTAAGCCTCTTTTCGTACATAGTAGAAAAGTCTTTCTTTAACTGGCTATGGTTAAATTTCTCGTTTTGAGGTATACCTAAATATTTATAGGATTCTTCTGGTGCCAGTTGTTGTATGTTACAGTGTGTTGAATGTTGATTGTTGACTATTCCTTTTTGAATGCTAATGGTAGAGCATTTATCAAGTCCGAATGACATCTTGATATCCCTACTAAATTCTTCGACCATTTTTATTAAGGAGTTTAGTTTTTCTCTAGTTTCTCCATAGAGTTTAAGGTCATCCATATAGAGTAGGTGCGAGAGCTTTCGTGGATTCCTCATGTTTAGTTTATATCCTATATTACTGTTGTTCAGTAATGTAGACATAGGGTTTAGGGCTAGACAAAACCAAACTGGAGAAAAGGAATCCCCCTGAAAAATTCCTCTCTCGATATTCGCAGTTGTAATGCATTGTTGGTCGATAAAGAGATTTGTTTTCCATTTCCCCATTAGGAACCTTAAGGGGTTAATGATGGGAGGGCTTATTTTATAAATCTTCAGGACTTCTAGTAACCAATCGTGTGGAACACTATCGAAGGCTTTCCTGTAGTCTATATAGCAGATGTTTAGGTTGCGTTTTCTTTTCCGCGCTTGTTCGAGAACTACAGCATCGATCGTTAGCTGTTCCTTGCATCCCATACTTGCTCTTATACATCCTTTCTGCTCTTCTTCAAAAATATTGTTTTCATCACAATGTTTGTAAATATTTTCATTGATTAGGGTCAACAATTTATAAAATACTGACAGACACGTGATGGGTCTGTAGTTATTATTATTCTGCTCATCCTTACTGTAGAATCTCAGCTCATGCCGGCCGGTATTCCAATGCCAAGATGAAAAAGCAATTCAGCTCCTCTCACCCTAGCATAATATCTTACGAACAATGTGACACGTCTGCAAGAGCACGGCACGCTGTCCCACTATGGCAATCGATCTCGAGATCCCGAGGCTCTCGAGGTTCTTTGAAAATCTCTTACTTATCAGGCCTTCGGCGGATATAACGAAGGGCACTACATCTACCTTACTCAGTTTCCACTGGTTCTTCAAGTCGTATGCCAGATTTTCATACTTTGTGGATTTTTCTATCTCAGTTTTTCTAATGTTGTGAGATAGCGGCACTGCGATGTCAATTATAAAAGCCCTCTTGTCCTTTTTGTTGATTAGAACAATATCCGGCCTGTTATAATCAACCGTTCGATCAGTAGTGATTGGTCTGTCCCAGTAAAGAATGGTATCGGATGATTCAAGTACAGGAGAAGGCGAGTACTTATAATATGGAGGAGGTGCATTTTCTAATAGCGAGTATTTTTTTGCAATTTGTTGATGTATAATTTTTGCCAGCTGATTATGCCGTCCTAAATAAGCATTAGGAGCAAGGGCCGGGCAACCGCCAATAAGGTGCTCAATTGTTTCCCCCAAAGTACCGCATTTTCTGCACTTATCGACTACGTCCAAATGCAGTATGTGCTTTTCATAGTTTTTTGTTCTTGTTACCCTATCTTGAATAGATATCGCGAAACCTTCTGTTTCTGGGTACAAGAGTCCATCGGTCAGCCACTTCAGAGACAATTGTTCGTCAATGGTGTCATCTTCGAGTGACTTAGGAAACCTTCCGTGCAATGTTTGTCCTTTCCATTCTCGAACACAGTCCGTGAGCGTTGTTCTGCTATCAATACGATTCCGTTTATTTAGGTTCAGTGGGGTGAAACCCCGATCCTCATTTGCAACCAATTTCATCAACAATTGTTCAAATTTTGATTGTCATCAAATATTGTTGCCATCAATGATTGTCATCAAATATTGTTTTCATCACAATGTTTGTAAATATTTTTATTGATTAGGGTCAACAATTTATAAAATACTGACAGACACGTGATGGGTCTGTAGTTATTATTATTATTATTATTACTCTGCTCATCCTTACTGTAGAATCTCAGCTCATGCTGGCCGGTATTCCAATGCCAAGATGAAAAAGCAATTCAGCTCCTCTCACCCTAGCATAATATCTTACGAACAATGTGACACGTCTGCAAGAGCACGGCACGCTGTCCCACTATGGCAATCGATCTCGAGATCCCGAGGCTCTCGAGGTTCTTTGAAAATCTCTTACTTATCAGGCCTTCGGCGGATATAACGAAGGGCACTACATCTACTTTACTCAGTTTCCACTGGTTCTTCAAGTCGTATGCCAGATTTTCATACTTTGTGGATTTTTCTATCTCAGTTTTTCTAATGTTGTGAGATAGTGGCACTGCGATGTCAATTATAAAAGCCCTCTTGTCCTTTTTGTTGATTAGAACAATATCCGGCCTGTTATAATCAACCGTTCGATCAGTAGTGATTGGTCTGTCCCAGTAAAGAATGGTATCGGATGATTCAAGTACAGGAGAAGGCGAGTACTTATAATATGGAGGAGGTGCATTTTCTAATAGCGAGTATTTTTTTGCAATTTGTTGATGTATAATTTTTGCCAGCTGATTATGCCGTCCTAAATAAGCATTAGGAGCAAGGGCCGGGCAACCGCCAATAAGGTGCTCAATTGTTTCCCCCAAAGTACCGCATTTCCTGCACTTATCGACTACGTCCAAATGCAGTATGTGCTTTTCATAGTTTTTTGTTCTTGTTACCTTATCTTAAATAGATATCGCGAAACCTTCTGTTTCTGGGTACAAGAGTCCATCGGTCAGCCACTTCAGAGACAATTGTTCGTCAATGGTGTCATCTTCGAGTGACTTAGGAAACCTTCCGTGCAATGCTTGTCCTTTCCATTCTCGAACACAGTCCGTGAGTGTTGTTCTGCCATCAATACGATTCTGTTTATTTAGGTTCAGTGGGGTGAAACCCCGATCCTCATTTGCAACCAATTTCATTAACGTACTGTTTGAATCAAGGAAGTGTTTTCTCATTCTATTTTCTTGATTGAGACAGAGATTTTTTACGTTTACAAGGCCTCTACCCCCCAACTTTCTTGGGATGTATAGTCTTTTCGTAGATGAGTTTGGATGCAGGCATCGGAACTTTGTCAATGTTCGGCGCGTCAACCTATCGAGTTCATCAAGGTCAGTTTCTGACCATTTAACTATGCCAAAAGAATATGTCAGAGTTGGCACCGCCCAACCGTTGATCGCTCTAATGAGGTTTCCTCCGTTCAGTTTGGTGTTTAAAAGTTTTGCAAGTCTCTTTTGGTATAGAGTGGAAAAGTCCTTCTTTAACTGGTTATGATCAAGTTTATGCTTTTGGGGTATTCCTAAATATTTGTAGGACTCTTCTGGTTCTAGTTGTTGTATGTTACAAAGTGTTGAATGTTGACTCTGAACCTTTCCCTTCTGTATACTAATGGTAGAGCATTTGTCCAGTCCGAATGACATTCTGATATCCCTACTGAATGTTTCAACCGTTTTTATCAATGAGTTTAATTTTTCTCTAGTTTCTCCATATAATTTAAGGTCATCCATATATAGTAGATGAGAGAGCTTTCTTGGATTCCTCATGTTAAGTTTATATCCAATATTGCTGTTGTTGAGTAGTGTGGACAAAGGGTTCAGTGCTAAACAGAACCAAATTGGAGAAAGGGAATCTCCCTGAAAAATTCCCCTCTCGATATTTGTAGCAGCAATGCATTGTTGGCCGACAAAAAGATTCGTTTTCCACTTCCCCATCAGGCACTTTAAAGAATTAATAATCTGGGGGCTAATTTTATAGAAATTCAGAACCTCAACCAGCCAATCGTGAGGGACACTGTCGAATGCTTTCTTGTAGTCTATATAGCAGATATTTAAGTTGCGTTTTCTTTTTCGCACTTGCTCAAGAACTACAGCATCGATCGTCAATTGTTCCTTGCAGCCCATACTTGCTCTTATACATCCTTTCTGTTCTTCTTCAAAAATGTTGTTTTTATCACAATGTTGGTAGATTTTTGCATTGAGTAGGGCTGTGAACAGTTTATATAACACTGACAGACATGTGATTGGTCTGTAGTTATTGGGTTGCTTAACGTCCCCTTTTTTGAACAGTAGGTATGTATTGCCCTCCATTAGAAAGTCAGGGAAAGTGTCTGGATTTATTAAAACCTCTTTAAATGCATTTGCAAGTACGGGATAGGCGGCTGTAAAGCTTTTAATCCAGAAGTTATGCAATCCATCTGGTCCAGGCGCCTTCCAGTTGTGAGTCTTCCTGACAGCAGTGCAAATGTCAATCTCTGTGAAATCGTTAGACTCCATATCTGGGAGAGCATTTGTCTGTTCTTGAATGGTTTTAACCCAAGGAGCCAATTTTTCGTAGCCGTCTGATTTTTTCCAAGCCGATCTCCAATATTCCGCAAAGGAAGACACATCGATATTCTTAAGTTCTGACTTGCTGTTACCTTCTGCTTCGAGTTGTCTATAAAATTTCTTTTGGCTGTTTGCAAATACTGAATTTTGATGTTTTCGCTTTTCTAGTTCATTATATCTTGCTAGCCTGGCTCCTTTCGATTTAGCTTTTTGCCTAAACCGATCTTTTAGATCCAACAATTTTTCTGTCAGGTTTGAATCATCGAAGTCAATGCCAGATTTATTGGCAATTATTTTTGCTTTTCTCGCTACTTTATTTGACTGATTACCAGAGAGATACTCTGAGATAATGTCAACTTTCCTCCGGAACTCATTGATATTGTTTTCAAGGCGCGTTTTCCAAACAGGTGTATTTTTCTGGATACTACGACCAGCCGCATTATGGGTGTAAGTCTTTTGACCTGAAATTTCGATGACAGTCACTGCTGCACAATATAATGCAAGATGTATATCGCTTAAATTTGTCATCCCAGATAGATATGATTCCAAAACTCTATTAATCTGCATTAGAGTAATACGTGATTTTGCAATATTACGCAGTACTGGAATTTTTGGTCTATTCAATGGGTTTGAGCCAGTAAAACTGGCCAAATTGCTGTAAAACTTCTCTCGTATGTTAGAAAAGTTACGTTGCGAGATTGATTCTTCATTTTTAGACGATGATGCTTCTGGTGATACATTTTGAGTTTGTTCTACTTGTTTCTCCTCTGTATTCGAGTTAAGAACGTCTATTGTATCTTCTTTATGTTGTTGATATGTAATGTTTTGATGTAGTTCATTACCGATTTCTCTCTTGATGTTCATTAATTCCGATTCGGTTAGATAGTTTTTCCTTAGAATTAAATTTTTACGGTCGGCTAAGTTTTGTTCCGACAGCTGAGTTTCAGGGAACCTCTTTTTATATTCTTGGTGGAGTGCATGCCTCCATCCAGGGAGCGGATTATCTCCGCACTGGTTTACGTAGTAATAGGCACGCATTACATCAATATTAATTTCGCGTGTCCATCTGATACGTGCAGTGCGTTCGGTCCTAGTGACAGCCTTCCTTATTAGGGGCGAGCCAGCAAGTACCGGGGTATTTTGATCTTCTACTCCATTATTAATTTCCGCTCTCTGTTGATTTTGTAGTAAAGTCTTTGGTGTTGCTAGACTTAGATGATCTAATTGTTGTTCGAGTGCCTCTTTCATTGCCATTCTTGTGGTGCCATAGAGTTGGGAACCGCCACTCGCTCCAGATTCACCAACCCCGGACAAATCCTCCCGACGGTTCCGAAGGGTTCTTGTCCGCAAAACCCTACCGCCTTGTATAATATTATGTGTTTTATTCTCCATAAATATATTTGGGTTCAAGGGAAAAACGGTCACCCAAGGCAGAGCCCCGATTTACCATGGGAAAGCTATTTACTACCGGAGGGCGCTTGGTATCCGGAGACATCGTTAGAGACACTTTAACCCTGTGCCATTCAGCTCCTCGGCACGATGGATTTCCACCTTAAGCTTGGGGATTTTTTTTTTCAGAGGTTTACTCCTCTCAGCTCGGGAAGGTGGTGGCGCCACTCACCAAGCGGACTAGCCGCCCCCTGCCAGTTTATTGTTATTATTATTATTATTATTATTATTATTATTATTATTATTATTATTATCATTATTGTTATTATTATTATTATCATTATTATTATTATTATTATTATTATTATTAGGTGCATATAGACCCGGTTGGATCACGCAAGGCATTCTGACTCATTTTCGAGTGTTCTTTCTGATCCTCCACACCTCTTTCATCCTTCCTCCGTGGATTTTCTTTCTCTCCTCCGTCCACTTTGTTCCCGATCTCCTCGAAACTTCGCTTTCTGATGCAACGTTCCACATATGTATTTTATTTATGTACGTTCTTCTATCCTCAATCTCTGTCGGACCCATTTGTGCTTTTCCCAGAGCAGCTCTGATTTGTGTGATCCATGGTACTGTTGACTTGACTCCTTGTATGTATGTAAGAATTCTATTGGTGAGTCTTGTCGGTGGGGGTCTACTGATATGTCCATAGAATTTCAACGTTCTTTTTCTTATGTCCGCCGCTACGTTGGACATTCTTTTTGTGGTCTTTCCAGAATGTAGTCTGTATCTTTCCTCTATCAATTTTGGGCAGATAATTTTCCTCATAATTTTGCGTTCTTCTTTTAGTATACTTTCTATGCCGCTTTTTGTATGAAGTGTAAGTGTCTCGCTTACATATAGTACCTCTGGTTTGATTACTGTGTTGTAGTGTCTTATTTTTGCGTGTGTGGATAGGCATTTCTTATTGTAGATATACTCATGTGTCTTGCCGTATGCCCTTTTCATCTTCTGTAATCGAGTCTTCTCTCCTCCTATGGCTTCGAGGATCTCGCCCAGGTATTTGAAGTGAGTGACCCTATTTATTTTGCCGTATTTAGTATTCAAATTTTGGACATTTATTTTTTTGAAAGGAGATTTGTAGGCCAGCTTTCTCTGCACATTCCTTGAGGACTTTGATCTGTTTCGTTGCCCTTTTTTCATTGTCTGCAAGTATGGCTAGGTCGTCTGCGAAGGCCAGGCATGATATTTCTATGTTGTTTTTGGATAGTCCGAGTCGTATTGGTTTCCAATGTCCTTGATTTTTCAGTTCTTTTTCCCATTCCCTTATGACTTTGTCCAGGACCAGGTTGAAGAAGAGTGGGGATAACCCATCGCCTTTGCGTACTCCAGTTTTAATCAGGAAGGGTTCGGAAATTTCTCCCATAAATTTCACTTTAGAGGTTGTGTCAGTCAGTGTCTGCTTGATCAATCGTAGTGTTTTGGGATCGAGTTCTTGTTCCTCTAGGATGTTGAAGAGAGATTTTCGGTCGATGCAATCGTATGCTCTCTTGAAGTCCACGAACGTGCAAATGATTGGGACGTTCCTGATAGCTTTCTATTTCAGTATTGTTTTTAAGTTAAATATTTGTTCAGTGCATGGGCGACCAGGTCGAAAGCCTGCCTGGTACTCGCCAATTTTGTGTTCTAATTGTTCTTGTGTTCTCTGGAGAAGGCATGCTGAGAGGATTTTGTAAGTTACTTATAGTAAGGAGATTCCTCTGTAGTTGTTCACATCTGTTCTGTCTCCCTTCTTGTGCAGCGGGTGGATAATAGCATATTTCCATTCATCTGGTAATTTTTCTGTTTGCCAAATGTTCATGATAATTTGCGGAAGTTCCTGCAGTGAATTTGGTCCGAGGTTTTTCAATAGTTCCCCGGTGATACCTTCTTCACCCGATGACCAGTTATTCTTTAGGTTGCGTATGTGCCTGTGGATTTCTTCCTGTGTTGGTGGTGGTGATTCTGAGTGGGTATGGATACAATTTTCGTTGGGGAATCTTGTGTCGCGTTCGGAGCAATTGAGGAGATCAGAGAAATAGTGTGCCAGCTCCTGACAATTCTCCTGATTGGTTACCGCTAATTTCCAATTCCGCTTTCTGAAGCAAAGATTTTGTGGTGTGTATCCACGGATTTCTCTTGCAAAAGTCCTATAAAAATATCTCATGTTATAATTGCGGACATTCTCCTCTATAGACTCTAGTTGTTCGTTCATGTACTTCCTCTTTGTTTGCCTGATAACCTTTGCGGTCTGTTTTCTAGTCATGTCAAAAAGCTGTTGACTTTCTGGGGATTTTTTACTGTTGTACTCCTGAAATGCTCGTTTGCGTCGCTGCAATGCACTGTCGCATTCCGAGTTCCACCAAGAGCGTTTTGTGTTCTTTTTTGAATGGGATCTGTTCCTGTGTTTTTTGTGGAATTTTTTCCATGTATCTGCCTGTTCCTTTTCTCATTCCTCTATTATGTTGGATTCCCTGATCCTTTTTGTGTCGAATTTCTATAGATGTGCTTTCTTGTGATGAATTCTCCTTGGGGTGAACTTGACTTTGATTCGTGTTAGGTAGTGGTATGAGTCGATGTTCGCACCCCTGCGGACTTGGACATCTTGGATCTCTCTTTGTTGTAGGTATGAGATCGCAACGTGGTCTATCTGAATTGCCTACTGTTTTCTGGTGGATTTTTTCTCTACCGATTTGTACGTTAAAGTCGCTCAGTAAAATTTTGACGTCATCCTTTGGGACCTTTGCCATTACCTTCTCTAGTGTTGCTCAGAATTTCTCTGTAGACTTGGGATTTTTTTTGTTGCCTCCATTTGTGGGGGCATGTACGTTGATCAGGGTGTATTTTTTTATTGGCGCACTGTATGCGCATTGTCATTACTCTATTGTTTATGGGCGTGATTTCCTTAATAGAGTTAACTATGCCTTTATGTACCACAAAGGCCATGCCCAGAAGCGAAGCGCCCCTGGCAACTCGTTTGTCTGTCATGGTTTTGAATATGCGATAGTTTCCATAGTCTATCGTGTCCTCATCCGTGATGCGTGTTTCTTGTAGGGCACTTGTAGGCTGAACTTAGGTTGTGAAGTTTTTCTGTTTGGATCAGCGTGTTGATGTTGAAGGTTCCAAGATTTGTATGTGTTTTAAGTGGTGATTTGCGGGAAAGCTCCGACTTTTTTGAGATCGTGAAAGTCCAGGTTCCTCAGAATCCGAACACCCGGTTGCCGTCCGCGACAGGTGGATTGGTTACCACTTGGGGTATAATTGTTATTACTTGCATGAGTCATGGTTGCTTATAAGCTTATAGGTCCAGTGTTTCCACTGGGAGTTTAGAACCAGGGATTGTTAATTCCTGAAGCGTGGTATACAGCCGAACCTTCTGGATGAACAGACGCCGACCAGGATGCCGGTAGTTGCCACTGCAGACGCGACCTGGGTTTTTTTGTAATAAACGAACTAATAAACCGAAAACACGATATAACGAATAAACCGAAATAAACGTTCGGGTTCAGTCGTTCTCCGCTTCCTGCGACGTGGACGAAGGGTTGGAGCTTTAGGAAGCTCCAACCCTTTATATATATATATATATATATATATATATATATATATATATATATATATATATATATATATATATAAGGGTTGGATATATTTATCCAACTTTTATACTTATACTTATATATATTTATACTTATATATATTTATATGTGTATATATATATATATATATATATATATATATATATATATATATATATATATATATATATATATAATTTCGAATTTCGAATTTACTGCTAGGGGGGTGCTAGATGTATAGAATCGTTCATATATATTTTTAACTTCGGATATACTGAGGCCAAGCATAGTTGATCTACTGCAAAAATTAATTATGGTAAGTCAAATTTCTTATTTTATTTTAAAGTGCGCCAAATATTGTGTGTTTATTTCTTTTCAGATCCAATCCAGTTCGAGCGCGAGTTTATTAAACCAGAGTTTACAGATGCAAGTAGTGAGTGATTTGTCCCAACTCCCGGAATGATTCCGGGCATCGCCCGAGAACGTGTTAGTTAAGGACTCTGAAGGATCGTTCGATATACCAGAGGAGTCTAGGTACACGAAATGCTGCCTGCAATGCGACAACACTGTTTTTTTATCAGGGGAAATTGGAGTGGGACAGAAGAACAATATGTGAAAGGATATGGGCATACAGGTAAGATTACAAACTCATTTCCTGTATTATAGATGACGCATAAGTAATCTCGTTTTTTGATACTGCACAATATTGTATTTTATTTAAGATATTTAATCCTTCATTGTTGATAATCTTCGCCCATTTCTCTGTTAAACATTTCGTTTTTGTAATAATAATTCGGATGCTGTTTTGACATCTGTAGCAGTAAGATTTTTTTTTCAACAAAGAAAATTTCCATAAATCTGAAAAAATCGTAATTTGACGGTGGATGAGGAAGTACTTGTCAGCCTAAATATCTTTGCTTTTTTTTTGGGAGATTTTTTGACTATGAGGTCTTGCATTGTCACGCTACAGAATAACACATTTTCGGTTAATCAGTCTTGAACGTTTTTGAAGCAAATCCATATTTAGTCTATCAAGCTGAACACAATAATATTCAGCACTTACGGCTTCATTAGGATTCCTGGTGTTAACCAGTGTTTTTTTTATGCTGATTGCTGTATAAAATCCTTACTTACCTTACTTAAAATCCTACCTTACGTTATTCCGGTTAGGACTATGATCCATCATTTCTCGAGCCCATTGCAATCTTACATTTTTTTGTTGAAGGCTTACTTTGAGAACCCGTAAAGATCTTCTGCGATAAAAATTTACCGCTTTCAATCTGCGTGTAATCGTTTGTCGTGAAACATTTACTCCATCAAGTCTAACAAACTCCCTTGATATACCACTTGTAGGTTCTAGACGATTTATTCGAAATATCATTGATATCTGCCGGTCTTGTGCAGCTGTTGTACATCGTTTTCTACCATTTCTGGGGCGATCCTTTACGTCATTTGTCTCTTACGATTTTTTTATGAATTTTTGATACAACACTTTGGGAAACACCTACAATTTCCTCACTATCACTTTGATTAAAGCCCTGTTGTAACAATGCAATTAGTCTTGATCTGTTAAAATGAAATATCATGTTTATAGGCATTTTTAAACGGATTGATAGAAAATTGAAAAATATCTGCAATAATGTGTAAATGTCAGTATCAACGAAATGTGCAACAATCGAAAAGCCTGTGTTATCAGCAACACAGTGCTTTTGTTATCTTCATTTAAAAACGGTCTAAAATAAATATCCATCACAATTTTTAGAGTACCATAGGCGTAGATATCCTATTTATAAATATTTCAAACTTTTGGACGTATGTGCAGGTCGATTGCAACTCGCAAGATAAGACAATATGAATAACTGACATGCAATCACATGTAAATGCAAAATTATCTTTTAATATAATATGAAAGTTGAGTGTCACTTGCTCCAGTATAAAACCATTCTTATTCAATTTTGTATCAAGTTTTCAAATAAGTGTAGCTCACCATAGATACATTTTACTGCCTAGCCTTCATTTAAGCCCGAAACTCACGTGACCTATAACGTGACTAATAACGAAAATAAATAACATTTGAGCAGTCATATTATTTTGATCATAAAGTAAACAAATGTCAAAATAACTCCATCGGAGCAGATGCTATAGAAGCAAAAAAGAAGTGAAGCCCATGTCGTAGTTTTTTTATGGAAAATATTGTTGATGAAAAGCAAACAACGACAATTATTTCTTTTAAATAATCAATGTGTTTAGAAGGCTTTCAAAATATTTTTTGTTACTCAGGAAGCATAGAAACTAATAAAAATTGTTGCAAACAAATCTCGATAACAGATCTAGGGAAAATTTTGGTGACAAATGATACCACCTTTAAATAATGCAACATAAAAAAGGTTCTAAATATAAATAAATGACTTAGTCACGTGGGTTACAGGATTAAATGAAGACTCTGTATATGGTCGTTTAGCTACTAAATGGTTAAATGTTTTTTTTAATTTCCCTTAACATAGCCCCAAAATTAAAAGTAGTTCACTAAATATCATATTGTAGGACATTCCAGAATATTAAAATGTCCTAAAGTTGTGTTCTTTGCGTTGGTTCTCTGGCAGAGCGTTGAGATGATCAACAAAAATATTATTATTAAAATTTAAGAGACCTTCATGCCTTAAAGGGTTGTTAATGATGGGATCAGAAAAGCACTGATGTAATATACGCTCAAAGGTAACTTCCATGTTAACTTTCAATCTACATGCATAGATGCCTATTTGGAAATTGCATTCGTTTGTTCAGAGCTCTGCCAGGGCAACTTTAAAGTGCTTTTACGTAAAATATGTGAATATTATTTAGAAAGTTAGATTTTTGTATATTTGAGTTTTGTTATAATCATATTCATAAAGGTAGGTTAGATTTATAAAATAGTATAAACTCGAACACATCTACAGTGCTGTGAAAAAAGTATAAACTCAAAAGAGTTTTTTAAAATTTGTTTTTATTAACTTTTGTTTTCTAGAAATTTTTTCACCACACCTTGAGAGCTTTGCAATTTTTCAGCAATTTGTCTCTTATTAAATCCAAAATCTTTTGCTGATCAATTTGATCCCACCAGACATCGTCACAATTAAATAAAACTTTACCAGACACTATGAAGTCTAAAAGAAGTGATTCACACTTGATAAAGAGTAATACTGCACAATGAGATCGCAACAATCAAAATAATTGAATCGAATAAGGAGATAATCCCTTTTATTATTTATTCACAACGTAAATAGAGACAACGTAAAACAGCAATACGACGTAAATACATGCTCACCGTTTGTTATTGTTCTCATTATTCACTCTTATTGCTATTATCTTTTCATAAATTCTTCTTTCTTATAAACATAGGAACTTGGTAATTAGACTTCAAGATCATTTAAAAATTAATTATTTAAATAACAATAATTTGGTTCTTGAGTCTATACTTTTTCACAGCAATGTATTTTCTATCAAAATATTTAAATCATATGTAAGTGCTAATTGAGTAAACATCGTTAATTTAAGTTTTTTCTGGTAAAACAATGGGTACCAACTAGAGAAAGTGCACGACAAAAATGGTTCCGTTTGTAGGAAAATCATGGCATTATTTTTTTTTGGAATTCAAAAGAAGTATTGTTGAAGTATATTAACTTCTTCCTGTGATACTACGACCCGTTAGTGAGCCTCGACTTCTTTCAACCTTTGTTCATCCAGATGTAAATGCAAAATTTTCGTGTAATATAATATGAAAGTTGAGTGTCACTTGCTCCAGTATAATAACCATTCTTATTCAATTTTGTATCAAGTTTTCAAATAAGTGTAGCTCACTATAGATAAATTTTACTGCACAGGCTTCATTTAAGTCCGAAAACTCACGTGACCTATAACGTGACTAATAATGAAAATGAATAACTTTTGACCTATCCTATTATTTTGATCATAAAGTAAACAAATGTCAAAATAACTCCATCGGAGCAGATGCTATAAAAGCAAAAAAGAAGTGAAGCCCATGTCGTAGTTTTTTTATGGAAAATATTGTTGATAAAAAGCAAAGGACAATTATTTCTTTTAAATAATCAAATGTGTTTAGAAGGCTTTCAAAATATTTTTGTTACTCAGGAAGCATAGAAACTAATAAAAATTGTGGCAAACAAATCTCGATAACAGATCTAGGGGAAATTTTGGTAATATTTTTGGCGACAAATGATAAAGAATTTCTTTAAATAATTCAACATAAAAAAAATAAAAGTTCCAAAATATAAATAAATTACAGTCACGTGGGCTACAGGATGAAATGAAGACTCTGTGTATAGTCGTTTAGCTAATGATGGTAAATTTTTTTTTTTAAATTTCCCTTAAGATAGCCCCAAAATTAAAAGTAGTTCAGTAAATGTCATATTGTAGGACATTCCAGAACATTAAAATATGTGAAAAAAATCTACGTGGATCGTTTTAACACGAATAAGACAATTTTATGCCGCGTTTTGTAATCATGGATAAGACTACTACATCCAATACTAAAAGTCGCAATCAAAAGAGCTGGTAAAACAATGGATATCAGCGAGAAAATGCACGACAAAAATGGTTCCATCTGTAGGAAAATCGAGGCATTATTTTTTTGGGATTCAAAAGAAATATTGGTGGTTAATTGTTTCGAGAATAGTAAAACGATAACCGAAGTATAGTTACTTCTTCCTGTGATGCTACAACCCGTTAGTGAGTCTTGACCTCTTTCAACCTTCGATCATCCAGCAGATCAATCGCTTAGCAGCCCCTTGCCAGATTTTAATATGCAGTAGTCCTTCAGCATCTCTTACATTGTCGTGCTATTGTACTAGGCTAATTAAAAAGTTCGCGGAGCGGAAATGATAAAACTAGATTATATTTGAAAAAATTACCGTATTCTTCCGTATATTCTCCCTTAAGCTCAATACATTTTTTTTCCAGAGTTGCACTTATTGAAGGTCCAGAACGAGGATCATCATCCAGGCTTGTACGACCACGACTTAAACTCCCACTTACAAACCATTGTTTTTGAAGGAGCAGACGCCCCTACTATATCACTATATTTCCATTGCCTCTAAACCTTTTTTACAAAGAATTTAATCACTGCACGATTTTCAATATTTTCCATTTTAAAAAATAACACTGGTATGTTTACTTTAAGCTGCTGTTTTTGTAGGAATTAATTGACAGTACGATTTGAAAGTTAACATATGTTAATATGAAGGATGAAACTTGAAAATGTAGATTATATAGTTCTTTTACAGCTTTATAGGTGTCGCTCCGCGAACTTTTCAATTAGCCTAGTATTTCTGGTCTACCTCCTTTTCTGTTAGCCCTTATACACCCTCCATGATTTCCCTGGGTTTTCTTGCATTCTCGCCACGTGTCCCTCGCATTTAATCGCTGAACCCTCACATATTTCATATCTAGATCTTTGTATAATTGCTTTAGTTCAAAGTTATACCTGAGCCTACAAATTCCATTATAATTCACAGCACCAAAAATGCTTTAAGGTACTCTTCTCTTCAAATGTTGCAAGCACGTCTCACAGCTATAAGTGACTACTGGCTAAATGAGTGTTTTATAGATCCTAACTTTCCTGTTCCTTTAAATAAGTTTAGATCTTAGGTTAGAATTCAGAGAATAAGTAACATTATTACCCTTCACAGAACGATTTCTGATATCTCCTTGATTTGTTTTCATCAAGTTTGGTTCCTAGATATGTAAATTCCTTTAAAATTTTAATATTGTCATCGCAGATTGTCCAGTTTGGTTTTGTCTTCTTGGATTGATTTTGTTTAGACCGGCTCTTTTGAATTTCACTTTTATTTCATCATTTTGCTTCTCTTAATAATTTTTTCAATCGTATTAATATGTTTAGGTCATCTGCATATCCTATGATCTATTTTTTTTATCATTGTTTTTACGTCTATGTCTGTTTCGCTGATGATTTTGTTCAATGCTATTTTAAACACAACTGGTGCCAATTCATCCTCCAGTCACAAACCTTCTCCGATCTCACGAAGTATACTATACTGCCGGCAGAAGTGAAAACTTGAAACTTTGGAATAACTTTTTTTTTATTTTTAAATTAATTATGGTATGCAAAAGTTATGAAAATTAAATTTACTATTAAATTACTTATGGAAATATTCGAAAATACATTTAAAACACAATTGGTGTCGCCGTCTGGCGCCACCTTCAGAACGCGTGCTGCTTTCTCTTTCACAGCTTCAACGGACTCAAATCTTGTTGCTTTTAATGCATATTTCACCATAAGAAACAGATATAAGTTGCCTGAAGCCAAAATTCGGCGAATAAGACGGTTGGTCTAACACTGGGATGCTATATATGGTTAGAAACCTCTTGACTCCACCAAGACTTGTCCTTCCACAATTCCAGTCGTTTTTTTCTTATTCTTTCACGAAGTTCAGCAAAAATGTGAAGGTAGTAATGTTGATAGTAATGTGTTGGTAGTAATGTGAAGTGTCAGTACAAACATTTTTGCCAGCTTTTTGTTGTTCAAACGTGAGAATGTTAGGCACCATTTTGGCACACGCTTTTTGCATGTTAAAATTGTTATGTAAAATTTGCCGTACGCATTCTTTGTCAATTCCTACACTTTCAGCAATCCCACGAATACTTAACCGATGGTCAGATCGAACCAGGTCGATCGATATTGTCATCCGTTCTTGACGTGGAAGGGCGACCCAGGCGTGGATCATCTTCAACGTCTTCTCGGCCATCTTGAAAACGCTTAAACCACTCAAAAATACGTGCATGCGATAAACATCCATTGCCATAGGCTTATTTAAATAAATTTTAAGTTTTAGTAGCAGTTTTTCCAAGCTTCAAGTGAAATTTCACAATTCGTTGCTCTATTGCTACACTTAACATTTTTCCGGCGAAACAAAAAAACAACTTTAATGCGAACGAAGGCTATGGTTATACGAATTTGTTTACAGAAGCGAAAAGTACTGCATTCGAAATGGCTTGACGCTATGAAGGATTCACGCTAAACAGCTGTTAGCCGCTGGCGTTTGGCGCAATCGTACTTCTTCTGTACCAGCGTCAGTTTCATTATTTAATAGCCACACCTCGTATTACACTAACCACAGCATATTTTGCAATACTTCAGGCCAAACATATTGGTACACAATACAAATTGAAACGCTGATAGATTACCCATGTGTCATGAATATATGCCTATATCATAGATATAGTCTGAATATTGTTTTATTTTATTAAACGCGAGAGAAGGGGAGGAAAAATCAATAAGTATGTCTTTGTGTATGAGATTCACAAAGTTTTATTTCCTTCAATAATTCTAACCCAACTAAAGACATTTTATTACAAACGTTTAATAAAAATGGAATTTATATTGGTTAATTCTAAAAATAGAGACATGCGTGCCAGACATGACGAAGAAGGAAAATAAATAAGTCTGAAATGGAAGTATGGGAAGGTAAAATTTTAAGGAGGATTTTTGGAGGAATTAAAGTTCAGAACGAATTTAGAAGAACAAATATAGGTATATAAGAACTGTGCAAAAAACCAAACATTGTTCAGGTGGTGAGAACGCAGAGAGCTAAAGTAGATGGCTGGGGCACATAGCGAGGATGCCCGGCGAGAGATGGAATAACGGAATACTGATGAGATGTGAAGGGGGAAAGAGAAGAAGAGGACAACCGAGGAAGAAATGGCTGGATGAGGTGATGAATGATTTGAGGAAAGTAGGAGTCAGCGATTGGAAAAATGATGCTTTGGGTCGAAAAAGAGTGAAATAACTCGAAGCCAAAGGGCACTAGGCCTGTATAGCTGAACATTATTATAATTGTAAAAAAATGCTGAAAGATAAACAACTGTTTCAAAATAATAACGATTTCAGATGTCAGGAAATATATTGAAACCGCAAGCCCAACAATTTGTGTTCAATGTTTATGAGTATTTCGAAATGAAAAAAAAGGAATGTTTGAATGAATGAAAGGGGACCTGTACAGCCTCTTTTATCTATTCAAGAGGTAAAGAATACATAATTTGATTACGTTTTACTAATTTTGCATTATCATATCGTAATATTTTTTTAGAGAGCTGCAGCAGCATTAAAAATGTCAAGGAAAACTGCGTATTGTATTAAGAAAAGAAAAGAACATAATCCAGTTATTTCTTCCCCTGGATCAAGTAGACCTCGTGCAAAGACCAAAACAACAGACTTAAGCGAAGGAAGTAAAATATATATATATATATATATATATATATATATATATATATATATATATATATATATATATATATATATATATATATATATATATATATATATATATATATATATATATATATATATATATACTGATTTCATATACATCACATTACATATACATACTGATTTCATTCTTTCGCTAAGAGCTGTTTTTCTTTCGTCAGACCACATACTTCTTCAAATGTCTTCCTACATTTTTTTTCTCTGGCCAACCTCCCAAACGTTAACCTTGTGTCTGAAACAACCTCTGTCCTGATTTGCTGATCTTAGGTCCTCTTTAATTACAGCAATCCATTTAATTATTTCTGCTTTAGCTCTGCTTCTATTTTCATAAATTCGACTATTTGTCAAATTAGCCTACTCGGATTCATCCGTTTTATGTGTCCGTAAAACTTAAGTCTTCTTTTTCTCATATCGCTATGTTATCTGTGTATTGTTTGATTTTCTCGAAGTCGGTATGTTGTGCTATTTATTTGTTTGGGGCCTAAGATTTTTCTTATGATTTTTCTTTTCTTCTTTTCAATCTCCTCGATGTCTTTCTTTCTATTCAAAATGAGCGTTTCAACCCCATATAGACATTCTGACTTAATAACTGTGTTGTAATGTTTCAGTTTTGTGTTTTTAGATATACAATTTTTATTGTAAATATTTTGTGTAAATCTCAATGCAGTTTCCATTTTTTGACATCTACCCTTATTGGCCGCTTTTTTCAACCCGTTTTCCATGATTATTTTATCCAAATATTTGAATTGGCAGATTCGTCTGATGTTACCATATTTTGTTTTTAGAAATGGTGTTCTTAATCTGTTGCAGGTCATGTATTGTGTCTTTTCAAAGAAAATTAGGAGTCCTACCTTTTTGACTGTTTCTTTTAGCATTTCAATCTGTTTTTGTGCCGTTAATATACCTTGAGCTAAAATTGCTAGATCACCAGCAAACGCCAGACAATCAATTTTGATTTCTCTGTTGGTTCTCCCCAATTTAATGGGCTGGACAATACTCAGGGCCGACTTTTTTGAATTTAACTTTTGACCTTGTGTTAGTATTGCTTTGATAATTGCCAGGGTTTTCAGATCTAGTCATTGTTTTTTCAAGATTTGAAATAAAGATTCGCGGTCAATAGAATAATATGCATTTTTGAAATCCACAAATGTACAGACGAGATTTTTATTGTACAGTTTTTGATGTCTTTCTTCAGATTCAGGATCTGTTCAAAACCTGCTTGATATTCACCAATTTTAGGTTCTAAGTGTTCCTGTGCTCTGTCTAGTAGACATTAAGATAGAATCTTGAAACAAACTGGGAGAAGAGATATCCCTCTGTAGTTGTTTACATCCGTTCTATCTCCTTTTTCTCCTCCTCCTCTTGTAGTAGATGGATTAGCGCATCTTTCCAATCTTCTATATATATATATATATATATATATATATATATATATATATATATATATATATATATATATATATATATGTTTGTAATAAATGTGTAATGTAACTGTTTAGACAACAGTTTGGTAACATTTTCATCATATAAAAATGGGTCTCAACAACAGTGTTTCTAGAGTAGATACAATGATTATGCCCAATAACAAAATAATTGCATTCATTGTTTTGACCAACAAAACGATTTCATTCATTGGTTACTTACCTAAAATTTCGTGATACCTTGAAATTATACAATTTTAACCTACAAAATTATCCGCTCGATCTATAGACGTCGATTTAAATCACTGAAACCCCGGAAACACTCGGTACATTTCGGATATTGTCGGTGAATAACCCTTGAATTCGATTTGCAACAGATTGTCATTGTTTCATAAGACATTTGTCTTTAAGGAAATGCATCGCTGCGATAGCAGGCTATTGGAAGCTATTTTGTAATTTATTTATTTTTTATCTATTTTGTGAAAAGTATCAAATATGGAGACCCAAACTATCCAGAACAAAATTTGTCCATTCTTCAATTTGGAGTTGTTCAGTGTTCCAACAATAAAAAGACACTTAAAAAATATTCACAATCAAAAGCAGGATTTCCGTGCTAAGTATACAAAATTTTTAAATTTTATAACAATTATATATATATATATATATATATATATATATATATATATATATATATATATATATATATATATATATATATATATATATATATATATATATATATATATATATATATATATATATATATATATATATATATATATATATATATATATATATATATATATATATATATATACCAAGTCACACCCCATTGTGGATCAGACTTTGGGGCAGATCAGGGCAATAAAGCTTTGAGTTTCAGCTTCAGCTCCAGTCGTCTGGAGCCTATGTCCTTCAGAACTCCTGGCGGACAGGTCAAAGGCGGTGGCCTCAGACTAACATGATCCAAAATCTGCTAACCAGCATTGGTCCAGCGTGGCAGATTACGGTTCATGTCTTCAGCATGGTACTTCAATATGACACTACAACCTCAAACACGGCCCTCATTCCCCGGAGACACAAGATTCCAATTCGTAATAACTTTTTGTCGGATTGGCCCCATAAAACACACTTTACTCTTTGAAAAAATAGATTTTTTTAATTAATTTAAATGTTTGCACTGAACGATACGATTAATACTACAATAATTATACAATAATTTATTGTTTTAACTAACTGTAAACTTTTATCATTTCTTATTTTTATTCATGCTATTCTACGACACTGCCAAACCGGAAACAATAGTCGGCCATATGCAGCTACCATTCGGGTCCCACTTACTGGATCATATGCCCCTTCCTGTAGTTTTATATTCAAAGAAAAAAAGACTCCGTTCGAAATATCCGCCAGTCTATGTACTAGTCTATGTTTTAGCGACGTCTTCGTTCCATAAGACATTTGTTTTTCGGGGTGTCTTAAAAGGCTGATAAAATGAAAATGGATCGCTATTTGAAGCTATTTGATGATGTTGATGAAATGCAAAATATGTTTATTTTAAATTGTTTCAAATAAACAAAATTGTTTATTTTAAGTAATCAAGTGTGTTTAAGAGGTGCTTTTAAAATATGTTTTGATGCTCAGGAAGCATAGAAACTAATAAAATATTTTACGATTTATAGGACCACATTATACATTATTACCGGTGAACAAATCTGGATGGCAGATCTAGGGGAAATTTTGGTAATATATTTGATGGTAAATGATTCTACCTTTAAATAATTCAACATAACAAAATTGAGATTCCTAAGTTTAAATAAATCACTAGTCGCATGGGTTACAGTAACAAACATCATAAATAATAGTATTAATAATTCAACTCAATAATAGCAATTTTCTAAACAGTGCTATGGTCGTAGAAGTAGAGATTTATTGCTAAAATAACAAAAAGGTGATCTACAAATTTACTTTAATCATTTTAACTTCCAATATCTGATTTGCTTACATGCAAAACATAACAAAATATTAAAAATATCAAATTAAATGTTAGTATATATATCCATTTTTTTAATGCCAATAAAATATTATTTTGTCGCCATTATGAAATTAAGAAGAGTTTTTAGGGTTATGTTAGTAAAAACATGCAAAAATATTTTCTAGGATTGTATATGTTCATTAATTAAATGATTCCCGTTCCAAGAAAGTTAATTATAGGTAAGAATAGATTATGTCACTTGACAGATTTAACAACCTTATACAGTTATGTAATTCCCAAAAGGTATTATGCTGTGAAAAAAATTTCAAGAAATTTTCATAGACAGAGGTAATATGTATTACGTAATTTATGTGATGATTTTAATATATCCTAATATATTTAAGATATTTCATCACACCCTACCAAAAAATGGCTTCTACATTCAACCAAGAAAATATTTTTCAAGGAAAAACTGATAGGTATGAAGGGATCACAGTATTCTCTGAAGAACAATCTTGTAATGTAGAAGAATTTTCTCAAAAGCTTAAAAGTAAAGTATGACTATTCATATCTGCTTTTATATGCATTCGTACTGCACCTTATCAATATTGTGCATTGGCTTTTTAGATTCTATGGACTTTTGGAGGCAGGATGGAAAAAGAGCGGTATGGTTTAAAGTACATTTAGATCAATGTGATTGGGTGCCAATTTTAGTTAAAGTAACTCAAAAGTGTATAGTGTGTTTACCTTATATATATATATAATGCCTAATTTGTAGAATGAATTTATTTATCATCATGCCAAGAGTAAATATGTAATGCTTTACCATTGGTTACCTAAGCATGAGTCAGATAATGTTCCTAATTATGCTCATACTATGATGGGTGTAGGGGCAGTTGTTCTTAATGACAAAGATCAGGTTTTAGTTATTAAAGAAAAATATTTTTATAAAGTGCCAATGTGGAAATTGCCAGGGGGTTATGTAGAACCAGGTTAGTATATACGAATGTTCATTAATATTTCATTTAGGTTTATTAATAGAGTTAAAGTGATTTAAATTACATTAAAATTGTACATTCATACGAAAGAGCCAATATATTAATTATCCAGTTAATCTGAAACAGATCACAGACATTGATTATTTGAAGTAGTGTTGGATATTTCTGAATATAAATATATTGGTATGTAATGATGTTAGTAAAAGTAATAAGTGAACTGAACAGAAACACAAGATTAAAAATTCAATTTGGAACTACTCAAGATATTCTACACCCAGAAGATATAAAACAAGAGGCTCAGTCTGCCCAATTCTACTGTTAGTCACGAAGGAAATAACATAATCTGAAAAATCAATATGGATACAACATGGATAATATGATAGATGATGCTGTACTAATTGTGAACTTGGAAAATGATATCATTGGTGTGGTTTGTTCTCACAATTCATTCATTGTGGTAAACCCAAGTCTCATCAATAGTTACAAAACGTTAAAAATCGTTTTCATCGTTTAAAATCTAATTTATTATTTCGAAAAAGATCCAAATGTCAGTTAGATGTCAGTTAGGAAGTTTTTCTTGCAGTCGTTTTTGATTAGAATTTAACAAATGCGGCACCCATCTTGTATACAACAAATGCGGCACCCATAACCATATCATGTATAGAATTAATTATTTGTTCAGTAGTTACACAGACGTCTAGTAGTAGTTTAGACGTCCAGAACGAGGATCATCATCCAGGCTTGTATGACCATGTTGAAACTCACCTACCTACTTACAAACCATTGTTTTTGAAGCAGCAGACTCCTAGAATACATTTACCATTTCACAATGAATTTCCATTGTCTTTAAACCTTTTTTACAAAGAATTTAATCACTGCACGATTTTCAATATTTTCCATTTTAAAAAATATACATTTACTTTAAGCTGCTGTTTTTGTACGAATTAATTGACAGATCGATTAGAAACTTCAGATATGTTCATATGAAGGTTGAAATTTCAAAATGTAGTAGATTATATAGTTCTTTTGCGGTTCTATAGGTGTGGTGTGTATTTTGTGCATTATACAGTCATTTTAAGTATATTCAGTACTGAGTCCGATGTTCATTAAAAAAATTTTTTGAATATTTGGTGGAATATGAAAAGAGGGGCTTATTCTAGAGTGGGAACTGTTCCATTACTTGATTCATCTTATGTCGCTCTAATCATTACCTATATTACCTGATTGATTAAGATTATTTTAAAGTTGTCTTAACGATGGGTTAAATAATTGAAAATAAGTTCAATTATGATGAATATTGCATGTACGACGATCGTTCAAAAAGTTCTTAGCTTGACAGGTGAAACATAGGATTTCTGAGATTTATAAAAAATTTCAGTGTATTCACCTTACAGTTCAATACATTTAGATCAACGACGTTCTAACTTTTAATACCCTCAATTTAATTCTATTTATCCAACGTTGCAAAATAAATGATTGCTTCAGATTTGGCCTCATCATTTGAAGTGAATCTTCGTCTAGTGAGCTATTTCGTCAGATTTAGAAAGAGTAAGTAATTTTTGGGGGACAAATTCGGCGAATATGGTTCATGTGGAAATACAATCGAAGCGTAGATCATTGTGTTTTGCAGCAACAACCTGAGACATGTATGGTGGGGCATTATTATGGTGAAAGGGCACTTTTTCATTACCCAGATATGGCAAGTTAGCCTGAGTAGAACCCTTGAGTTAGTAGTAACAGAGTTCAGTACTAAGGTAGGGATGGTTATGCATTTTCTAAATGATCTATGGGAATCACACCACGTGAATCACAGAATCGTAGCCATGATTTTTTTTTGCAGAGGGAACCGTTTTCGCTTTTTTTGGAACGCCTTCCCTTGCTTTGATCTACTCTTCAGACTGTTGCTTCGTCTATGGCATGTAATGACCAATCTATGTTTTATTTGCTGTTAGAAGCCTCAGCAGAATCGTATCTAAAGAAGTCTAAACACCCGTAAGAAGTGTTCATTTAAATGCCTCTTTGTTCGGCTGCGAGCGGAAAAAAAAATCGTACTAAAGTGTCGTAAAAAATGTAGATACGGTCTATCGGGATGTTTACAATATCAGCAAGCCTATCGTCCCTTCAGTCGGCGATCATTTGAAATGACATTATAGATTTTCGGAATAATTTTGTTGGTCGTAGCGGTTTTTGGGCATTCTCGATCGTTCATCACCTTCAATAGATTAGATTTATTACTTTGTTTAAGTTCACCGCCTACTTTTTTTTACCGTCTAAAATGGAGAATAATTCTTTAAAACCGAATCGAAATTGAATTTTAATTCTTGAATAACACACAGAATATGCGTTGATTTCAATATGTTTTTTATTGATAATTGAATTTTAGTGTAAGACATTTAAACATAAAAGACAATATCTGCCAAATGACGTCCAGTTTGCCGGACGTCCACTCTTTTGTCAAAATTTTGGGTGATATTTTGGCATCACCATGGCTTTATCTCACCAATGACGAATGATAAATATAATCGAATAAGTTCATCCTGTAGTTCAGGAATCGATTGTATATTGCTGTTATAAATCTCGATTTTCACATAACCCAAAAAAAAGTTTTCCAAAAGTGTCAAATCAATGATCTTGGTGGCCAGTTAACATCACCATTTCTTGCAATAACTCATCTAGGAATGTTTTCTCTCAATAAATCAATTGTTTCATTAGCAGAGTGAGGTGTAGCGACATCCTAGACCGCATATCCTTCAGTTCAATATTATTTAATTTAGGCCACAAAAATCCAGTTGTCATCTCACGATATCGAACACCATTCACTTACAGCTACACCAGCAGCATTCTGAAAGAAAAATGGCCCAATTACACCTCTTGACCATAATGCTCACCAAATAGTGTCTTGCTATTGATGTAAAGCTTTTTCATAAATCAATCTTGGATTTTCCTCACCCCAAATGCAACAAATTTTTTTATTAATATAGCCACCAATTTCAAAATGTGTTGCATCTGGAAAGATGAATTTTTGAGAAAAATAATCCGTTCTTCGATCCAATTGACAAATGCACGACGTTTTGAATGATCCACTGGGTTTAGTTCCTGTGTTATTTGAACCTTATATGCCTTCAGAACTAAATCCTTTCGTAAAATACGCCATGCTGTGGACTCACCGAGTCCAAATTATTGTGAGCGTCAACTAATGGAAATTTCTAGGGCTTCAGCAACACTTTCACATACCAAATCTATATGTTCTTGTGAATGACCACTACGACTATATATTGCACCTTTATCTTCCACCGAACCAGTTTCTTTCAATTTTTGAACAATTCGATTCATACCGCTTTCAGATGGACAATTGTGCAAACTGTAAATATTACATAATTTTCTAAAAACGTTTTTTACTGAACGCCTATTTCCATAAAATAATTCAACAATTTTAACGCGTTATATTGTGTACTTCTCCGTTTTTATAAATGTCATACATTACACTTCTGAAATGAGACTAGATTAGGCAAATACATAACGCCATCTGTGTTTTATTCCAAATAGAATTAAAAAACCTCTCAATTTGAAAGACTCATTAGTAAATGCAAAGAGATTTAGCACTATCATCGACTCACTTTGTTTAACTTTTCGATGCGCATTTGGCTAGCTATGTTAACAGAAGCTAGCTATGTATCAGAAGCTTATTCAGTCTGGGATTTTTGACATTGAATCATTTTCTAATGATTCTAACATGGTTAACGAATCGCGCGTTGAGAAATAAAATAAAGTGATTACACTATGTGTGACTGATTACTTATGAACTTATCGACCGATCCTCAATATTTGTTTTTACCACCGAATTAATTTTAAGCTGTTACACTGAAGTCAAATAGGTGATAATGACTTGCAGGTGAAAATTTGGTGGATGCAGCAATACGAGAAGTAGCCGAAGAGACCAGTGTACAGACAGAATTTGAATCGCTACTAACCTTGCGGCAAACCCATCATGGAATGTTTGGATGTTCTGATATATATGTTGTAATGAATTTAAAAGCTCTTACTCAGGATATACAAAAATGTGAGAAGGAAATCGCTAAATGTAAATGGATGGACATTGAAGAATACTTAAGTCATCCTCATGTACATGAACTTAACAGGTTAGTCTATATTTTTTTTGCTAGTGTCCAAAAATGAATGTTGTATCTACCAATTATTTTAATGCTAAATAAATGTGCAAAAGATATAATTATATGAATCATTTGAAAATTTATTTTACACTGTTTCTATTAGTTTTACTTATATTCAAAAAATATTTTAGTAAAATTTACTTAGGAATTATAAATATATACTTCACTGTACACCTGCGCAAACTGTCAGAAAATTAACGAAGTTTGGGTCTATGAAAGTGTCATTAAATCAAAGTTAAAAATCTATCGATGAGTAAAACAATTGTTACTGACTATCTGAAACCAATGAAGAAAGCAAATAAATTTGTCGAGGGTGTTCTGAATCAACTAACCCTATTACATGATCTACTCTTTGCCTGGTTTTTAACCAGAGTTCAACCAAAGTATTTGCGTGTTTTCCTTTGTTTATAAATAAAGGATTATACTTCACTACCCGGCGATTTAACCCGATCTCAACTATTTGCTCCGATAAATAAACATTCCTTCTTCGGTATTAAAGTGACTTCACTCCGAAATATTCAATCAACGTTTTTCGGGATTTTATAGCAACAAATCCAGACTTGTGTTTAAGCGCATTATCGTGCTGGAAGGACAGTTTCTCTTTACCCAGATATGATCGGGTGAAACGTTAAACAAGTCCTGAAATAAGGCCAATTCTAACACATTATTTTATAAAGCGACTAACACCGCTTGTGAGTTTTAAGAAGTAGAGGGGGAAGGTGCCGAATCAATCCGCACTGCTATTGTTCCGGAAGGGAAGACATAAGTCTTGAAAATAGGGGAATAGGTCGTAATTCACTTTGATTTGGTTCCTGATGATAGGGCGATAAATTCAGAACTTTACTCAGCTCATCTTGCGATAGTACACGCTCTCTGTTCTGACCTATAAATATCCAGCTTTGGCCAAACGTAAGTAAGTCTTCCTGCAACAAGACCACACAATTCGAGTATGACCATCTCAAAAATTGAATTGGATTTTAAACTTCTTCCGCACTCATATCCCCGACTTCGCTTCGTCGGATTACCACTTATTCCGGTCCATGACTGGACAGAGTGGTCATTCCAGAGGCTAGAATTACGTTAAGGAATTACGCATTCCAGAGGCTGGAATTACGAATTACGTTAAGATTCCATTATTTTTCCAGCATACTGTGTACATTAAAACAAATAAAAACAGATCAAACTTTTTTCATAATACCTCATTAACTGATTCTGAATAATGTTTTAAACAAAACGAAAAGGGGATTTGTAAACACGGGGTCAATTGATATCATAGGGTAATAAGTAAAGTGAAAACCATAATACTTGGGTTATACTTATTATTTTCCTTCTTATCTTTGGTGATTATAAAGCGATTTTATTTAATAAATGCAATGCATTCAATTCTGGACAATCTTATATTGAATCTTAGAAAATCATGTCATTTATTTGTAGATTCTTTGTTCACAAAATGTTACACCATAAAAAACATAATATTAGAATAAAATGTGATCATGGGGTGCATCAATTATTTAAGAAAGCATATACTGTGTATTCTGTTTTGAAAGTTGATGATGATGACAAGGAATTAAAATTATTTGGTAGTCAAACAAATAATTCAACGTAGTTATTTGGTAAAAATGTGGATTTAGGGGTATGATGTATATAAGGTTGTTGAACATTATATATGTTTTTTAAAAATTTTAATAAATTGTTATTTTGTTTAGGTTCTCGTTTTATTTTTCCCTGATATTACTAGACTAAATTGTCATTTAGATATATTAGGGCGGCCCATAAATAATTTTTTGAGACTGTACATTTTATCTTATTTACGAGTTAATACAGTTTTAAACTACAATATAATCTCCATTGTACAGAAGCTTCGTTCATTTTTCTGATAAATTTTCGATTTCTATTTTATAAGTAAAGTATTCTTCGAGTTCCGTTTTTATAACTGTCAGTACGAATTTTTCTTACATCAAGAAAATGTTCCATAGACGTGAAAAGATAGGTAATCTAATGATGCAGCATTGGGGAATATAGTAGCTGACGAAGTTCTCCGCCTTTAATTTTTTTGCTGATGCTGGTACTCTGAAGTCTTGCATTGTCATGCTGCCGAATAACACCTTTTCGATTAGTCTTCGACGTTTCTGAATCAAAAGCCATGTTTAGTCTAACAAGCTGAGCACAATAATATTCAGCACATACGGTTTCATTGGGATTCAGAACCTTATCATTCAGAATCATTACATTACTGACAGTAACACTTTTTTCAGGTGAAGACATGGTTTTTGAGTAGGTAAAGGTGGTTATCCTGATGTTATCTATTGCTTTTTTATGTGGATTGCTGTATAGAATCCAATTTTTATCTCATGTAACAATTTATTGAAAAAAATGATATCTGCCTAACCTGAACAAAAAAAGTACTTTATATGGTTACATGGTGAATGTTGTTTTCAACTGAAAAATTGATATGACACTCATATTCATTCTATTTGCATTGTATTCAGTTTTAAACACCGTTGTATCGCGGACCATAACGTTTTAAGCTTTGTGGCTAGTTCCTGGATGGTGTGGGAACAGTTTTTTCATGTGATGCTTTCGAAACTCTTCCATTCTTTCAGGGTTCACCAGTTATTGTTTTAAATTTAACAATCATTGATTTTTAGTATGACTGATTTTAAGTCGATATATTTAACTAGAAAATAGGTTATGTTATATTAAGTGAAATTATTATCAGTAGGTGGCAATATTTTTAAAATTTGAAATACGTTATTTATGGGTATACCTATCACGTCTTGTTCGTACATCAAGAATATTAGATATGGTCAAAAGATGCCTTCTTTGGTCACTGTACATTTCTGGTAACTTGATTTTTTTAATCATATAATTAACACAATATTCTCATGGAAATTTCTGTTTGCAGCAGAAATTAAATTTTCCTCTTTCAATTATAATTATTTCATATTTCAATTATAATTTCAATATTATAAAATAGTTTAATTTCTAAACTTCTTTTTTTAAATTAAGGGGATTTGTTAGTTGTTTCCATGTACTCAAATCTACTCAATATATATGAGTCAATACAAATTGCTGGATTATTTTCTGAAAGAATGAATGTATTTTCTGAAAGAGTTAGGTTATGTTCAATAAATTCTCTGAGGACAGGAGAATTTCAGTTTTAGGAACGGATTTGGAAATTGTGGACCACTTTATATATCTTGGGCAGAGGATTTCAATGGGGAAGTGGAACGTCGTGTTAAATGTGGCTGGCAGGCTCAACATAGTGTTTAAGAGCAGACTCCTACTTTGCCTGAAAAGAAGTCTTCGATCAGTGCGCCCTACCGGTTATGACATACGGAAGTGAAACCTGGACACTCACATCGCAATCCATTCAAAAACTTTCAATAGCATAGAGGGGAATGGAAAGATGTATGCTTGGCAATTACAAGACTAGACAGAAAGCACTGCGCACGGATCAGGGAACAAACGAATGTGTGTGACATCATTGGAAGAATGAAGCAATTGAAATGGAGATGGGCAGGCCATATAGCGAGGCGATGAGAAGAGAGATGGATTAGGACAATCCTGGAGTCCGCGAAGAAGACCGAAAGCTCAATGAACTGATGACATAGTTAAATATATAGGACCCGAGTGGCAGAGGAGGAAAGCCCAGAACCGTGAAAGTTGGAAGTATGCTGAAGATGCCTTCATCCTGCAGTGGATCGACACGGGCCGATGATGATGCATGTTAATTGGGCTCTCGCCTTCCCACGAGTCGTTACATTATCTATCATCCGAGAAAATATTAGATGTAATGATTTATAATGTAATAATAAACTAATCAAGAAATTCTAAATATATTTGATACAAAAAACAAAGTCATTATAACACTCGTATAACTCTGTGATATTGTGTTATAAAGTTAAAAAATATGCGAATTTCAAAAATAATTATGTTTGTCGCAAAATGAGATTAGAAGAACATATTTGTGAACAAAAAATAAAAGGATTTTTTCTGAAGGATATTGTTACTATTGTTAACCTTTAAGAAATAAGCTTAAATAACACAAAAAAAACTTTTCATGCAGACAAAACAAAACATTATAATCAACAGAACAGAATCAAATTTTGTCTATATTTCGACATAAACCAACTTGACAAATAGAACATTTCCAAATGGTTTTGTGAACATTGATAAGGGTACTACAGTTAGCATAATTAAGTGTTGTGGATCTTTCAATATGCTTTTCACATGAGCATCATGATTTATCATGCATATCAGATTCTCTCATCAGGTGAGGGATCATATGTGTATTAGACATCAGATGAGTATATGTCATGAGTATCAAGCATATGAGGATATATGCCTGTAAGTATTTGGAGATGGTTGTAAAGAAGGCCTTCCAGATTCGACAAGTCCGATGAGACCACTCCAGGGAGATATTCGAAATTGCTTCAGTATAAACCCTTTTCAGCCGCATCCTTGTTAAAATGGAAAAAAAATATTTGTTATAGTAGCGTTAATGAAGCAAAATAGGATTTTGTGCCAGCACTTATGAGATTTTCTGTCGACTTTATATAAGCTTTTCATAATATTAAAATGGTTATCTTAGCCGAAATAAATATTATACTAGCGGATCATCTGAGGGTAAGAACGTATTGTGATGGTTTCCTAAAACAAGAATACTGTGACGATCAATCTATTTCATCTAAACCATCTGTTGAAACGCGTCAGTTAGACTCGTCTAAATTCAGGATACTGTTTCCGCCCTTGCCATATAGTTCCGCAAGAATATATTTTTTGGCCAATAATTTTGTTGCAGTTTAAAATATAATGCATAAACAATTGCATAATTAAAATAACTGTCAAACAAGACTTTGTGCTTTTTATCCACCAAGACTCTGCCAGATCCATGACAACTTTTTAACTCATTTTTTTCCAGTTATCTGGTCGGCCATGCCTTTATATATTTGAAACTCACACATGTATCTTTCTCAATCTGCTCAGACCCAAACCTTATAGCCTCGCCTAATGGGCTTCTTTGGAATGTATTGGCGAAAGCTACTCCGACCTTTGATCTGTATCATGCTTTCTTCCACCAATTGAAATACATTAGGATTCATTGATGAAAGAAATGTTTCCTGTAATTTAGAAAGTAGTGGCCTTTATTTTGTAATTTTGTCATAGTTTGGTTCATTTTTTTTTGGTTGTATTGAATTGTGGTTGAGATGAATATTACTCAACAACCGAGCATATACCAATAACTAAACTAATGAAAGGATCCCTCATTTCCTTGTTAGGTGAACAGTAATCTTAAAACTAGGCAGTCTTTTTACACCCATAAGAATATTTACACCAACGAAGATTTTTATTTCCTTTTCCATGATGGATTTCAAATTTCGCCCTTCACCATATTTTCGAAAGGCTTATAAGCTGATCTGGAAGACAATGTGACCAATACAATCTTCAGGGAACTAATACAAGAACATGTCCCTTGGTGCCTCGATAGAATCGGGCAGATTTGGACCAGCCGGTTTTTCAAAAGGATTTGATTTCATAACATTCAAAACATCATCGATCCAGTAGCTGGGAAGAAATATGTATATCAGTTCGTCTTGTCAACGGAAGGTCAACCTATTCACCATCGCTAGGTATTGCACTTTAACGCACTAGTTTTAGTTCGCCAATATTCTGATCAATTTTCATATACTATGCTACCAGTACTTAGCTCAGATAACCACACAAATAAAATAATTTTTCAGATATTTTTTCAAGCTCCTAGTGATTTCTACTGAGAACCACACAAAAATATTCACTCTACAAGTGACATTTCAAAACAAATAATATTTGGTATGAGAGAGTAAACTAAACTACTACTAATACTTACCTATCATTTTTTTTATATAACTTTCACGATAACTATCAAAAAGAACCGGAAGAAAATATAAGTTGAAAAAGAAAATAAACTGAGTGCAAGAAAGCAAATTTGTTTTAGATCACTTTATTTAATAATGTTTGGTGTGACGGCCGTTTCGTAGTTCTTTCACACTGTTAACATGTACGGTTACAAAGTAACGGACAAATCAATCATTTATTTTAAAGAAACTGAATGAATGATTCCAATATGTCATAAATGTACTAAAAAAAATAATGGAATGCTAGGCAACCCGTTGAACATTAAGATTAATGGAGAATACCGGTAAGCAAGAAATAAAATGGGAATTGAAATGTGGTTTTCACTAGTGGTCAGTAGTCCACAAAGGGTTAAACGATAAAAGGGTGCGAAAAACTATATATGTATTATATGAAATATTAAGCTAATAACCGTTTTCGTCACCAATGTAAAAATATGTTAAATTTTAATATTTGTAACATTTAGTTATCAGTCTCACAGAAAAGTGGGCTATGTAGCCTACGTATTATTCTACATATTTTATATTTAAAATCATTTATCTATTGGGGTAATGCAAAAGTTCGTCCCATTTTTGGCTAGGGCGTCGCAAAACCGAAGTCTAATACATAACCTCATACATGTACATTTTTGATGTTGATTGACAAAAGAAAATTCAGTGAGTATTTACTTAAAGATGTGTTTGGTTATGTTTTAAATTTTGTTTAGTATTAAAAATGGCAGAAACTAACAGCCATTTTCGACATATTACGCTTTGTTACCGAAACGGCAATAATTCTTGATAAAAAGCTTTATTTCCTTGAAATACTTGAAAAATGTTATTTACCCAAAAACCTCAAAACTTGTGTAGCAAATAATCTTTATTTTTACTCCTAAATTTTAGTATAGGCGGACAACCATCAATTAGGATGAAGAAACGGAAGAACTCTATTCTTGCCATTGGGCAAGAATAGAGAGTCAATGATCACCAGCGAAGCAGTATCCATAGTGACCAGTGAAGCCATAGAGTCCTGTATCCACCTGTGACAAGTCGAGAGCCCAATTAAGATATTTATATCATCATCATCATCATCAACAACCCGTATCAATCCACTGCAGGATGAAGGCCTCTTCAGCATGCTTCCAACTCTCGCGGTCCTGAGCTCTCCTCGGCCATTCGGGTCCAATATACTTAATAATGCCATCAGTCCATCGAGTTTTCGGTCTTCTCCGTGGATATTTGCGATCAAGCGGTATCCAGTCCAGGACCGCCCTGGTCCATCTTTCGTCCCATCGCCTCGCTACATGGTCTGCCCACTTCCATTTCAATTGCTTTATTCTTCCAACGATGTCACTCACTTTCGTTTGTTCTCTGATCCATGTGCAGGTCTTTCTATTCCGTCTAGTAATGCCCAGCATACATCTTTCCATTCCCCTCTGTGCTACTCGAAGTTTTTGAACTGACTGTGATGTGAGTGTCCAGGTCTCACTTCCGTATGTCATAACGGGCAGGACACACTCATCAAACACTTTTCTTTTCAGGCAAAGTGGTAGTTTGCTCTTAAACACTATGTTGAGCCTGCCAAATGTCTGCCAGTCACATTTAACGCGTCGCTCCACCTCCCGGACGGTATCCCCTTTCCATTGAAACCCTCTGCACAAGATTCTTCCAATTCGCTTCCAAATCCGTTCCTAAAAGAGAAATCCTTTTGTCCTCAGCAAATTTATTGAACATAACCTGACTCTTCTTCTGGTTTATCTTTAAGCCAAATGGCTCCCCAGCCCTTTGCAGCTCTTGTACGCGTCTTTGCAGCTCCTCTGGGTCTTGTGAAAGAAGAACGATATCATCTGCGAATCTAAGATGATTTAAGTATGCACCATTAATCCTTATTCCATCCTGTAACCAATCCAGATTACGGAACACTTCTTCCAGGCAGGCTGAGAAAAGAAGTGGCGATATTGCTTCACCCTACCGTACGCCCCGCTCTACATTTATTCCAACCTCAAGATCGTCAAGGTGGACTGTCGCTGTAGCTTTATCATATTCGATCCTAGTAGATTTACATAGGCTTTCTCTACACCTTGATTAAGCAGTGCATCCATTCTGGCCCGCTTTGAGATTGAATCAAATGCTTTTTCATAATCGACAAAAGCCAAGCACAGTGGCATAGTGTATTCGTTGCGTCTTTCTATGACCTGCTGTAGAACCTGGATATGATCCATTGTACTGAATCCATTTCTGAATCCTGCTTGCTCCCTTGGTTGTGCGTCATTAAGTTTTCTTAGTATTCTTTTGGATATTATCTTGGTGAAAACTTTGTACACCACTGATAGGGGGCTTATTGGACGGTAGTTATTTAAATCTTCCCATGCTCCTTTCTTATGTAAAAGAATCACTTCTGCATTTTTCCATAAGCTGGGTACTTCTTGTTGTTTGAGACATTTTGAGTATAATTTTGCTAGTGTTTTATGTAAAGTCCGACCACCAGCTTTTAACATCTCCACAGTTATACTATCCTTTCCTGGAGCCTTGCCATTTCTCATCGAGTCTATAGCCTTTGTCACTTCCTCTACCAGGATATTGCCTACCACTTGTTCTTCAGTGGGCATTGCTGTTCTTGCTTGATTCTGGTCCTCATACAACCCTGAATAAAATCTTTGGACAACCTCTAACATTTCCGTCCGTTCCCTGCATATTGTACCATCCTCACGCATCAAGGAAAATATTCGTGTCCTTTTCTTTCTTAGCCTTAGCCTCGAATACGTTTTCTTATAGTTTTGCAAAGCTCAACGTACTCGACCCTGCTAAAAGGACTGTCTGCATTCTTCATTGTCCGGTGATTTTCCTTAAATTCATGGTCTCATTGGAAATTTTTGACTCTTTGAAACATTTATCTTCTGGTGCTATTGAAGCCGCCGTTTTAAGCACATTGTTGGCGATGTTTTCATATTGGTCTGTAATTTCCATATCCTCCAGGTTCTGTAACACAGCAAAGCGATTCGACAAAGGAATTTCAAAAGCTCTGCCCCTCTCCAGCAGTTTCCCAGAATCCACTTTGCCCTTTTTTGATCTTATCATTCTTTTGCGCTCTTTTCGGTAGTTTCTCTTAATCTTTGCTCGTACCATTTGGTGGTCACTTCCCACATTAAAATGGTAAAGGACAGTACAATTGCAAAATATTGCTTTATCGTTTGACATGATCTAATTAATTTCACTTGTGAGTCCAGATGGACTTTTCCATGCCCATTTTCTGGTGATCTTTTTCTTGTAAAACGAATTCATAATATAGAGTTCTTGCCCTTCAGCAAAGTCAACCAACCTCTCACCTCTATTGTCCTGCATTTTCACCAGTTCTTGCTTCTCCGATTCTGGCATTAAAGTCGCCCATCAGGATTTTATATTTTTATATATCATCATAAAATTCCTCAATTTCCTCATCTCTATGGCTTATAGTTTGTGCATAAGCTTGAACGATTTGAAACTTAAACTTTTTATTCAGCTGAATGACACATTGGGCTAATCTGTCGGATATACTTTCAAATTTGAATACACTGTCTTTCAGCTTTCGATTGATGAGGAATCCAATTCCACCACATCGTCCATTCTCCGTACCTCGGGTGTAGAATACGTGGCCAGTTGGTTCTAATTTGATTAACTCTTCGCCCTTTCTTCGTGTTTCACAGAGCCCAACAATATCCCAATGTATGTTATCAAGTTCGATTAACGGTTCTTGCAGTCGGGTCTCCGTTTTCATAGTGATGGCAGCCTGATCTAACCCGGTGATTCTTAGCACCCTCTGCTTTGGGGCAGATCTTCCCGCTGCCGCAGGTAGTTGCCCCTTTGCCTCCGGGGAATGAGGGCCGTGTTTGAAGTTGTACTGTCATGTTGAAGGCATGGACCGCAATCTATATATATATATATATATATATATATATATATATATATATATATATATATATATATATATATATATATATATATATATATATATGGTGCAACAGTATGTTGTAAAGATCAATGGTACAAACTTAAACCATCTTAGATTTGCAGATGATATCGTTCTCCTATCACAAGAGAATTATGCAAATACAAGATCTGGAAAGGGCTGGCGAACCATTTGGCTTGAAAATATACCCGAAAAAGAGTCAGGTTATGTTCAATAACTTCGCTCAGGACAGAAGAATTTCAGTTTTAGGAAGGGATTTGGTGATTGTGGACAGCTTTATATATCTTGGGCAGAGGATTTCAATGGGAGCGAATACCGCCCGGGGAGTGGAACGGCGTATTAAATGTGGCTGGCAGGCATTTGGTAGGCTCAACATTTTGTTTAAGAGCAGACACTCCCACTTTGCCTAAAAAGAAAAGTCTTCGATCAGTGCGTTCTACCCGTTATGACATACTGAAGTGAAACCTGGACACTCACATCCCAATCAATTTAAAAACTCCAGGTAGTACAGAGGGGAATGGAAAGATGTATGCTTGGTATTACAAGACGAGACAGAAAGTCCTGCGCATGTATCAGGGAACAAACGAAAGTCTGTGACATCATTGTGACATAAGTAGATCAATTCTTCTATTGGAACCTTCGGTGTGAAACTCAAACTCAATCACTCCCGATGATGCTAACATGGTTAGCGAAACGTGCGTCGAGAGCCTTAAAAAAGTGATTAAATCTCTTTGGGTTTAACCCATATGTAGTATTTATCCTTTATTAAACATTTTAAATGTTCGTGAGTGTTTTAATGATCTCTATATTACAAAACAATACTATGAACGCGGAATTATGCAACTACTGGGGAGATGGAAAAAAAGCCAATGAACGCCGTTCTGTTCATACTACACTATACATTATTCACATACTATATTGGTTAAATGGAATTTTTCTTCCAATTTTCTCAAAAAAATTGACGAATTTTTGTATCAATCAAATATATATTATTGGGTTGTTCGATAAGTTCCCGTCGTTTTTTATTAATACATTTGATTGAAAAAAGAAACAAATATAACAACAAATTATTCAATGAGGTGTTAATCAATGAACAATTAATCATTGTTCGCGACATGCTCTCATCTCCAACCAATTTATTGATGCCGTTTCCCCTAAAATCTGGATTTGAAGAAGGAAGTCGATAAGCCAGTTTTTGAGGTACTTATTCGTTGGTACCAGATCTGGAGAGTACTCGAATGGGAACCTCCCATTCGATATCAATGGGGGTTTCCTTAACGCTGTTTGCTGTGTGAGATGGTGCATTGTCATGGAACGAGATGACTTGGCCTTGTTGATCGGGTTACTTCAGTTGAAAAAACTCCTTTACGCGGTGCAGCTAGACGAGTAGCGTTCCTGGTCGACCGTCATGTTCTTCTCCAGCATTTCCCAATACTCGAGACCCTCTCAGTCCCATCAAACGCAGATCATGGTCTTCTTGGAATGAAGATCTTGCTTAACTCTCGGCTTTGGCATGTCTCCTGCGTCTACCCACTCCTTCCTTTACATCATATTGACATACAAACACCATTTCTTATCTTCCGTGACGATTCTATACAAGAATCGTTCTTTGTACCGTGTGTTACTCTTAGTCGGAGGAGATTTTGAGAGGTTTGTTGCCACAATTTTTCTTGTTATCGTCGGTTAGTTTGCGTGGTACAAATGCTCCTATTTTTTTTATTAAATCGAATTAAAGTAGTAGTATTTTGAGTAAATCGCTGATTGAAGATGTTGGGAGATTGTTGCAAGGCTGCAGTCCTACTTCTCAGCTAATTCTCGGCATGTTTGACGTATCATGGGGCGTGTCATCCTGGTCGAAGTTGTCATTTTTGTACTTGGCAATCCAATATCGAGCTGCTCAATTCGGCTATAGATTCATCTCCATAAACGGCTCAAAAGTTTCGAACTGCAAGTCTCTTAATATAGCAAGTGTTGAAAATGAAGTATTTTGTCACCTGAAATTTTAAGCCTGAAAGTGAATTAAAAGTAAGTTTTTCAGAAAAGTGATACCACTAGATTCGTAGAACTAGAAAAGGGCTTTCGAATGCATACATACACTTGGCCAAATAAAATGGAGGAAAAACAAACGAATTATAAAAACGGCGGGGATTTATGGAACAACCCAATATATCAGCATTCAGATTTTCTGGCATGCACCAAATCGTTAGTTTGCTAATCGTAATCGATGCGTGTAACGTACTAAAATGTCCCTTCAATATTCTCATTCAAAATGTTTGAATTAAATTTGATTCTTTCGCTTTAGACCATTTCGTTTGGCGAATTTCTATTATTCAGGTTGAACAAAAAATAAGCAAAGTAGTCTTATAAAACAAATATATCGACTAACTTTTAGTAAGAACCAAGTTCTGGAAGAAAAATTGTTTCTGTAGTTTGTTCTCAATAGTCATTGATAAAATCAGTAGAGATTTAAATTAAAAAAATCTACAGTAAAAAAACCAAAAGACACGGTCCATAAGATTTGATTAATATTAATTATTTTATTATTACATTATGTATATATATATATATATATATATATATATATATATATATATATATATATATATATATATATATATATATATATATATATATATATATATATATATCTATATATATATATATATATATATATATATATATATATATATATATATATATATATATATATATATACATATATATATATATATATATATATATATATATATATATATATATATATATATATACATATATATATATATATATATATATATATATATATATATATATATATATATATATATATATATATATATATATATACATATATATATATATATATATATATATATATATATATATATATATATATATACATATATATATATATATATATATATATATATATATATATATATATATATATATATATATATATATATATATGTGTGTGTGTGTGTGTGTGTGTGTGTGTGTGTGTGTGTGTGTGTGTGTGTGTGTGTGTGTGTGTGTGTGTGTGTGTGTGTGTGTGTGTGTGTGTGTGTGTGTGTGTGTGTGTGTGTGTGTGTGTGTGTGTGTGTGTGTGTGTGGGTGTATGTGTGTCTGTAATGTTAGAATTTCTTGGACTGCGTCTCCGCCTAAATAAACATTTTTTCTTGGGTGCTGGACCGGGAACGAGCCCCACCCATCCCTTTAACTGGATGGCATATGTTTCGTCTCTCGATGTACAGACTCTTCAGGGCGCCGACATATACCATACCATCAAGAATAGGGAGACCCCACCCACAGTCAATAACCCATGTTTGTGCCATCCAGTTGAAGGGATGGGCGGGGTTCGTTCCCGGTCAAGCACCCAAGAAAAAATGTTTATTTAGGCGGAGACGCAGGTGTTGTGTGTTCCACATGAGATTGTGGAAGTCTATTCTTGATGGTAACACACTAAACTCGTTCTACTATAGTAAAACCTCTCAGTTGGACTATTTTCACCGCCGCAACTAGGTGTTCAGTATAGTCTAGTAGGAGTTTCCAAGTCGAAATGGTCTTACAATAAAGCGGGTTTCCTATTATAAATCCACTCGAGAGACGCTATTAGAATTAGCTAATTCCAGGGGGCGAAACACCAATATGATAATATGAACTATGAATTCAATAATATGAACCGGATTCATATTCCTTTTATCATTTAAAACAAGTAGAATCATACCAAAGACTGAAACATAACATAATAAAATGATGAATAACAAACATAATAAAATTGTGCAGGAGAAGGTTATCCTTAATACCTTAAAAGTCACTTCTGGGCGTTGTAATTTATATGTCAGTATATTACCAAAATATCCACTTACTGTTCTAAAAATTGTCACTCTTTCATTAAAATCCTGTGACTGGAATTGTGTTGCAAACTTTATATTCGAAAAGGTACGAGCCAAAAATTCTTCGGATTGTAAACTACATAAGACAGTAATTTTTGGCCGGTCGCGTTGGTGCGGCGGTAAGAGAGTCCAGCGCTCGGATGGTTATTTTTCTTTCTTCTGTCCGTTTATCTTTCCTAAATGTTTGTGATTGTTTCTAGGCAAGAGTGTAAAATCCGACTACGAATTACCCCTCAGTCACGCCAGTTAAAGGCTGGGTAAGGCCGGATGCCTTCTGAGAAGTGTTCTACGTTGGTCACTCGCCAGTCGGTAGGTTTCCTGATAGACTTATGGGTAGGCACATAACCAAGGGTTTATAGCCCGAGGGGGGTGCTGGCCTGGGTTTGTTGGAAGCTGATGACCGTGGTTCGGAACCCACGTTAAGCTGTAGGTCTAGTCGCTAAATAGCCTAGTTGCTGATGCGCCTCTAACCCAAACACTTTACTTTACTTTAGTAATTTTTGTGTATCTAATGGTTTTTGTCAACCTTTCTTGGATTTGGATTGGACACCAAAAGCAAAAAAAAATCCTAGACGGGTCATTTTCGCAATAAAGTTGAACCAAATTGTTTATAAACTCGAAAAGATTTACCACCAAATACCAAATAACTTTTTTTAAACTTCTCGATGCACGTTTTGTTTACCATGTTAGCATTATTAGAAGATCATATAACCTGATTCTAAAACTAAACTATGTTCTATTTACATGATAACCGTACCTAATAAAGCGTGTAAAAATCATGAACCGTGAAGTTTACTGAGCATTACATTAAATATTGAAAAAGAACGGAAAGGAATAGGTCCTATATCCCGGTTTATAGTTTTCTTATATTTTTATATTTGAATGCTTTGATACGCATTCAAAGCCATATTAAAATTTTTAATAAAATCATCTGTTTTCATTTTTTGAATAGAAAATTGCAAAAACGTCATCCACATATCTTAATCATGTAGATGACGAACCATGTGAAGAACTTAAATAGTAAATCCCAAAATATAGTATTCACGCCTGAACTCGAAAATAATGATAGTTTACCATTTCTGGATGTTTTAGATAGTAGACACTATAAAAATAGGTTAGATTTTGATATTTTTAGAAAAAACATCAACACTTCCAGATACATTCTTAACGATTCGAATCATAGCTTCCAAAATAAGATGGTTAGTTTAAATTTTATGGTAAATAGATTAATCAATTTTCCTTTAAACACGGATAATTATAATAAATAATTAAAATGAATTGGGGAGATATATGAAATGAAGGGTTATAATAAAAACACTGTAGATAAATTAATTAGATAACATAAGTTTAAAAAATTACTGAAATAATCTTCAACTTTTCAATAGGATCAGATTAAAAATAAATTTATGGTAATACCATTTGATGTCCAATTAACACTAGCGCTAGACAAAATTTTGAAAAAAGTAGAAATAATGTTGTCTATAATATACTAAAAGAAGTCCTGGGCAATCAAAACGATAAAGTAGATCAATATGAAATGTCGTGGATTTACGAAATTAGTTGTCAAGATTGTAATCGAAGGTATATTGGGCAAACTAAAAGATATATATTAACGAGATATAAATAACACATTGCCCACATTAGATATGAGAGAAATGAAAAATCTTGTATTGCCCAACCTGTAATCGAACATGTTCACAATATATAGTAATATGTATAGTAACATGTATAGTAATTTAAGACTGGTTAAAAGTGTAAATAACAATAGCCCTTTGGATGCGTACGAAAGCATTGAAATAGAAAAATATAAGAAAACCATGAACCGGGATAAAAGACCTATTCTGTTCAGTCAACTTTTTCAATTATTAATATAACGCTTGGTAAACTTCACGGTTCATGATTTTTACGCGCTTTATTAGGTACGGTTATCATATAAATAGAACATAGTTTAGTTTTAGAATTAGATTAAATCACCTCCTAATGATGCTAACATGGTTAGTGAAACGTGCATCGAGAGATTAAAAAAGTGATTTGGTGTTTAGTGATTAATCTCTTCGAGTTTAGTGTTTCATATCTAAGGTTCTAATAGATGAATTGAATGTACACTCTGTTGGTGTAGTTTATGGTGTGGAGGAACCATTGGTCGGAACAGATTTTGAAGACGAAATTAAATATTGAGTTGAGTTGATATTTGAATAAAATGATTGAAAACCAATGACAAATATTTTGAGTTATTTAAAAATAAAATATAAAAACATTTTGTTTGTAATGTTTAAAAAGAATCCTTCTGGAAAGAGCCCATATTTAGAAAAAATACAATAATTTTAAGGACTGTTGAAGGTGTGCAAATTAAACATAGTGATTACTTTGCTACCAACAATTTCACAATCATATATTTATTAAGTAGATAATCTTATACATCAAATTTAAATGAAGTCATTAATATTTTTCTCTTCTATTATAATTAGTATATAATGTATACATTTTCAATAATATTTTGAATATAAGAATACAATGCTTAACTGTAATAGACACGTCATAAAATATATACTTTATATAATTTATAAACTAAAAAACTTCGAAGTTTTTACTACTATCACATTTTTGTTTTGGAACTCTCCAAGATTCACCTCAAACTACCATCCAATATACCAAAAGATACATTTCATTGAAAATAAACAGTTTTTACAGACACACATAAAATATAAATTGTCATGACTTGTGAGTGTAGGATTAGGACATCTGGCAAACAAATTGACGGGAATTTAAGTAAATTTTCATACACTCACATTTTGTCGAGATAACTGAATTTATTAGAAATATTTTTGTATTTATCTATATTAAGACATTAAGGGTGTTATTTTAATGTATTGTCTTAAACAGTGGTATTAAGTGAGTAATCAGATTAATTAGATGAAGTGAATGAGTTTTTCTGTGCTTTTCTAATTTTGGATATATAACACCTTGATATTTTTAGACACGTATGGACGTTCCTTATTTCGTTTACATCTTTTGGTACATATCTTTACTATCCATAGTTAAAGTTGAGCTAGAATTTGAGTATTCGCAAGATACCCTACAACTTTTCATCTCAGGTAACTTCACAAGGTATGTCTCATTAAAATACATTTTTTTTTACTACATACTAAAATATAATTATTTTCCTTTTACTTAAAAAATACCGCATACAAACACTTCTATGTACAATTCTATGTTATTATATGGTCGGTATTTTATTTCTAACTAATCTCTTCGTGTAACTGCACCGAAAACATCATAAACAAAAAGATATAACAAAAAGATATAACGAATATAAAAAAATAAATAAATAAAAATTTTGATTTTTTTTAGAACTTTTGATTATTTTTTAACAAAATGTAAATCATAAAACATTAATAAAATTTAATATTTATGTACATTGTATATGTAACTTACATTTTATAAAAATGACTTAGTTTATGCCATATGGACTTTTACGTTTAAACATAAAGTTTGAAGATTGATTTCAGTTGCTAATTTGTTTTTTTTGTATAAGAGAAGCATACAATATTCGTAAAATATAATTTATCTAAGCCCTACTGTCCTGCAACTATGTCAGACTTTACTCAGTAATATTTTTGGCAAGGTAACATTTTGTGACCGTTCAATAGATTGTGCGATATGACGTTTCTGGTCCATAGAAAACACCTTTTTAGGATATAATCTTTTTTTACACTTTTATACATAACCTAGTCAAACAGCTTTTAAGCTTTCATCAATGGAGGTTGGTTCATTTGGTCTTGTCTGGATTTATAATTGGATAATCAAAAATCAGACGCGGATAATTCATAATATTCAGCTCTTCAATTCGATATTTTTTTTGTGATATATTTCTTTATACATATTACCCCGTTACATCATATGTTTTTTTATACCTTTTATACATTATTCTTGTAATCAATTTTTACAATTAAAAATGGTGCATATCATTAATAAACAATACTTAGTTTATAATTTGGAACGTGTTTTTAAAGGTTAATTAATTAAAATGTATTTTTTGAATAAAAATTATTCTAGTTCCAGAATTATTTGCGGATTTATATACCGCATCTCTTTCCTCGAATTATTTTATATATCATTCGGTTATCCTATAGTTACTATATATCCCATGTAAATATGTTCATTCTACTTATAAATACCATTTTATTAATAATATGTATACCTGCAATACGGATACATTTTGTTTCTATTTTTTTTGGGGAAATAAACGTTGTCTTCTCTCTTTGTCTGTGAGTATTTGATCATTATGATTGTACACTTTCTCATCTTTTTTGGCATATCTTTTATTGTTCTTGTATGGATCCAGTTCCCCCCATGTGGAACTATTCAGAGCCTTAGTTTAATCCCAACACCCACTTAATATTAACTAAATTAATAATAATTAATTACATGAAATCATTAATTTTTTAAAAACAAGGACGTTTATTGTTTTTTTTCAGTTTTTATACATAATGTTTTTCTTTGAATTAAAAGGTGAATAAATAAGTTTCCGCCGTTTGACAAAAGATGACCCCACTAGAAGGTTATGTTGAAGTTGTCGGAAGTAAAACGTAATATCATAAGTTTGGTCATATGGTAACAACATAACCTTAAATGATTAGTGACTCCGTATCATCATCACAACATTTTTTTTATGTGAAAATGTCAAGTTTTGTGCCGAATAAGCGTCATTTGCTTGAACTTTTGATTTACTTTTTTAATTTGAATGAAATGAATGAAATGATTGCAGCTGAGGGGGCATCGATTGCTTGTAGAAGCATATGGTGAGGCTGCTTTAAGTAAGAGAAGTTGTAGTGAGTGGTTTCAAAAGTTTAAAAACGGTGACTTTGACGTGGAAGACAAAGAACGCAGTGAAAGGCCGAAAGTGTACGACGACACGAAATTGGAAGTGTTATTGGAGGAAGATTCGTTTCAAACACAAAAAGAACTTGCACTTACATTAGAAGTGACTCGACAAGCAATTTCACATCGTTTAATATCGTTAGGCATGATGAAAATCATGGGGACCACCTGGCCATGCTTCAATATCGACAGCCAAACTGAATATTCATGGAAAAAAACTCATGCTGTGTATTTGGTGGGATCGCTTGGTGTCGTGTATTATGAGTTGCTCAAACCGAGCGAAACCATTACTATAGCTCTCTACCAAACACAATTAATGATATTGAGACGAACACTCAAGGAAAAACGCGCCCATTACTACTACAGATACGACAAAATTATTCTCCTACATGATAATGTCCGTCCACATGTTGCGGCGCCAGTCAAAACCTATTTGGAAACCCTTAATTGGGAAGTCGTACCCCGATTCCGATTCCCTAATTCCGATTATCATTTGTCGCGGTCGATGGCAATTTGGGTCGATGCGTGGATAGCCTCAAAAAATGAAGACTTCTTCCGACGTGGTATCTGAATGCTGTCAGAAAGATGGGAAAAAGTAGTGGCTAGTGATGGGCAATACTTTGAATAAAACGTAATGTACCGTTCTTTCACAATAAATTCCTAATTTTTGATAGAAAGCGGCGGAAATTTATTTGTACACATTTTATATACAAAGTTTAACACTAATATGGCAAGTAAACATAACATTTGACTCATTCTACATTATTTTGAACCTAAAATTAAAAACAATCCATCCATCGAAGCAGATACCATGGAAGGAAAATGAAGAGAAGCGCATGGAAAACGCATTTTTTAGGGAAAATATTGTTGAAGATATGTTTAGACGAAAAAAAGATAAGAAGAAAAGAAGAAAAGTTTAAGACGTGTATTTAAAATATTTTTTGTTGCCCAGGAAGCACAGAAGCTATTAAGAACCAAAACAATAAAATGAAAACACTCGGCGAAAAAATCTTGATGACAGATCTAGGGGAAATTTTAATAATATTTTTGGTGGCAATTGACACCACCTTTAAATAATTCAATATAAAAAAGTCACTAGTCACGTGGGCTACAGGATTAAATGAAGGTTCTGTATATTCTATATTAATTTAGTATTTGGTGGTCTCAGTTCCATGTTTATAGAGTTTGATGAGTGTTTTGAATATATTTGATACATATGAAAAATAGAAATAAATACTGGTGTATTGCACATTATTTGTATAGACGTAAATTTAACCTTTATCATGAGACCTCAGTTCCATGAACACATCTGAGGATCAGTTGTCTAAGCTTTCGATCATGGTATTTTCGTCCAGTCTTCCAGTTAATACTATTGTCAGTGTTGATTTGTGTAACTCCTCTTTTATTACCGACTCAAAAAACGTTCAAAATCACAAAAGGCCGATGCAAAGTTAACATCAATAAATAAAAACATTATTTTCTTAGGAATTTGATAATATTAATGAAATATATAAAGATAAATTTAGGAATACCCATTGTTGTCCCTAGTGATATGCTATTATTATAGAGGTAGTCGTAGATATTGTAAAAAGTCAACAAATTCAAGATAAAGTTGGGGCTTGATACTTCTTATGTTGATGCGTTATCCGGTATTTAATCAAGTTACTTTTAAACTACCATTTCGTCATTCCTTTTATCTATTTACTGAATTTACTTTATATGTTATTGTCAATGAAAGATTGAAATTAACATTAGTTGAAATATTTGAATACGCTGATTAGTTTGTGTTTAAGAATACTATGTTCGAATAACTGCCCCAAGTGCGAACAGCACCACGTCCAACATCCGTTCTTGATAACTGAAGTTAAGCGACGTCGGTCGCGGTCGACGTCTGGTAGCCGTAATCTAGGAATTCAATAAACCGACCCTTAGCGGTATAAGGATATCAAATGCCAAGGGACTCCAAGGCCTGTAGCGCTGAATAATTAAAAAATATATATCCGGGTAACTAAATCCAAAAATATACCTAATGAACAAACCTTTAGAAAACGTATAGGAAGCATCTATACATAATATATTACCAATTAAGAATTTATGATGAGAAATAAATACAAGCATGATAGTAACAAACTTAAGATTTAACATCATCTCGATTGAATTATTCCTGTGAATAATCTAAAATATCAACAATGATTATTGTTGATTATTAAGAATTTTATTATGGCATATTTGTTACTAACCATTCCTGTATTATAAACATTCACTAATACTAAATTTAAAATTAATAAAATAACCTCAAGCCACGAAATATGTACCATTGTAGCCTTAGAATATAACAATTATGATTGTACATAAGCCGTTTATTTTGTATTAATATACCCTGTTAAATAATTAATATTTTATCTTGGGCTTGGGCATATTCTATTCTCAAAAAATATATATGTCATATTTAATAATTAATACCTAGTATTTTTTATATGTGTATATATATATATAAATCTAAATTGACCTACTTATTATCTACAAACTATCAATAAAATGGAATGGTCTTTTCAGTATCTTAAGTTTAAGAGCATGGAATGATTTAAGGCAAAAAAATACAAACGATTTGACACAGACTTGATGTGTGTGTGTTAGGCATAATTCACAACCGAAAAGAAGCGGAAGAGAATTTACGAAGGCTTATATTCCGAAGAAATTATAACAATCTTGCTTAAAATGTTTAAGTAACGATTAACTGAGCACAAAGCACAAAGTGAGCCAGAATGCAGCTGCTCTAGATAAAGCTTTTGGAAATAGGCATCAAAAGTTTTTCTTTCAGGTCCTTTGCTTTTCTTTAATTAAGTACTCCATTATCGGGAAAAGTCTCTAAATTTTGTTGGTACATGCTGTTATTGTTGGCCTCCTCATTTGTTTCTACTTCTATGTTGCTATCACTCTCAGCATCTTGGAATCTTAAACAGAAAAATATCAAAATATTTAATTATTCAATATACAGAGTGTAAGGGAAAGAACGTTCTTTATATTGTTTTAAACAAAAACTATCCAAAATGCAACCATTTTCGCGAAAAACAGGTCAGAACTTTTTGAATTTTTATTAAAAATTGACAACGTCGCATTGTTGTTTTTATTTCTGTCGAACGAAATTCAGTTTTTTTATTTCATTGGCCAGTGGCGGCATTAAAATCGTCCACACTCACCTACCATGATTATTTTTCTTTCAATTTATTCTTTTTATTATTTCGAAATATTTTATGTTTAGAGTGTACTTACACATTACAATTTATTTTATTATTTGAAAATAAGTTTATGAAGGTCTAAGGCCGCTATTTGTATATATTTTTATGTTTATATTTTTAAAATGTCTTTATTATTACATACTAGTTTTATGAGGGTCCATGGCCACTATACAACCGACTGGAACCCTAGTTATTTTATAAGTCTACAAATATTTTGTTGGGAAAATCCCAATTATATTCCTTTCGGGTTGGTCTAGGTCTAAGGCAACATCACGTACTTCGATGGCTATTATGGGAAGGCCGATAATTTTGGGATTTTTCTCAGGGTCAAGGACGGTTGTAAAGGGCAGTCAAAGAAGGACTTCACTTGAGTTCAGTTCAGTCTTCACTTGACTTCAGTTCATTCCAAAGTTCAGTTCAGTTCAGTTCACACTTCACTTCAGGGCAGATCAGTTCTCTTAACAGTCAAGTTAAGTTAAACCTCTAATATAAGTCTAAGTATAAGTTAAACTTATACCGCGAACAGTTGACAACATTCTCTGGTTTTTCGTAATCACTATTACTCAATTCATTCAATCTCATTCTTAAAACTGCAACTATAAAACTTTTCTCCATCAAAAATAAACTGTGTCATGTCTATGGGGTTTTTTTTTTTTTTTTTTTTTTTGGCCTTCACCTAGACAGTATTTTGGCCAGCACTGGTATTACTCAACAGAGTTAGCCTTTTTCATGTCATCCACTACCGAAACACACACAAACATCCATGCCCGCACCAGGATTCGAACCCGGGACCCTTCGATCGCCAAGTGAGCTGCTCACCCACTAGACCACCGGGGTCGGCTTATGTGTATACTTCTGTTCCCGAAAAGCCCGAAACGCGCCAAAGGCTTGAAAATATAACGTAATATTTTTATAGTCATTTATTCCATACTATTCAGCATACATTTGGTATGTTTTGTTACAAAAAAAAATAGAAAAACTTACGGATTATTGTCGTTAAATGTCAAAGTTGAAATTACTAGTACTAATTTTTCACACCATAACATGTGTTTATTCACGTCACATTAAAAAATTCATGACTAAATGTTCACCATTTTAGTCCATGCAAGACTGGCATCATTTTAACCATTTTGCCCGAAGACGTTGAAAAAGTCATAGGATATTTCTAATCTGGTCGGCAGCAGTAAAAATACACACAGCAGTGATAATAAATAATAAAATTTTGTAATGATATTTGAGTGTACTTATCTACTCTCTTACAAAAAACAATGTTATTTTTTTTCAGTCACTCTCAGTTTTCTCAGTTTTTTTTTTGATAGCTACATATTCAATTTCACCTCATATATGTGTTTGTGTTTGAATAACGTAATTTCTGAAGTTAGATAGCTATTATAGTAAACAAATTAAAATTTAGTGATATTCGTTTAGGTTGTACATATGCTGCGAAAGTATTTAAATCACCCGGATAGTTTTTGTTATATGTGTGGAGAATTAACATTTCAGCGTCGAAATTTCACACCATTATTAACCAAACCTTATTTGGGTTACTTTGGTTTTCCTGTGCACCATCAAGATAAATCCTGGGTCCGACATGTCTGCCGTGTAATATGTGTGAGACTTCTGCTGGGTTGGGCTAAGGGATCTAGACATATGCTTTTTGCTGTTGACAATGATTTGGGCGGAAACAACAGATCACGTAACAGATTCTTATTTTTGTTTGACTGCTATAAAGGGTATCCAAACTAAGTTGAAACACATCATAAAGTACCCAGACCTGTCATCTGCAAAAATAAAAATCCCACACAGTGCCGAATTTGTACACAATGTGCCAACACCTCCAAATCCATTAGAAACTTAAGAAGCTACTGCTGGTCAAGGCAATAATTTAGATACAGAGTGCAATCCAACTTATGAAGTACTTCAAAAGAACCAGACTTATTGACACAAGGTGACCTAAATGATTTGGTATATACATATTTAGTGATTTACAGTTATCTAGGCTGAGCTTTTGGGATCTAGATTAAATGGATGGAATCCACTTTCTCCTAGTACAAAAATGTCCTATTTTCGCAATCGCGACGATGAATTGGTACCTTATTTTTCTCAAGCAGATAATTTGGTCCATTGTCCATCCATCGTCCACAGGCGATTGTTCATTGACTCATCAAAAGCTAATTTGAAAGGATACGGAACCATACTTCCTTCAGTATCTATAGCCCATGGTTTTAATATGAAACCTACGAAAATATGAAATTCCTTATGGAAAAGGTTGAATATTGTAAATATTCCTGGAAAATCTATGGAGATTTTGAAATAATTGCTCTTTTGATTGGACTGCAGCTTGGTTATATAAAACATTACTGTTTTATTTGCAAACAGAATAGTAGAGGCAGAAAAATTACTATATAATGAAAAAGTGGCCCAAGTGTAAATCACTTTTTCCACGACAGAATAATTTTAAAAGTACAGCTCTAGTAACCCTGAAGATGTACTTTTACAACCCTTGCATATAAAACAGGACCTCATAAAAAAATTTGTAAAAGCGATGGACAAAAATGGTCGTGGATTTTTGTCGTGGATACAGGGTGCGGCAGAATGACCTCCCCGATTTTAGTTGGACATAGCTGGTATCGGAGTGGGGGCGCCGCAGTTGTGAGTGCGTCGAGGCACGGCTACACACATGCCGTTTCCAGTCTGCATCATAGCTTGGTTGGGAGTGCACCGCGCATTCGTCGTCGAGGAGTTTATTGGAAGTGGCGGTTCGCCGATATTGACGCAGCGTGCTTTTCGCACCCGTTTCGCACTTGGGCGACATGACCCCGTTCCTGATAAGAAAACCATTGGTGTTTGAGTGTCAAACTTCAGAGAGACAGATTCTGCCTTAAAAAAGAAACCTCCTGACAGACCTCGAACTGTAACAGGACCGGAAAATGTAGCCGTTGTCAGAGCTTCGGTTGAGCAGTCACCCCGGCGATCTGCATAAAACTCGCTGCAGCGCTGCAGTTATCTGACCGAAGTGCTCGCAGAATTCTACACCGAGATCTCAAAATGCATCCTTACAAAATTGCAGTTACACAGGAATTGTCTGAAACGGATTGGGAAACCCGTAAAACTTTGTGCCAACAGATTCGAAACCTCCCTCGCGGAAACTTTTTGATCTTTACAGATGAAGCTCATTTCTACCTTTGAGGTGGATTTCCGGTAATGGGCAGAAAGCCCAAAGGTTTCGGTATGGTGCGCTGTTCACGAATTTGGAGTATGGGGTCCGTACTTATTTGAAGAGAATGGTGTCACTGCAACGGTGACTTCTGATCGCTATTGCGCATTAGTGGAGAATTTTCTCCGGCCCAGATTGGCTTTATCTTTATAATCAACATGGGTAAGAAAATGTGTGGTGCCAGCAAGATGGCGCAACAGCCCACACATCTCGTCGTTCACTTGAAATTTTAAGACAACTGTTTCCTGGACATGTAATTTGTCCCCGTGTGACTTCTTTCTGTGGGGCTATCTTAAGTCGAAGGTATACCAACGTTGTCCACAAACTTTGAATGCACTTAAGGAGGCGATAAGCATCCAAAGGATTTAGATCAGGAGATTTGGCAGGCCAATGATGTGGTCCATTGCTTTGTATTCACTTGTTTTCAAATTTATAATTTAAGTATTCGACAATTGACAATAGAATATGTGGATATTTAACCGCAATTGAAGGATTATATTTTAAAAAACAAATTGTAACTCATTTCTTAAAATAATTAAATATTCTTGACCATTTGATCTATAGGGTAAAACAAATGACCCTATAAGATGATGTCCAATCCAAATGTACGTGGGGATTTTCATCTGCCCATCTGTCGAAATTTGCAAAATTCCAAATCCTATTCTTCATGAAAGAAGCTTCGTCAGTTGATAAAATATTGAACAAAACATTTTGATTCCTTTAACATAGGTTAACAAATCATTCAAAATATTTTTGCCTGGTTGGAAAGTTAATGGGTAAGAGCCCTTGTACCCTTTGTACATGGTAAGGGTGGAATAATTACTCTTTTGGTGTTCTATATATAGTCCAATGAGAAACTCAACCTGTCATGCTAGACTTCGAGTCCTTCTGGTAGAGTTCTCTTCAACAAAATGTAAGATTTGTTTTTCGACATTGCGAAGTCAAAGAACGAAGAACTGGAAGCGGCATTTCTGGATATCGTTGACCATAGATAAAAATAATTTTGAAATAACATTCTTTACCGTTGGTTAGCGATGTTGTCACATCTGTAAGGCATAGTATGTAGCGCATATTTCTTAATTAAAAAAAAATGTTTTAACAATGTTCATTAGTTTATTCGTGGTTAATTCGTTAAGTAACACCTAATATATAGTAGAAGTGAAACAAAACAAAAACAATTTGATGCTTATTATTTTTTTTATATATTATTTTGTATTTTGACTGAATTATGGTGAATATTGATGGATTCTTTCAGAAATTTTTGTGGATTTTATAGAAATATAACGGGCAGTAATTTTTGCAAATATCATGAAAAAATGACTATGATTATTTCCTTGTCATAAATTTTCTGGATCATTATTTAGTTACGAGGATCTTAAAAATGTTTTATTGGTCATAAAATGGTTCAATTACTGTTATATGGCATATAAAAATTAGTTTCCTCAACGGTGTTAAATTGACATTATTTGAAAATTACAGAGTAATTATTTTATTGATGAAACCAATTTATTGTCCCGATCGCAATTATATTACGTGACATAGAAATGCGAATACCTAGTAAAAATGATTTAATATCAATAATAATTTACATAAATAATTATAAGGTAAACAAATGATTAAAATTACAGTCCAACCTCATAAACTTTAACCGTTGTTACCTTTAATACTGTTACACTGTTACTGTTACACTGTTACTGTTACACTGTTACTGTTACACTGTTACTGTTACACTGTTACTGTTACACTGTTACTGTTACACTGTTACTGTTACACTGTTACTGTTACACTGTTACTGTTACACTGTTACTGTTACACTGTTACTGTTACACTGTTACTGTTACACTGTTACTGTTACACTGTTACTGTTACACTGTTACTGTTACACTGTTACTGTTACACTGTTACTGTTACACTGTTACTGTTACACTGTTACTGTTACACTGTTACTGTTACACTGTTACTGTTACACTGTTACTGTTACACTGTTACTGTTACACTGTTACTGTTACACTGTTACTGTTACACTGTTACTGTTACACTGTTACTGTTACACTGTTACTGTTACACTGTTACTGTTACACTGTTACTGTTACACTGTTACTGTTACACTGTTACTGTTACACTGTTACTGTTACACTGTTACTGTTACACTGTTACTGTTACACTGTTACTGTTACACTGTTACTGTTACACTGTTACTGTTACACTGTTACTGTTACACTGTTACTGTTACACTGTTACTGTTACACTGTTACTGTTACACTGTTACTGTTACACTGTTACTGTTACACTGTTACTGTTACACTGTTACTGTTACACTGTTACTGTTACACTGTTACTGTTACACTGTTACTGTTACACTGTTACTGTTACACTGTTACTGTTACACTGTTACTGTTACACTGTTACTGTTACACTGTTACTGTTACACTGTTACTGTTACACTGTTACTGTTACACTGTTACTGTTACACTGTTACTGTTACACTGTTACTGTTACACTGTTACTGTTACACTGTTACTGTTACACTGTTACTGTTACACTGTTACTGTTACACTGTTACTGTTACACTGTTACTGTTACACTGTTACTGTTACACTGTTACTGTTACACTGTTACTGTTACACTGTTACTGTTACACTGTTACTGTTACACTGTTACTGTTACACTGTTACTGTTACACTGTTACTGTTACACTGTTACTGTTACTTGTTACACACTCATTAATGCATCTGGACATTGATTTGATGAGGTGATTAATATCCTCCTGGGGTACCTCATTCCAAGCGACTTCTGCCTCATGTCGAAGTGCCGTCATAGTTTGAGGGGGTTGTTGTATATCTAGTAGCCTTCTATCGATTATCTCCCATACATGTTCGATTGGGCTTAAATTGGGAGATGTTGGAGGTCATGGCATATGTATTAATTTGAGCATAGTCGAAGAAGTCCAATGCGACTTTTGCTATATGTAGTCGGGCATTATCTTTTTGAAAGATTGGGTTTGGGAGTGTTCTTAAGTATGGTATGAGGGTCCACAATTTCTTGGACGTAACGAAGTGTTCTCGTATTTTCTCTGATAAACTCTATAGGTGATCTAGAGCCATAAGCAATGTGACTCCACACCAAAATCCCAACAGTGCGATGACTATGCCGTTCAACAAAAAATGTGGATCTCGTTGTTCACCACGTCGTCTTCTCACACGTGTCCGACTATCATGCATGCCTAAACAAAATCGAGACTCGTCACTAAACACTACTGAGTTTCATTCGTGGCCCCACAATAGTCGTTCTCTACACCGCTCAAGTCGATTGGGTCGATACTCTGGAGTTGGAGGTAGCGCCCAATGCGGACGATATGAAAAAGGTCCAAAACTTCTTATGCGATGATAAACACTCCGCATTCTTATTGGTCTTCCGTGTTATGCAAACCATTGATTGTTATGTAATTGCCCTAGTGGTAGAGAAGCGGTCTCTTAAAGCCAACAGCCTCAGACGGAGATCTTGGCGTCCTGTTGTTCTTGTGCGCAGAGCTGTTCCTGTACTACTGCCTCGATGTGTACGGTCTTCCTGAAGCCATGCCCGACAACATCTTAATACTTTTGTTTACTCTGTGAGTAACTTTCCCAAAAAGAGAGGCTAGCCTCTCGTAGTACAACTATCCGTCCCCTGTCAAACTTCGTATGTGTGCTAGAGTTTGCATTTCTTTGCATACGAGGCATGGTAAACAATTGAAAATAACGTTTAGGAACACCCTCTGCAAAAATTGGATATTTACTGCAGCTATAAATTTAACTACTGCCCATGCAGCGCGAATCATAAAAACCCTTACTTTGCTTTTTTCCATAATAAACATATTACACAAAATAATGTTAAAATTAAATTATTTTTACTGGGTGTTCGGATTGGTATGTCACATAGTATATTTATATAAAATACTAGCTCTACCCAGCCACGCGTTGCTGTGGCTCAATCTGGTTAAATAATTAAATCAAAATGAAAATAAATCGAAATCTATGAAAATTCAATTTAACAATGCAATCGGAAACGTTAAAAATGTTTGTGACAGCAGCTGTCAAAAAGCACGCTGTGTGGCATGAGCAATATTTAGTATCGCGTGTATTCCTGCTACGTTCAACAGATGGTGCTCCCATTGCCGTAAAATATTTAGTATAGCGTCTGTTGCATTTACGTTCAACAGATGGTGTTATTTTTCAAAAAAAGCATGATTTTTACCTGTCACAGGTCTGACATCTACATAATATAAAAACACGAGCGTATTCGAATGCCACGTTGTGTCATAATTTCAAAGCAATCGGTAAAGGATTTTCGGAGATTTCAGATTTTGAACAAACTAACATTTACATTTTTATTTATATAGAAGATTGCAGAATCGGATCAAATTACGGAAATCAGGTGTTCAGACGGTAGTCTGGCAGTCAGGCAGTTTCGGTAGTCCGGAAGTTTCGGTAGTCCGAAACCTGTGATATAGTCCGGTTCAAGATATTTCATTGCCTTTCGGCAAAATGTTAATTGCCCCAATAAATTCCAATAAAAATATTCCTAGTTTCTTCAAATGCGGGCGCCAGAGTTCGAGGGGTTAATTCTGAATAATTTTGGAACAAATAAAATATTGTTAAATTATTGTTATGTTCGTTCTGAATTCAACATCTCATCCTAGGCTGGTCAATATTATAATGCCAAAATGAGAAAGCAGTTCAGCTCCTCTCACTTAGCATAAGATTTTACGAACAATGTGACATGTATGCAAAAGTACTGCACGTTGTCCTACTATGGCAATCGATTTTGAGATATCAAGGTTCTTCAAGTTTTTTGAAAAGGTCTTACTTATTAGACCTTCGGCGGATATAACGAAATGCACTATCTCTACCTTATGAAATTTTCACTGGCTTTTCAAATCGTATGCCAGGTTTTCATACTTAGTGGTTTTCTCCAACTCGGTTTTCCTGATATTATGAGAGAGCGGCACTGTGATGTCAATTATAAACGCTCTTCTCTCCTTTTTACTAATCAGAATAATGTCTAGTCTATTATAATCGAGCGTTCGATCTCTTGCGATTGGTCTATCCCAGTATAAAATTGAATCGGATGATTCCAGTACGGCAGAAGGTGAGTACTTATAATATGAAGGAGGTGCGTTATCTAATAGCGAGTACTTTAATGCAATCTGCTGATGTATAATTGTCGCCATCTATTATGTCTTCCTAAATAAGCATTAGGGGCAAGAACTGCACACCCACCGATAAGGTGTTCAATCGTTTCCCCCACTGTACCGCAGTTCCTGCATCGGTCGACAACATCCATGTGTAGATTTGTCTTTATTATTATTCTGCTCATACTTACTGTAGAATCTCAGCTCATGCTGGCCGATATTCCAATGCCAAGATGAAAAAGCAATTAGCTCCTCTCACCCTAGCATAATATTTTACGAACAATGTCACACGTCTGCAAGAGCACGGCACGCTGTCCCACTATGGCAATGGATCTCGAGATACCGAGGCTCTCGAGGTTCTTTGAAAATCTTTTACTGATCAGGCCTTCTTACTTGATTAGAACAATATCCGCATTATGCCGTCCTAAATAAGCATTAGGAGCAAGGCCTGGGCAACCACCAATAAGGTGCTCAATTGTTTCCACCAAAGTACCGCATTTCCTGCACTTATCGACTACGTCCAAATGCAGTATGTGCTTTTCATAGTTTTTTGTTCTTGTTACCCTATCTTGAATAGATATCGCGAAACCTTCTGTTCCTGGGTAAAGTTTCTGGGTCTCATCGACTTGGTATCACTCTCTCAGCTCAAAAAGCTGGAAACCATAAACCGATTCCTCCCTCGCGATGTTGTCGGAGCCTGGGGATAAATTTCATTATAACCCAGTATTCCGTTGCCATTAAGACAAAAATTTTTGAACTATGTGGCAGGTTTGCAACAATGTAGCCCGTTGTCCCACTTTTATGATATTTCTATTTAGTCCGCAATTTGTTAAACTTTTGGAGAACCTGTGGCTCACCAATCCCTCTGCGGAAATTATAAAAGGTTCGATATTCACTTTTTCAAGTTGCCAGATGTTCTTCAATTCATAAGAAAGATTCTCATACTTAGAAACCCTTTCCACCTCCGTTTTATGTATATTATGAGACAGTGGTATGGCAATATCAATAATTGTTCCCCACTTTTCTTTTTTATTTATTAAGACAATGTCTGGTCTATTGTAGTCGATAGCCCTGTCAGTTATTATCGGTCTATCCCAGTAGAGCAGCACATCGTCAGACTCCAGAACAGCTTGAGGACTGTATTTATAATACGGCGGAGTAGATGTTGGTAAAAGACCATAATTAAGTGCCAGTTTTTGGTGGATTATTTTAGCAAGCTGATTATGCCTTCCTAAATATCCGTTTTCTGCTAAAGTAGGACATCCACCAATTATGTGCTCAACAGTCTCCCCTATTTTACCACACTTTCGACATACATCTTCAGTGTTTTCTTTAAGGATATATTTCTTGTAATTATTAGTTTTGATGACTTTATCCTGGATATCAATAATAAAACCCTCACTTTCCGGATATAGTTGATTCTCGTCTAACCAGTGCAGAGATGCTTTCTTATCAGTAGTATTGCCATTTAATAATTCTACATATCTACCATGGATTGATTTATGTTCCCAGAGATGTATGTTGTTTTGTATTGTCCCTGTTTCGATTGTGTAGTTTGCATGGCTCAGTTTTAGGGGTGTATAATTGTGATCAAACTGAGTTGTGAGTCTCATAAGTTGATCTTTCGAACTTAGAAAATGTTGGCGAAGCTTCTTTTCCTGATTAAGATATAATTATTTGATATTAATAAACCCTCTACCTCCATATTTTCGAGGAATGTATAATCTCAACACAGAAGAATTGGTATGCAAACAACGAAATTTTGTTAAAAGTCGTCTAGTCATGCGGTCTAGCTCTTCCAGTTCTGTGTTTGACCACTTGACCACTCCAAATGAATATGTTAACAGCGGTACTGCCCATGTGTTGATTGCCTTACACATATTCCCCCCTGAGTGTTTTGTATTAAGAAGCTTTGTTATTCTTTTCTTATATTTATCTTGAAACTCATGTTTGAGTGTCGTATGATTTATCATTTGATTTTGTGCTATTCCCAGATACGGATAGATATCATCCGGTTTCAATGAGTGAATATGATAGAATGATTCCTGATTTCGTTTAACTTGTCCTTTTTGTATATTGACGATAGAACATTTATCTGGACCAAAGGATCTTAACATCTTAATATCATCGCTGAATATTTTTACGGTTTTAATAAGCGATTGGAGTTTGCCCTGGGACTCTGCGTACAGTTTTCGGTCATCCATATTTAACAGATGTGATAATCTTCTTCTCCCGATATTCATATATTTGTCTCCCGATATCCATATATTTGTCTTCCAAGACTTCATTAAGTGAGTAAGCATTGCTCTGATTTTAGGGCAGATTTTGTAAATTTCCAAAACTTTAACTAGCCAATCATGAGGGCAGAGTCAAAAGCCTTACTGTAGTCAATGTAACATAAGTTAAGGTTACGCTTTTTTCTCTGGACGTGCTTCAGGGCAACTGCATCTATAGTAAGTTGGTGTTTACATCCCGCAGATTGTCTTACACATCCTTTTTGTTCTTTTTCTAGGATATTATTATCTAAACAGTGATGATATATTTTTTCGTTTACTAATGATGTAAGTAACTTATAAAGTGCTGAAAGACAAGTTATAGGTCGATAGTTATTTGGCTGCATCTTGTCATTTTTCTTATATAGTAAATATGTATTACCCTCAGATAAAAATTGCGGAATAGATTCGGGGTTAGTTAGTGCTTTACTTTTCCGCGCTTGTTCGAGAACTACAACATCGATCGTTAGCTGTTCCTTGCATCCCATACTTGCTCTTATACATCCTTTCTGCTCTTCTTCAAAAATATTGTTTTCATCACAATGTTTGTAAATTGTTTCATTGATTAGGGCTGTCAACAATGTTTAAAATACTGATAGACACGTGATGGGTCTGTAGTTATTGGGTTGCTTAGCATCACCCTTTTTGTACAGAAGATATGTATTGCCTTCCATTAAAAAATTCGGGAAAGTATCAGGATTTATCATTACCTCTTTAAATGCACTAGCAAGTGGGCGGTGGGCCGCCGTAAAGTTTTTAATCCAGAAGTTATGTAGTCCATCTGGTCCAGGAGCTTTCCAGTTATGAGTTTTCTTGACGGCGGTGCAAATGTCAGTCGCCGTGAAATCGTTAAAGTCCATTTCTGGGAGAGCAGTTGTGTGCTGTTCAATTGTTTTAATCCAAGGTGCCGCTTTTTCATAGTCATCTGATCTTTTCCAAACCGATTGCCAATATTCTGCAAAGGAGGACATGTCCTCATTCTTAAGTTCTGACCTGCTACTGCCTTGTTCGAGCTCTCTATAAAATTTCTTTTGACTATTTATGAATTCTGAATTTTGGTGCTTTCGTTTTTTTAGCTCGTTATATCTTGCTAGCCTAGCCCCTTTAGATTTAGCTTTCTGTCTAAACCGATCTTTAAGATCCAATAATTTTTCGGAGAAGTTATTATTGTTATTCTGCTCATCCTTACTGTAGAATTTCAGCTCATGCTGGGCGGTATTCCAATGCCAAGATGAAAAAGCAATTCAGCTCCTCTCACCCTAGCATAATATCTTACGAACAATGTGACACGTCTGCAAGAGCACGGCACGCTGTCCCACTATGGCAATCGATCTCGAGATCCCGAGGCTCTCGAGGTTCTTTGAAAATCTCTTACTTATCAGGCCTTCGGCGGATATAACGAAGGGCACTACATCTACCTTACTCAGTTTCCACTGGTTCTTCATTTTCATACTTTGTGGATTTTTCTATCTCAGTTTTTCTAATGTTGTGAGATAGTGGCACTGCGATGTCAATTATAAAAGCCCTCTTGTCCTTTTTGTTGATTAGAACAATATCCGGCCTGTTATAATCAACCGTTCGATCAGTAGTGATTGGTCTGTCCCAGTAAAGAATGGCATCGGATGATTCAAGTACAGGAGAAGGCGAGTACTTATAATATGGAGGAGGTGCATTTTCTAATAGCGAGTATTTTTTTGCAATTTGTTGATGTATAATTTTTGCCAGCTGATTATGCCGTCCTAAATAAGCATTAGGAGCAAGGGTCGGGCAACCGCCAATAAGGTGCTCAATTGTTTCCCCCAAAGTACAGAGTACAAAGTACAAAGTACAAATTTCCTGCACTTATCGACTACGTCCAAATGCAGTATGTGCTTTTCATAGTTTTTTGTTCTTGTTACCCTATCTTGAATAGATATCGCGAAACCTTCTGTTTCTGGGTACAAGAGTCCATCGGTCAGCCACTTCAGAGACAATTGTTCGTCAATGGTGTCATCTTCGAGTGACTTAGGAAACCTTCCGTGCAATGTTTGTCCTTTCCATTCTCGAACACAGTCCGTGAGCGTTGTTCTGCTATCAATACGATTCCGTTTATTTAGGTTCAGTGGGGTGAAACCCCGATCCTCATTTGCAACCAATTTCATCAACGTACTGTTTGAATCAAGGAAGTGTTTTCTCATTCTATTTTCTTGATTGAGACAGAGATTTTTTACGTTTACAAGGCCTCTACCCCCCATCTTTCTTGGGATGTATAGTCTTTTCGTAGATGAGTTTGGATGCAGGCATCGGAACTTTGTCAATGTTCGGCGCGTCAACCTATCGAGCTCATCAAGGTCAGTTTCTGACCATTTAACTATGCCAAAAAAATATGTCAGGGTTGGCACCGCCCAACCGTTGATCGCTCTAATGAGGTTTCCTCCGTTCAGTTTGGTGTTTAAAAGTTTTGCAAGTCTCTTTTGGTATAGAGTGGAAAAGTCCTTCTTTAACTGGTTATGATCAAGTTTATGCTTTTGGGGTATTCCTAAATATTTGTAGGACTCTTCTGGGTCTAGTTGTTGTATGTTAAAAAGTGTTGAATGTTGACTCTGAACCTTTCCCTTCTGTATACTAATGGTAGAGCATTTGTCCAGTCCGAATGACATTCTGATATCCCTACTGAATGTTTCAACCGTTTTTATCAATGAGTTTAATTTTTCTCTAGTTTCTCCATATAATTTAAGGTCATCCATATATAGTAGATGAGAGAGCTTTCTTGGATTCCTCATGTTAAGTTTATATCCAATATTGCTGTTGTTGAGTAGTGTGGACAAAGGGTTCAATGCTAAACAGAACCAAATTGGAGAAAGGGAATCTCCCTGAAAAATTCCCCTCTCGATATTTGTAGCAGCAATGCATTGTTGGCCGACAAAAAGATTCGTTTTCCACTTCCCCATCAGGCACTTTAAAGAATTAATAATCTGGGGGCTAATTTTATAGAAATTCAGAACCTCAACCAGCCAATCGTGAGGGACACTATCGAATGCTTTCTTGTAGTCTATATAGCAGATATTTAAGTTGCGTTTTCTTTTTCGCGCTTGCTCAAGAACTACAGCATCGATCGTCAATTGTTCCTTGCAGCCCATACTTGCTCTTATACATCCTTTCTGTTCTTCTTCAAAAATGTTGTTTTTATCACAATGTTGGTAGATTTTTTCATTGAGTAGGGCTGTGAACAGTTTATATAACACTGACAGACATGTGATTGGCCTGTAGTTATTGGGTTGCTTAACGTCCCCTTTTTTGAACAGTAGGTATGTATTGCCCTCCATTAGAAAGTCAGGGAAAGTGTCTGGATTTATTAAAACCTCTTTAAATGCATTTGCAAGTACGGGATAGGCGGCTGTAAAGCTTTTAATCCAGAAGTTATGCAATCCATCTGGTCCAGGCGCCTTCCAGTTGTGAGTCTTCCTGACAGCAGTGCAAATGTCAATCTCTGTGAAATCGTTAGACTCCATATCTGGGAGAGCATTTGTCTGTTCTTGAATGGTTTTAACCCAAGGAGCCAATTTTTCGTAGCCGTCTGATTTTTTCCAAGCCGATCTCCAATATTCCGCAAAGGAAGACACATCGATATTCTTAAGTTCTGACTTGCTGTTACCTTCTGCTTCGAGTTGTCTATAAAATTTCTTTTGGCTGTTTGCAAATACTGAATTTTGATGTTTTCGCTTTTCTAGTTCATTATATCTTGCTAGCCTGGCTCCTTTCGATTTAGCTTTTTGCCTAAACCGATCTTTTAGATCCAACAATTTTTCTGTCAGGTTTGAATCATCGAAGTCAATGCCAGATTTATTGGCAATTATTTTTGCTTTTCTCGCTACTTTATTTGACTGATTACCAGAAAGATACTCTGAGATAATGTCAACTTTCCTCCGGAACTCATTGATATTGTTTTCAAGGCGCGTTTTCCAGACAGGTGTATTTTTCTGGATACTACGACCAGCCGCATTATGGGTGTAAGTCTTTTGACCTGAAATTTCGATGACAGTCACTGCTGCACAATATAATGCAAGATGTATATCGCTTAAATTTGTCATCCCAGATAGATGTGATTCCAAAACTCTATTAATCTGCATTAGAGTGATACGTGATTTTGCAATATTACGCAGTACTGGAATTTTTGGTCTATTCAATGGGTTTGAGCCAGTAAAACTGGCCAAATTGCTGTAAAACTTCTCTCGTATGTTAGAAAAGTTACGTTGCGAGATTGATTCTTCATTTTTAGACGATGATGCTTCTGGTGATACATTTTGAGTTTGTTCTACTTGTTTCTCCTCTGTATTCGAGTTAAGAACGTCTATAGTATCTTCTTTATGTTGTTGATATGTAATGTTTTGATGTAGTTCATTACCGATTTCTCTCTTGATGTTCATTAATTCCGATTCGGTTAGATAGTTTTTCCTTAGAATTACATTTTTACGGTCGGCTAAGTTTTGTTCCGACAGCTGAGTTTCAGGGAACCTCTTTTTATATTCTTGGTGGAGTGCATGCAATTATTATTATTATTATTATTATTATTACTATTATTATTATTATTATTACTATTGTTATTATTATTATTATTATTATTATTATTATTATTATTATTATTATTATTATTATTATTATTATTATTATTATTATTATTATCCTCGTACTGAACTCAGCATCTCAGCCTAAGCTGGTCTATATTACAATGCCAAAATGAGAAAGCAATTCAACTCCTCTCACTTAGCATAAAATTTTTCGAACAATGTGGCACGTCTGCAAGAGCACTGCACGTTGTCCCACTATGGCAATCGATTTTGAGATACCAAGGTTCTTCAAATTTTTTGAAAAGTTCTTACTTATTAGGCCTTCGGCGGATATAACGAAAGGCACTATCTCTACCTTATGCAGTTTCCACTGGTTTTTCAAATCGTACGCAAGGTTTTCATACTTAGTGGTTTTCTCCAACTCGGTTTTTTCTGATATTATGAGAGAGTGGTACTGCGATGTCAATTATAAAAGCCCTTTTCTCCTTTTTACTAATTAGAACAATGTCTGGTCTATTATAATCGACCGTTCGATCTGTTGTGATTGGTCTGTCCCAGTATAGGATTGAATCAGATGATTCCAATACGGGAGAAGGTGAGTACTTATAATATGGAGCAGGTGCTTTATCTAATAGCGAATACTTTAATGCAATTTGCTGATGTATAATTTTCGCCAGCTGATTATGTCTTCCTAAATATGCATTAGGGGCTAGAACTGCACACCCACCGATAAGGTGTTCAATCGTTTCCCCCACTATACCGCACTTCCTACATCGGTCGACAACATCCATGTGTGGTATATGCTTTTCATAGTTCCGTGTTCTTACTACCTTATCTTGAATAGATGTCGCAAAACCTTCTGTTTCTGGGTACAATAGCCCATCGATCAGCCATTTTAGAGACAATGGTCCATCAATGGTATCATCCTCGAGTGATTTTGGATACCGTCCATGCAGTGTCTGTTGTTTCCATTCACGGACACAATCCGTAAGTGTTATTCTACCATCAACACGATTCAATTTATCTAGGTTCAACGGGGTGAAACCCCGGTCCTCCTTAGCAACCAACTTCATTAGCGTGCTGCTTGAATTAATGAAGCGTTCTCTCATCTTACTCTTCTGGTTCAGACAAAGGTTCTTAATGTTCACGAGGCCTCTGCCTCCCAACTTTCTTGGAATGTACAGTCGCTTCATAGATGAATTTGGATGCAGACATCGGAATTTTGTCAATGTTCGACGTGTTAATCTATCCAGTCCATCAAGGTCTGTTTCTGACCATTTAACAATACCAAAGCAATAGATCAGAGTTGGCACTGCCCATCCATTGATCGGTCTAATCAGGTTTCCACTGTTCAGTTTGGTATTTAAAAGTTTTGTAAGCCTCTTTTCGTACATAGTAGAAAAGTCTTTCTTTAACTGGCTATGGTTAAATTTCTCGTTTTGAGGTATACCTAAATATTTATAAGATTCTTCTGGTGCCAGTTGTTGTATGTTACAGTGTGTTGAATGTTGATTGTTGACTATTCCTTTTTGGATGCTAATGGTAGAGCATTTATCAAGTCCGAATGACATCTTGATATCCCTACTAAATTCTTCGACCATTTTTATTAAGGAGTTTAGTTTTTCTCTAGTTTCTCCATAGAGTTTAAGGTCATCCATATATAGTAGGTGCGAGAGCTTTCGTGGATTCCTCATGTTTAGTTTATATCCTATATTACTGTTGCTCAGTAATATAGACATAGGGTTTAGGGCTAGACAAAACCAAACTGGAGAAAAGGAATCTCCTTGAAAAATTCCTCTCTCGATATTCGCAGTTGTAATGCATTGTTGGTCGATAAAGAGATTTGTTTTCCATTTCCCCATTAGGCACCTTAAGGAGTTAATGATGGGAGGGCTTATTTTATAAATCTTCATGACTTCTAGTAACCAATCGTGTGGAATACTATCGAAGGCTTTCCTGTAGTCTATATAGCAGATGTGTAGGTTGCGTTTTCTTTTCCGCGCTTGTTCGAGAACTACAGCATCGATCGTTAGCTGTTCCTTGCATCCCATACTTGCTCTTATACATCCTTTCTGCTCTTCTTCAAAAATATTGTTTTCATCACAATGTTTGTAATTTTTTTCATTGATTAGGGCTGTCAACAATTTATAAAATACTGAGAGACACGTGATGGGTCTGTAGTTATTGGGTTGCTTAGCATCACCCTTTTTGTACAGAAGATATGTATTGCCTTCCATTAAAAAATTCGGGAAAGTATCAGGAATTATCATTACCTCTTTAAATGCACTAGCAAGTGGGCGGTGGGCCGCCGTAAAGTTTTTAATCCAGAAGTTATGTAGTCCATCTGGTCCAGAAGTTTTCCAGTTATGAGTTTTCTTGATGGCGGTGCAAATGTCAGTCGCCTTGAAATCGTTAAAGTCCATTTCTGGGAGAGCAGTTGTGTGCTGTTCAATTGTTTTAATCCAAGGTGTCGCTTTTTCATAGTCATCTGATCTTTTCCAAACCGATTGCCAATATTCTGCAAAGGAGGACATGTCCACATTCTCAAGTTCTGACCTGCTACTGCCTTGTTCGAGCTCTCTATAAAATTTCTTTTGACTATTTATGAATTCTGAATTTTGGTGCTTTCGTTTTTTTAGCTCGTTATATCTTGCTAGCCTAGCCCCTTTAGATTTAGCTTTCTGTCTAAACCGATCTTTAAGATCCAATAATTTTTCGGAGAAGTTTGGATCGTCGAAGCCAATGCCAGATTTATTGGCAATTGTTTTTATTTTTTTCATTACTTTACTTGATCGATTACCAGAAAGGTATTCTGAGATGACGTCGACTTTCCTTCGGAAATCATCGATATTGTTTTTAAGGCGTGTTTTCCAGGCAGGCGTATTTTTCTGGAAATTATGCCTGCTCGCACTGGGGGTGTATGTTTTTTGGCTTGAAATTTCGATCGCAGTCACTGCTACACAGTACAACGCAAGATGTATATCACACAGATCTAGTATCCCAGCCAGATGTGATTCCAGAACTTTATTGATCTGCATTAGAGTAATACGAGCTTTTGTAATATTTCGCAGTATTGGAATTTTTGGTCTATTTAGTGGGATTTGACCCAATAAAATGGGCCAACTTACTGTAAAACTTCTCTCGTACATTAGACAAGTTCTGTTGTAAGGTCACTTCCTCATTGCTAGAAGGTGAGGCCTCCGGTGGAAAATTAGGAGTTTGTTCTATAGGCTGGGCCTCTGTGGTTAAGGTGAGGACACCTATATTATTTTCTTCATGTTGCTGATATGTAACGTTCTGGCGTAATTCATTACCAACTTCTCTCTTGACATTCATTAGTTCTGTTTCGGTGAGATACTTTTTATTTAAAATTATATTTTTACAGTCGGCTAAGTTTTGCTCAGACAGCCGAGTTCCAGGGAACCTCTTCTTATATTCTTGATAGAGTGCATTTCTCCATCCAGGAAGCGGCTTATCTCCGCACTGGTTCACGTAATAGTAGGTACGCATTACCTCAATATTCATTTCGCGTGTCCATCTGATACGTGGAGTGCGTTCAGTTTTAGTGGCAGCCCTCCTTATGGGGGGCAAGCCTGCAAGAACCGGGACATTTCCGTCTTCCATTTCATTATTAATCTGCATTCTGCACTGATCTTGTGATGAAGTGCTCGGTGGTGCGAGTCTTTGATTTTCAAATTGTTGCTCGGGTACCTTTTTCGTTGCCATTCTTGTGGTGCCATAGAGTTGAGAACTGCCACTCGCTCCAGATTCACCAACCCCGGACAAATTCTGCCGACGGTTCCGAGGGGTTCTTGTCCGCAAAACCCTACCGCCTTGTATAATACCATTATCTGTTTCAGTCTCCATAAAAAAAATTTTTGGGTTCAAGGGAAAAACGGTCACCCAAGGCAGAGCCCCGATTTACCTTAGGAAAGCTATTTACTACCGGAGGGCGCTAGGTATCCGGAGACATCGTTCGAGACACTTTAACCCTGTGCCATTCATCTCCTCGGCACGATGGATTTCCACCTTGAGCTTGGGGATTTTTTTTCCAGAGGTTTACTCCTCTCAGCTCGGGAAGGTGGTGGCGCCACTCACCAAGCGGATTATCTGCCCTCTGCCTTACTATTTTATTACTATTATTATTATTATTATTACTATTATTATTATTATTATTACTATTATTATTAATATTATTATTATTATTATTATGTATGACTAAAACATTGTTTATTGGTTTCTGTATTTTGAATTTATTAGTACAAATTATAACTATTAAATTTACTTATACATTTAATTCGGTTTCACTCTCACTGTCACTTTGATCTACATTAATAATAAATGGTTCTATATTATTAGTAAATGATACATAGGAATCTTCTATTTTAATAACATGGTTAATCGAATTTATCCAACTTTCTTTGGGAATACTATCTACAACATTCCTAATTAATGTTGCAGCACTTGCACTTAGAGTCGGAAAATGTCGGATTTCTGCTCTAACACTGGATTTTACTTGATGCCACATAAGCTCAATTGGATAAAAAATACAGTAATTCGGGGAAGGCGTAAAACCGTATGTTCAATATCGGCACCAATGGTGTCACATCCATATTCCTTTTTAATAATAAATGTCTTTAATATTTCTAGAAGATCACATTTTTATATGTATTTTCGAAGTATATATCGTTTTGAACATGTAGTTCTGAATTTCCAATTTAATGCTATTTGCATTAGGAGCATTATTTTTTTGGTCGTTATGATAACTATTAAACTTGAAGAGATTTACCACTAAACACCAAAACACTTTTTTGAACTGCTCGACGCACGTTTCGCTAACCATGTTAGCATCATCAGGAGATGATTTAATCTATCTTCTCCTGATGATGCTAACATGGTTAGCGAAACGTGCGTCGAGCAGTTCAAAAAAGTTTTTTGGTGTTTAGTGGTAAATCTCTTCAAGTTTAGTGCATCACACCAAAGGTTCCAATAGAAGAATTGATGAAAACTATTGTCCATTACAATTAGGCTTTCCTTCGGCACATTGGCCAAAAGGTTATTTATAAACCAATCTTCAAAAAGTTCTCCTGTGGTGTCATCATGGTAGTCCAAAGATGAATGTTTCATATTTTTGGAGGACAACCGTAAACAATTTGGAACCCATCTATCCTTAGAACCAGCATGTCAAATTGTAATTCTTTTTCCCTTGTTTGCTGGGACTTTGGTTTGGTATTTTCTTGATGTATCTACCCATCATTTTGCTGGCGTCTCATGTGTATCGAACCATGTTTCATCAAGGTAGATAATGGGCCGATTTTCTAATCTGCATTTTTTTATAGAGTTTAACTAGTCAAACCGCCATCATCGCAATCGTTGTGATTCTATTAATATTTGTCTTTTATGAATGGTTTGATATGCAAAACCCATTAGAGATCTCCGGAGGCTAGTTCTGCTGCAAAGAATGTTGATTTCATTTTTCCTTTATGGCTGTTGCAATGAATGCAAAGCAGGCACAGTTTGCTCTTCATACATAGCATAGATTGTGCTTAGAATTCAGTTTTTGTTACTTTCGTCAACACATTTGCTTTTACCAGAATCACTATGAACTTTTTGGGCTTTAATTGGCTTCGTCACAATATCTTTAACTGTAGATAACGGCGTTTTCATTAATGAAGACGGTTCTGCTGCGGCTGCATTATTTATATTAAGCCCCCTATTCAATAAAGAAACATATACATTATTAACAATTTGCTCAGCATCGGACGATAAATGTTTTCTTTTAAAATTACCAATACCGGAGGCACAATGATCATTATCTTGCTTATTATTTTATCCCTTTATATCAATTATTTAGTAAGTATTTTTGCTGTATTCATAAACTCTATTGTAAAGTATTTATAAACTTTATAAACTCTATAGAAAAGTAATATTGAGATTTTAAATTCGAAAGGAAGTTTTGAAAACATGCAGCAGGTACGAGAATACTGAACGTAATGGTAATCAATGTAAATATTAATTTGATCTCTGACACGGGACTCAAGCATTACAAACAAAAAATATTGTTAAAGGTTCATTATTAAAGATTATTTATCCTAAAATCAATATTTCATTAACACAAAATGATCTTAAACACGCCTCTGGCTTAATTGTATTTAAGGGAATTTGTTTACTATGTTTCGTTGTTTTTTTTTCAAACATATGTTGTCTAAAAAGAAAACAAATGTTTGTTTTAAAAATGACTCTAAGGATATTTTCCGGTATAACGAAAATAATACGTTTAATTTTTTATTATCCGTCCTCGCAAAATAGCAATAAAATCGCATCATTATAATATTTTTTTTGTGGCTTGAGGTGTAATGATTGCGTTGTGATTCTCTTCGAAAATCATTCCTTCTGGAAATCAGACGACTTTACACCTGCAACATTTCTAAAGTAGCTTATAATCCTTTTTTTAACTGAAAGGAATGAATAGTACTTTGGAATGTTGCCCAAAGCAAATTTTACGCCTCCAATACGAGTATTGCACTTGAGAAAATATGACGCTTTTACGGCGACACCCTCTTGAACAAGGGCAGCGTTGTTTATTTACCACCTAACTCGTCGGATCTGGCTCCATGTGATTCTTATCAATTCTCAAGACCTAATATCTAAAAGAAAGGTTCAAGAGACACGATATTGAAGTTGTGTCCAAAGTGCACAAAGTGCCCAAATAGGGACTGCAGTATAAACATATTTCTAAAATGGGACAAAAAGGGAACTTTCGCACTAAAAATAAAAGGTTTTCGTTTTTCCTACACATATTTACAATAAATGTTATAGGAATGGTGATATCTTCTAAAAGATGTTATTTATAACTTGCACACTCGTTATATTTATATCGGTTTCATTTGATACACGTGAAATGTATTTTTAAACATAACAATAGAAATGTAGGATATTTTGTATAAGAACAACATAGACCCAGATAATTCAATCTTTTATCAAGAGATTTAAAAAATAATGTCTTAGAAGGAAATGTAAATCTACTTTTGTTTTTCTCAGTCCCTTGCTAAGGGTGACACCAAGAGTAAATATTTTTTAGCAGGAAAATTCACAGTTTCTGAACTTAAAATAATGGAGTATCGCACGTTAAATTTACTTACGTATAATGCTTTTCTTCTCCCCGCATTTCACATATGACATTCGTAAGGGCCATTATGTAATTTTTCGCTAATGTGAGCGTCTCTATTTTGGATAATTTCCTTTCCATTTTGATGTGTGGAATAACTTCTCTGAGTTGCTGAAATATAAACAAATTAAATGTGTTTATGGGGAAATGTAATATTATATACTAAATAAAGTAATAAAAAGTTTTAGCTACAAAATTATTCAGGTAATGTGAACGTTTTTTCTAATCATTCAGATAATTTTTATAACCAATTTTGTATCCAAGTAAAGCCTTCAGGATATAATACGATTAAACCTTTGATTAGGTCTAGAATCGGTAGTGGCAAGTAAATTAATAGAAATATGTTAATAGAGATAGGATAGATACATAATGATATGCAAAATGAGGCATTAGGGAATATAAAGGGCGATTTTTTTAGTATGTCCGAACTTTCGATAGGGTTTTTAGGGAGTTAGGGATAGGGAGATAGGGAGTTTTCGCGCAAAGCTTTAAATATGTGTCTCAATACGTTTAACATCTGAGTAACGCTTGCAAATTGTCGAAATTTGTAATCAAAATCAGTGTTCTGCGCGTCAAACAATAGAGCACTTTATGAATTTTATGGTAACCATAATCACCCAACCGAGCGATGTATTCTGATAAAGCAAGATCGTCATGTGACATACCGTGAGATTGAGGCATTCCTGGACATTAGTATGACAAGCATACACAAGATTTTACATGAACATTTAGGCGTGAAAAAAGGATTTGTGCGTGTTGGATATTGCATAATTTGACAATCGCTCAAAAAAGGCTCGTGTCGATTCGTGCAAAGAAATGGTCAAAAAATACTATCTTGGTGCGTCAAAAACCGTGTATAACATTTACAGAGATGACAAATCTTGGATCTTTGCGAATGAGCCTGAAAGTAAACAGCAGTCGACTTATGGGTCTTTCAAAATGAGCCAAACCCTACAAAAGCTGTTCGTGCAAGAAGCACTTCGAAGCAAATGGTCGCCTGTTTTTTTTTTCAGATGAATGGGCATGTGGCTACAGTGCCACTAAAGAATCGTAGAACGGTCCGTTTTGTTTGCCAGAAGTTTTGAAGAAATACGAAAAAACAACCGGCGACGCAGGATCATTCTTCACCATGACAATGTTCGAGGACCGAACAACTCAATATTTGACCGGTAAAAACATCGAATTGATGGATCATTGGTCGTACAGTGCTGATTTGGCACAAAATGATTTATTTTTGTTCCCGTCTGTGAGGAATAAACTACGTGGTTAACGATTTTGCGGAAACGCTCATTTTACCCGCTGCCATTAATATGGTCAATGTGATGATGCAATATCGAGACGTATTAATGAAATTGCCAATGGTGTTCATGATCAAATAATTGAAAAAGTTAAATTAAGCGAAATTTTTGCTATTCAGTTCGACGAATCAACAGACGTGCCGGACTTGGCGCAATGTTTATGTGTTTTCCGATACGAATGCGAGGAGTCAATTAAAGAAAATATGCTATTTTGCAAATCAATCCCTGGCCGTGCAACTGGCGTAGGACTCTTTAAAATTTTTATTGATGCTACACAAAACGAAAACTTGGATGATGATGATCCGCGTATAGAAAAAGTTTTAAATGAAAAACAAAATCAACCACCGCATTAAATTATTATTTCAAACAACTTTGGCTATTACTTTATTTTATTATGTTGTTATTACCTGGTAATATTTAATTTTCTAACACTTGTTTTTACATTAAAAATACTTTAGTAAAATGATGTTTTATATACGGGCCTTATTTTTTGAATACATTGTGACCCCCTATATTCTTGAATGCGACCCCCCTAGGGTCCGCGACCTCCAAGTGGACAAACGATGTAAAAGTAAAGTTTTGGGGTTAGAGGAGCATCAGCAACTGAGAAGGCTATTTAGCGACTGGACCTAGAGCTTAACGTGGGTTCCCAACCACGGTCATCAGCTACCGAAAACGTTGGTCAGCACCCCCCTCGGGCTATCAATTCTTGGTTTTGTGCTTAACCGAAAGTATTTCGAGAAGCCTATCGACTGGCGAGTGACAAACGTAGAAAACCTCTCAGAAGGCATCCGGCCTTACCCAGCCTCGAACTGCCGTGACTGACGGGTGATGTTTTGTCAGATTTTATACTCTTACCTGGAAACATTCACAAGAATTTTAGAAAAACTTTTTTGCCTAGTACGGGAATCGAATCCGTTCCACGCTAACTGCCGTATCGCCAGGCCCTAGGATCCTAGGTAAATACGATATCTGCGGTGCGTGAGATGCGTTGCGTGAGATGCGTTGCGTGCGATGCGATGCGCGTTACTTTGTGATAGTTCATTTTTTAAATCGAATAAAACTATTTTATACTTTGTTATCTATTACTTTTATTTTTAAATTTGTGTGACTATAGTTTCGTAAAACGATTTTACATTCTCAAACACTACTTTAAAACTAAGGTATTACAGCTGTTTATCCTATGTACCTAATTTTACACTTTTATTGGGGTTAATTTTTTACAATATTTTAAATAGTGGGGATTCGGAGATCTGTCTGATCGTTTAATAGCTGTCTAGACGGGTCTTTATTATATTTATAAATTTCAATAACTTTTAAAATATTTAATTTTTTGCTTTTTGGAGAGGCATGTAAAGTTTTTAAATTTGTAATATCGGGAAATATATGTCCGGTATCTATGAAATGGTTCGCAACATTAGAATGCTGTTTCTTTAATATGTACGCAAATTTGTATTCTTTGAATCTGGTCTGAAAATTTCGTTTGTCACACATAGCAGCTACTGCACTCATTGCAACTTAACATATAAACTCCAGATTGTGTATTTTGTGATGTTTTATCATTAAAATATAATTTACTGGTTGAGGGGGGGGGGGGGGGCTGGCTTTAAATACTATTTGCAAATTAAGTTTCCTCAAAAAGCAAAGTCAGCCGCGGTGGTCTGGTGGATTAGTCACCTGCCTGGCAATCCAAAGGTAGCCGGTTCGATTCCAGCTCTCAGATGGTTTTTTTTTCTTTAATTCTTCTGTCCCGTGTTACTTCCTATCCTACACACATAATTATATACACTCATATATACACACACGCCCACACATATTCACACCTAAATGATTGTGTGCACGATTTTCCGTCACCGCATCACACACTGTATTTTAAATATCAAATTGTTTGTTTCTGCCGACAGTTGTCGTTGATATCGCACGATGAAAGCATTAATTTCAGAGATATAAAAACGATTTTTTTTATGGAATAAGTGGAACTCGCGGTATAAAGACAGCGGTGGTTGATAAAGAATGGGATTATGTAGCCGAAAATACAGGATTTACAAGTGAACGTACTGTTGTTATGTATTTTAATTTATTCCGATATTAAATATTACAACTATATCTAAATATAACTAAATCTAATTTGTGGAAAAATACTTCAGAACAAAATTATTTGATTTTCTCATGTCTATCATGTCAATCTTTCATGTCTATTATCGAATCGTCGAAATTTAATCTGTCTTTGTTAATCTAATATCTGCTATTTTTTTTTTGTATTTTCTTCAAAATTCATACTTCCATCAGAGTATTATCCATTAACCCTTAATTCCCTAGTGTCACCTTAGGTAACAGAGATTGGCGAATTAATTTAATATATTAAATAATATTTTTAAATGAAAAATATACTATTACTAAAAAGTCAACATTTAGTAGTCAACATTTTAGTAGTTTCGAACGGTTTCTTCAATTTCTTGTATGGGAGTTTTTTATTGGCTTTATATTGTTGTGAAAATGCCCAAAGGTTAAGTACTGTAATAGTTATTACTGCAAATTGTTGTTCCATAATCAAACTAGTAATCTAAATAATTTTATCGAAAAAATAATTGTTTTTGTATTCAAAATAGCGGTCTAAATAGTACGTGTCACCTGCAAGTGGCACTGGGCATTATTATAACTAAATTGCTCTTTGAGCTGCGTGCGTGATAGTTTCTTTTTTATTTTAGGTTAACGTTGAACGACGTAGTTGATGCATTAGAAGCTGACGGTGACTTAGATGGTAACATCCTCTTATTTCCTCCTGAGGATGGTGACGTCATTGATGAAGACAGTGGGGACGAAAATGAAACCAATTTCCTTCACCTTTCTAGTAGAATGTTACGTTCAGAAGTGGAAGTCAACGTTAAACCTACTGATACAAACAATGAAGAAGATAATAGAGAAGAGTTTGCTCTAGAAGAGCTTAGAAAAAGAACAGCATGAAATTCAAGAACCGGCGAAAGAAAAAAAAAATGGAATTTTCAGTAAAGAAATGAACGAATAATACATCTCTTTTTTCTTCTTGTGGAAAAGAGGTAGGTGTTTATTGTCATATTATTACTGACCGAATATTTGACACCCAAATATATAAGGATGTTATGGGAAACAAAGGCGGATATTCATAATGAACTGATATCTTCTAGCATGAAGCGGAATCGATTTTTTGAAATACAACATTATTTACATTTATGCGATAGTACTGCATTACCGAAAAATGATAAATTTACTAAGGTTCGTAGATACTTTGGTATGCTCATTCAAAATTTTACCGCCAATTTCGAAAAAGTAGGATCATCACATATTTCAGTTGACGAAACCATTGTGCCCTATGTTGGGAGACATAGTACAAAGCAACATATCCACGGGAAGCCCATCATGTTTGGTTACAAATTTTGGTCAGTGGCTACACGGCATGGGTACCTCGTCAACTGCGAATTGTATCAAGGTGCAACTGGTCCGACTGTGAAGCAACAATCTGAGTATGGTTTAAGTGCCGCTGACATTTTAGAGCTACACTCCAGGTTACCAAAGAATCTATCTCCATACAATCAGTATTTTGACAATTTTTTCATTGCCTTGCCTTTGCTGAAATATTTACATAAGAACAATATTGGAGGAACCGAAACTAACAGAGAAAACCGACTAGAAAACTGTAACCTTATGAATAATAAAGAGATGAAAAAGAAACCTAGGGGTGAGTTGGTTTACAAGGCCTCACAAGCAATAATTACAGCTAAGTGGCATGATAATAGTGTCGTTAATGTAGCCTCTAATTGTCACGGATTGTCACCAATGACAAAAGTCGATCGGATTCGCGTAATAAACAAAAAATGTACAAAAATGTACAACAAGTACATAGGTGGCGTAGACCGCTTCGATGAGAATGTCGATTTCATGAGGATAGATTTACGAGGAAAAAAAATGTGGTTTCCACTTTTTGCTTTCGGGCTGGATGCATCTTGCCAAAATGCTTGGCTAATCAAAAGAAAGTGTAGTAGTAACTGGACCTACTGCGAATTTTGCAGGGCTATCTAAATACACTAATTGCGGAGTACCTCTTGAATCTAGGGTTTTAATTGAAACTAGACTAGGAGGCAGTTCAGCTGATCATATAGAGAAATATTGTTCACAACGTCGCTGCGGGTTATGTCATGAACGCACAAGAAAAATGTGTTCTAAGTGTAATATAGATTTACACATCAAATGCAGGTACAAATTCTACAACAAGTAAGAAGTAAAGCGTACATGCATTCCTAACATAACTAAATGCATATTCTTTTTACAATAATAAAACTATAGAGAAGAAAATAAGTTGTTTTCTTTTTATTGTCATATAAAGTTCAAAATATAAATTACGCCCAGTGTCACCTGTGGGTGACACCCCCTCTACAAAAAAAGAAGGGCTGAAATTTTTTCTAATTTTTTTCCATATTTTTAATATCTAAACACGTTAATTAGCGCAAAAAAACAATCTTTTTCATTCACATAGAAGCATAGGAATTGACGAGTTAATAATATTGTCCGTGACGATTCTATAGAAGCCATGATGGATTCTTCGTCGCCAATGAACTAAAATAAATATTTGACGTATTTACTTCGGCGTCAATTGCAACTGTCGTATCCGTTTTGCGGTGCGTACGATTTATGCATCGCACGCACCGCGATATCGTATTTACCTAGCTCCGACAAACGATGTTCTAGACTAATATTTAAGAGGTCTATATTATATGTTATGGTCGCATAAACCTGCTTCTAAATATCATAAATTTTAATTCAATCATAACATAATCATCTACACGAACATCATCTCGCCAGAAATATCTACCTGATAACCATCATGACTGTCTATATGAACAAACAAAATCTTGCAATGTCATATCATGTCATATCATCAATGTCAATCAAATATCTCTAATATTGAACTGATAAACATATTTTTGATAAAAAATACCATTTTTATAACGGATATTATACTTGTTTTGAAAGTCATTATTGTTATTAAAATTGTTTTATTAACTCATCCGAATTCAGAAACCACGTAATTAAATTCGGGTAAACCCGAGTCGAAAACCCACATAGGGAAAAATTCAATGATGCAATATAATTTGTTGACCTGGTTTAAAAGAAAAATTTGTATTCGACATCATTCCCTGCCATCAATATGGGTATCATATTCTAATTCGAAAGAAGAATATTCTATCTTTAGTCATGCTTTTTAAATGGAGAGGGAATGAAAAAAGTGATACTATCTTCAGCAGGAAAAATCAATGCCCGTTGGTATAATCGGTCGTTAGAAACCTTCAAAAAATCAATTGGAATTTAATTGATTGAAATATTCTCAATAACAGTGTGAAGAGCAAGTGGCATAGAAATAAAGGGTTGTCCAATACGTGTGTCAGAACTTAAAAATGAGGCACAATGATAACTAGTGGGTGTCTCAAAATGTTTTTTGTTCTTGTTTTGACTATTACGCGCCATACACTAATAGCGGCGGAGGGGAGTGGTGTCAAACGCTTGACGGGCTATTTAGTTTATTAGCGATGGGTCGTTTCACGGGACCACAGCGCGCATTTTGCGTGCGAGCGCCTTATAAAAACAACGATTCCTACACTATTAGTCAACGCTGTACAGGACACATTTTAATTTAGCGACCATGAGAAATGTGTCAAGTGCGAGTTTAATCAAGCATTGAGTGCGCAAGTTTTGAAGACAATTGGAAACAATGCCGGATAAATCAACTGGGTTCAAAGGGATATCAAAATCGAGGACGAATGTTGACCGCGTTCGCCAGTCAGTTAGAGACGGTCCACGACAGTCTTTACCACTCCGCGTAGCTTTTCTAAAGTTGCACAGATCCACGATTTATCGCATTATTCGCAAATATTTACATTTCCACCACTACAAAATGGTTATTGTGCAAGAAGTAGAGCCCGATGATCTAACTAAATGAGTCGAATTTTGCAGGACAGTGAAAAATCGTTTTAGGAACTTCAGTAACACATGGTTTTCAAATGAATTGAATTTCCACATCAAAGGCCACGTGAATAAACAAAATTACAGATATTGGGCTCCCGACAATCCGCTGGAACTGCACCAGAAACCATTACACTCGCCTAAGATTGTCGTTTGGGCTGCCATATCAAGCGAAGGAATTATCGGCCCCTATTTTTTTTGAGGATAACCGTGGTCGTGGTCAGATTGTTAATTCTGATCGCTATTGCCGTATGATCCGGACATTTTTGACTCCAGAAATTCAAAACCAGATTGGCTACAACCCCAACACATTTTTCCAACAAGATGGAGCAACTGCACGAGCACGAATGGTTCTTTAGCAGCTCTTCACGATTTATTCCCTGAAAGAGTGATTAGTGGTTGAGGGGACTTTTCAACTGGCCACCGAGGAGTCAAGATTTATCACCTGCTGTTTTTTCCTATGTGGCTACTTAAAAAGTAAGGTTTTCACCATCCAACCAACTTAATCCAACTTAAATATTTTCCCATCCAACTTAAATATTTTAAAGCAAAGAATAATAGACAAAATCCACGCGATTCCAAGAACGATGCTCCAGCGAGTGATTGAAAATTTGAGGCTAAATTAGTATGAAGAAGCAAATGGTGCGCATTTACGGATAGTTGTTTTCCATAAATAAAAGTTTAGTTTCCATAATAAAAGTTTAACTTTTTAAGTATCAAGAACGAAAAACATTCTGAGACACCCTTTGCAAGTGAAAGAACAAATAATGGCATTATGTTTTGAAAGTAATGTCGTTCCAATGTCCCCCTCGACTTCGGGGGATAGAATGCATTCTGGAGATCCAATTTTTGATTACTTTTTCACACATACCGAGTGGTTTATTTTCAATGGTGGCCTGAAACGATTTCGCGAAATATGGACACCTTAAACTTTTCTTGCAATAGATCGATTATTTGGCGAGATGTGCGACAAATCACACCATCTTGCTTGTGGAAAGAAATCATTGTTTATATCTATATTTACCAATTCATGCCAAATATGTTCTTTCAACATATTCCTATAGCATTCACCATTAACAGTAATGTACTTTTTATCACCGTCTTCAAAAAAATATATGGTCCTGTTACTCCTTCAGTCCAAAAAATACACCAACCATTGACTTTCTGAGGATGAAGAAATAACTCTTGAATCATTAGGATATTTTTATAGGCCCAACTCCTGTTATTTACAAACTCTTTAAGCCAAACGTCGTCTTTGATGGAAAATATTATTTTTCCCCAAAGTGGGAGACTTTCAACTGCTTTAGAGCCCAATTCATTTAACATGAATTTTTCCATGATAAACTGACTCAATGTACTGAACACAGCAGTCTGTGAGCTACATTTACATTTGAAACAGTATTGCCGCTATTACGTTTCAAAGTTCTGACATTCATATTGCAAAATTCTTTATAACAACTACCGTTATGCAATCAAAAATCAAAAAGAGCAAAACATTATGAACAGTGTAAGTGATTTTCACTACCTTTTACCGTAATATATCATAGGCCATTAAATATAAAGGCACCGAAAAAAATTGTTCACCTAATATATCAGTTTACAATAAATATTTTATAGGGAAATCTAAGCTATAATGTTTTTATATTGTAATAAAAATGTAATACATTCTATAGGTTAAAATGCATAAACAACTTGATCTAACGATTATCATTTTCTCTTTCATTATTTCGCCGACAGAAAAAACGTTTTGTAATTGCGTTTACAATAGTTTTCAAGCTAGACTTGATATTTAATCACACGCTTACCAGGTAATATTCTGATTTACATTATGCGTGTTAAATTTATATTATATACAGTTGTTATATAAGTTACATAACTAATAATTAACTTGTTATTATTAAAATACTCGTACGTTCACTATAAAGACCAATTCATTTACACATAATTATAAGTAATTCAAAAAATATGAACTATTGTTGAATAAGGTTATATGTAGCCATTCATATAATGTTCTTACATTTAGACACAAACAATTCTTAATTTTTTTTAAGAGATAGCTCTTGAAACAGGGGCCTGTTCACAGTCTAATCTCTTATGTCAACTTGTTACTACGACAGTACCTTACAAAACGCCTTACGAAACGCCGTTTGAACGATTTCGAGTTAGTGTTATTTGTTTGTGCCGTCACCATGTCGAGTTTCGTGCCAAATAAAAAGCATTTGCGGCAGGTACTGCTTTTCTTGTTCAATCAAAAGAAAAACCTGAGTAAAAGCCGTTGTATACTTGCCGAAACTTACGGTGACAATGTTCCAACACAAGATGCTTGTAGACGTTTAGACCAGGGGTTTTCAAACTTTCCAGCCTTGGAACCATACTGATTACTCCAGTAAGTTCCAGGGCCAAAACCGTTTTCATTTGTCTGTCATTTTCTATAATTTCTAAACTAGTCGCCGAGTACGCGACCTGAATGAGCATACGCTTGCTAGATTCGCTAGTCGCGGGCCGGATTGATGACACTGGCGAGCCGGTTTTGGCCCGCGTAGTTTGGAGACCCCTGGTTTAGACGATTCGAAAGTGGTGATTTGGACTTTAAAGGTCAATCGAAAAAATTTGAAAATGCCGAATTGCAAGCATTGTTGGAAGAAGACGAAATGTAAACTCAACAATAAATCTAAGACTCAACGCTAAACCATTTGTGATCGTCTGCATGCCATGGGAAAGATCCAGAAGGCATGAAAATGGGTACCACATCAACTGAACGATAGACGTATAAAAAAAAAACCGATGTGCGAAGTTTTGCTCTCTCGGCATGAAAGAACGACTTTTTGCATGGAATCGTTACTGGAGATAAAAGAATTGTTATATTTCGAGAAACCAAAACGCAGAAAACGATCGGTTGACCCAGGAAAACAGACAATGCTGTGCATTTTGTGGGAGCAAAAGGGTGTCGTGTACCACGAGCTTCTGAAACTAGATGAAACAGTTAATACCGTTCGCTACCGTAAACAAATGATAAATTTGAACTATGCATTGATCGAAAAGCAACCAGAATGGCTACAAGACACGGAAAAGTGATTTTGCAGCACGACAAAGCCCCATCACACACAGAGAAAGCGGCCAAAGACTCATTTCATTACTTGTGTCATTTCTGTACTTGTCTCGGAACTCTCACCCCATCCGTCGTACTCACCAGACCTGGTCCCTTCTGACTACCACATATTTTCATTGTTATCTCACGCACTTTCCATAAGACACTTCAAAAATTACGGGAATGTCAAAAAATGGTTTGATGATTGGATCACCTTAAAATATGTACGGTTTTTCTGGAAGAGCATCCACAAATTGCCAAAGATGGGGAAAATGTGCAGCTAGCGATAGCGCATACTTTGAATAAATCATTTTTTACCTTTTTCCCAAATTAAATGTGTTTTTGTTTAAGAAAAAATTATTAATCATTAACCGCCAGACCTCGTAATTTTCACATGAATTTTAAATAGCAAATATTGGCATATTCTTCAGAAATAATAGGAACATTCCACTGTAAAAAAGTTATTTCACAAAAATGAAACTACCAGAAAATACTATATTAGATAGAAAGAAGTGTCTAGGCCTTTACAAGTGATACGTTAATTTAATATTCTAGAACAAATTGAAAAGTGTGTAGGATGGCGGATAGATAGCGCCGTTTACTATAGTAAACGTTATATTTTTTTCAAACGAACAGTTGTAAAATTTCCGATTTGCGTAAATTAATTTCGTTTTAATAGAAATTTAAGATTGCGTCAAAGTTTTTGACGAGATAGAGAGTGTTGAAACTTATTCTCTGATTAAGTATTTCCTTTTGAATAACTTATCAACAATCGATATTCATATATTCATATTCAGATGATCGATGGTCTTAATGGCTCGCCTTCTTCATTTTTCACTGCTGATAAATGGGTTAACAAGTTTAGTGGAATTTTTCTGATTTTGCAGAAACTCAAACTTTTTCAAAACAATATTATGCTAGAATTTTTCATAAACAAAGTAAAACGTGTCATTCTGTACAAACATTAGTAAACATTGTTTAACATATTATTATATTTAAATTTCCATTCACCTCTCATTATTTCTACTGTTGACGGTAATTAAGGGGGGGAGAGTTATATAGGGAAACGCCAATATAGGGGGGGGGGGGAGTTATATAGAAAACCGCGATTTTTCTTAAAAACGCGGCATCAGAGAACAATCAGCAACAAGATCTTAATGTTAAAAAAACTACAGAGTTTTTATATCTGGCGCCCAAAGTGATGCCCAATAGTCAAAGATAAAATAAAGTTGCAAATGAAACGCTTATGACGTATCAGAAAAATCAAATCTAGAGGGGTTAGGAAGCTTGATATTTAAAAATTAATTTATATATCAATGGTTCTTACTATCGCCTATATGTTGTAAAGTATGTAACTAAGATAATGAGACTGATGGCGTAGCGCTCGATCTAGCAATAGTGTTGGCTTTCACTTTAGAGGAGATACATACTAACATCTGCCGCGTCTTCAGTAGAATCGTTTAGCAGTCTGTAGCTATTCTTGTTGTGAATCGAATTTTTTTAGCACGTTCTGAAAATGAATGACAATTTCGAGCAATGGTGCGCTATCAAGCTTTAATTCAGACTTTGACGCAGTGCGACGGAAACTTCAACAGCCCTATGGAAACAGTTTTTTATTAAAAGCCCCGGTTTTCAGGTGGTTTCAGGCATTTTCAGAGGGTTCAGACTTGATTGTAGATGACTGCAAAAAGTAATGAAAATGTCCACAGAACGCTTGATCTTGTGCGTTCTGATCGTCAGTTGATAGTCAAAATGATTGGAGAAGAGTTAAATTTGACTTATACAAAGGTTTATCAAATTTTGATCAATAAATTGGGGATGAAGAAAATCTGCGCGAAAATGCTTCCGAAAAACCTTTCGCAAAATCAAAAGGACAATAAAAGGGGAAATATGTCTTGAGGTTTGGGGATGAATTGAAAATTATCCTGTTTTTCTGGAACGTTTCATTACTGGTGACGAGTCTTGGATTTTTCAATACGACCCGGAAACGAAGCTTCACGGAAAACTCCAACCTTACCAGAGCCATAAAAATCCAGAATCAAAGACAAAAACATATTGATTTCATTTTTTGATAACTAGGGGATCGTAAAAAAGAAATTAGTGCCTCAAGGCTAAACGGTAAAGCAGCATTTTCACCGAGAAGGTCGAAATAATGTTATGCTGAGATCGAACATCAAGAACACCTGATTATTGCATCATGACAATGTGCCTTGTCCTATTTGGCGAATAAGGAGCCAGCGAGGCCTGCTGACTTTAGACCTTGAGACTTTTTTATTTTCTCAAGATTGAAAATTTGACAAATGTTCTTAAATGAAACAATTATGGAACATTGGAGAACATTGAAAAGGCCGCAATTGATCAGCTAAAGGCGATTCCAGTATCTCAGTTTCAGTACTGCTGTGAAGAGTGGTCAAACTGTCTCCAGTGGTGTGTGGCTTCCCAAGACAACTACTTTGAAGGAGATAATGTGGAATTGTAACTTTAATGAAATATAAAATATATAAAAACCAGTCTCGTTATTTTATTTATAGACCTTGTAAAAGTTAGTGGTTTAAGTGAAATTCTCCTTTTACTTTAGGGTGATTTTTTTTTAGTGCGTCCGAACTTTAAATTCAAATAAAATAACAACCACATTAGATGTCTTGAATCTATTGATCTTATGTGAAATAACATTCAATGACATTAATGTTTGAAAACCATTTCGGACAAATGTCCGCGGCCACTTCTGACAAAGCGTATTCTGTCGATCCAATTTCCGACCACTTTTTCAAGCATTTAGGGTCTTATGTCCGCAATAGTCCGAGTTATGTTAGCTTTCAAGACGTCAATAGTTACTGATTTATCGGCATAGACGACAGATTTAACATAACTTCAAAGAAAAAATCTAGAGGCGTTAAATCATATGACCTTGGTGGCCACTTAATAGGTCCGTTCCTTGAAATAATTTGTCTCGCCGAGTTGTTCCCTCAATAAATCGATTGTTGCGTCGGCTGTATGGTATTCATTCTGGAGGAAGCAATTCTGGTGGAGCTATTCTGTTGGAACAATATATCCTCCATTGATGGATATATAACGATCCCTATTAACGGTAATATGCTTTCCAGCTTGATTTTTAAATAAATACTGCCCAATGATGCCACCGGCGTACAATTCTCACCATATGGCGCAACTATTCTGGATACAACGGTAACTGTTGGATCATTTGCGGATTATTTTCACTCCAAATGCGGAAATTTTGTTTATTAACGTAACCGTTTAGCCAAAATTGAGCTTCGTCGTTAAACACAATTTTGCGGTTAAATTCTGGGTTAAGTTGAAATTGGTTTTAAGGCTTAAGTTCTTGGACAAGCTGTATCTTGTAAAGCACCAGACCAATATCTTTACGAGAAGTTTTCAATGTAGTCGAATAATAAAATCCAATTTCCTGTGAACGGCGACGAATTGATAAATCTGGATCTTCATCAACACTATCAGCAACAGCGGTGACTTTTTCTTCTGAACGCACAGTTTTTTGTCTTGTTTTCTTATATCGAGCAGTGTAAAATGACTTCGGAATTTGTTGATAATTCGGCGAATACATGACTTGATTGGACGATTAAGTGCACCATAACATTCACGAAGTGTTCTATAAGTTTGGCACCCCGAACACTGATTTTCATAATAAATTTCAATAATTTATAAGCGTTGCTCTGATGTTAAACGTTCCATGAATATTGGACAGATTATATTGAATAATTTTGAACAGGAAGCGCGCAAACTCACAGTTCGTTAAACAGCGACCCCTATCGGAAGTTCGGACACACTAAAAAACACCCTTTGAGAACAACAGAAGTACTCTTTCAGAGTTCAAGAAATTCGTGAATGAATATCAAACAAAATGGTCCCATTAAGTAGAACTGATAAACAGAACTAGTTATTATAGCGATCTGATTCACTTAATTTGACACCATGAGATTATCATTCCCAGAGCCTGCTGCCTTTGTTTGTAGATAAAATTTTAATATATACATAACCACACTGTTAATATGCTTCATAAATTTCAAATTACCTCAAATGCATCATTTAGGGAGTGCATTCTCATTCTTTCTCTCTCGTTACTTTCCAGTCTTCGTAAGTTTCTCTCTCTTGCACTTATACAGGTTTTCCGCCGCCGGTATGTGGTTGTGCTAGATGCGCTTCCACTTGAGGCACTTCCTAAAAATAACAAATAAAACATAATTTATCTCTTTAAAATATTAAACTATGTTCTTCTAGGTGATAATTTTATGTTGTTAGAAAGTAATTGGTCCATTAAATATTCCAAATATTCTTCATATAAATAATTTACCACAATATAATAGTTATTTAACGAACGAATGGTTGTATGAAATATCAAACAAATATCTATTTCTAGAAGCCGCACAAACAGCTGCTTCTTGAAATATGTTTTTTATAACTTCTATATATTGTTCATTCATTATGTCAAACTAAGAAATCCACATAGGGTGAATAGATCACTTCAATAATTATTTGGTTAAATTACCTAACATATATACGAATATCATAATAACTGGCTTTAATAGATACTTTTTAAAATAAATTATTTTAAGTCATATTCCTTTTAAATCAAATATTGTTTGTTTTAATTGAAAATCGATTTGTTTTTCAAAGTCTCCTTTTAGCTCCATATACTTTGCTTAAGTATATACCAGGTGTACCAGGTGTCCAGTCATATTTAATTACTTGTTTGTTCCTAGGTGGCGCAGGACGTGCTGTTCATGTTAACTTTACATGGAAGCTTGGTTCAGGGAAAATTAGTTGCCATGGAACATTTCATCGTACAACAACGTGATTTCTGTGTTATCAAAACAACAATTCGCTTATTACGGCTCATCATTTTTATAGGACCGAGTGTAATTTACACGACATAAACGAGGCACCAAGTGTTAATTTAATAAAGTCAAGTAATTTAAGACCGTCTACGGGTCGTCCAAAGTCCATACTTGAAGATGCCAGAGCTAAAGCGGTCAATGTTAATTCAGCTAGGTATTGCGAGATGATACGATTTTCCACCAATCACTGTAAGAATTTGGAGGATATAACGAGAAACGTTGGCTTCAGCAAGACGGCGCTACGTGTCATACCTGACGTAGGAGGTTCTTTGGAGGCTGTACAAGAATTATTCCCAGGAAAAGTGATATCCCGTAGATGTGACATAAATTGGCCCCCAAGAAGTCCAGATTTAACTCAACTTGATTTTTCCTTGTGGGCTTATGTCAAGAGTGTACCATATGGCAAGTAAAGGAGAATATTGTTCATGAGATCCACTCGATATCCAGACATATGTGCGACAGGGTGATAGCACATTTTCGATCATGCCTTTAACAATGCCAGCGCTGCGAAGATCGTCATCTCGACAGTAATATTTTTGCTAAATAAATTTCCAAACACTGTGCTATAATGTTATAATAATAAAATTATTATACTTTAAATCGACTTCTATTAATTATACCTACAAAAATTAACAACAATATTGGACATCTTGTACAATAGTATGGACGCGGCATCAAATCTTGACGCAGACTGTCCAATTTCAATGTTGCAACGATGGACGAATGGACGAATTATTTTTCAACTCTTGATCGAAATCATTGATGAAAATGTGTTCAATAATACAACATAATCATGTGATCATCTTTCGTTTTTCCAAATAGTATGTATGTAGATAGATGAAAGTAATAAACCTTTGCGGCCAATAAATTTTTTTTTCGCACATTCAGTGCACATTCGTCGGGTAAAGTACATCGGTTGACTGCTCTTTCGTATATTTTGTGTAGTAATGAATCCAATTTTCATCAAGTTACCAATCGCCGCATAAATTCCTTCAGCATACGTTTCTACACGTCTAAACACTGATGTGAAGTGGTCACTCGGTTCCGTTTTTGAACCGCAGTAAAGAAATGAAGCATCCATCGTGCTCATAACATTCTCATGTTCATTCGTCCGACATGTTTATCATCTCAACAATCTCTCTAACCGTCACTCTGCGATTGGTCAACATGATATCATGGATTTTGTCGATCATTTCCTCATTAGTGACCTCAATGGGGCGTCCTGAGCGCGGAAACTCGCTCGTATTGGTTCGATCACATCAAATTTCAGTAAACCAGTCCCCATAATCGTTTTTCAACTCTTCTTGAGTTTGCTCGACTGTTTTTCAGTGCAAAAAAGTTATGTTTAATTAACGCCTGAAATTCGTTTTTACCACGGTATCAAAAATATCGAATTTATCTGCTTTCGACGACTGAAAACAAAACCAAATACCATATCGACTTGAAATTCAAGGAACGCTACTAGAATGGACATAACTTTTCAGAAATGTGTAAGTCATAATTGTGATCGCACCGCTATATTTATCTGACTTTTCACTCGTTCCTCGTATTGAAATACTTGATAAATAACAGACCAGAAATAATCTATTCATTATTGCATGACGAGTTTCATTAACAGGCGGCATAGTAAAACATTATAATCAATTTGTTTCACTCGTAAAGTTAATGTTGAATTTGACAATAAATTTAGGTCTGAGTTAGAAAACGAATTATGACGATTTACTAACGGATGAAAATGATTATCATAATCTATGCTTAACTGAGATTCCTATCAAATGCAAGAATTTTTCTAAGAGTCCTTAGTATTCTTTTGAAACATTAATCATTTTTTAAACGCTTACTCTTTGTGGTGATTACCTTTAGGTTGTTTCGCAGCAAATACAGCTCCAATGTAATAGAATTGGGGTTTTGAACAAAACTATTTTTTGTTATAAATGGAACGATCATATATAAGTTTTATAACAAAACTATTTTTATTTTTTTCCTTATAATTATAAAGTTATATCGAATAAATATTTAAAAATTTAATATAAATTTTTAAACCTAGTACTGATGACGCGCCGACACTTCCCGCAAAAAACCCGAGCGCATGTGACCTCACAACGGTAAAACGAAAGCCAATATCGTTGCGGGTTGGCTTGCAACCCTATATCAATAGGGTTGGCTTGGAACCCTATATCAATAGGGTTCACTCGGAACAATTCGGAAGTTACACCGAAATTTTCTTTCGCACCCTTTCCGAAAATAATCGTCCTCTAGTTCGAGTCCCTGGCAAATAAAACAATTTATCGATCTTAGTCATTGTTCTATAGGTTTAACCTATATTTTTGACTGCATTTGTGGGTTTGCTAACGATTTGAAAATATACTTGCTTTTAATTGTTAGTTCGGAATTAAATATTCAAATTATATTACGGTTCCTTTTGTTTTTTGCATTTGTTTTTATATTTTTTATTTATATTATTCAATCCATTTAGGGAAAATAAATTTGTAGGAAGGAATATTCCTGCGTGTCCGCAAATAATCTACATGAAGTAGCACAACCGAGAGTAGTAACAATGAGAAAGTCCTTAAAAGCATTTAATTACAGCCTACATTCGACAAGGCCGATGTATATGGTTGTGCCATTGTTCATTCCTTCAGCGAATCCGACTGACGACGGCTTAAGGCCTGGAATGGATGTCGGGAGATACTTGGTGAAGTTGTAGCGGCGGCTGAAGGAATGACAATATTATCCTTGTTTTTCAACATTATCAAATGGTTACCATTTATGTGACATTGTTTGTGCGTAACCAAAGCGATTTAGTGCGGTTCTTACATCTAAAATTAAGACTCCGCTAATTGCTTCACAAATGTTTGCTTCGCATGACCAGTCCTGCATGTATAGTTATAAACCAACATTTTTTATATTGTTCAAAGTAAAAGTAAAATATAAGTTCAAAGGGCCAGTTCAAAAAGTATGCAGACTAGCTAATATAAATTTATTGCTACTAAATTTGTTTAAGCTAGAATTTTGCTGTTCTACTATGATCAAAAAGTAGGATGCCTTTTTAAATAAAATTAAACATATTTATTAATTTAACCAAATTTATTTTGTCTTCTTAATTCTCCTCTCACTGCAATGCACTTATTGTACCATTTTTCTAGTGAAAAACTGAGGAATAATTATTGCGATGATACATTACTGTGATGTTATCGTTATGCAAAAACAATGAACCGTTTTGCCACAAATTTGAATTTTTTTTTTCGAATGAACTCGTACAAATGACGCATAATAATATTCTTAATTAACTGTTTGGCGGAACTGGAAAGGAACACCGGGCCAGTTGGGAGCAGTACCACGGTAATCGAAGAAAACAGCAAAAATAACTTGGATATTTGACTGGCTTTGACTTTGTTTTTGGCGATTGTTTTTGTTTTTTTTTGTCGTTGATTCATCTTTAGCATGATCATTCTTTGATTATTGTGCTGTGTCTGATGATTACTGTGCTGTGTCATCAGCAGTAATTATGCGTTTCAGAATGTGATCATTCAAGAAAAGTATCTCTTTGCAACACGACGATGATTTTTCACGACGATTTTTCAGAAAGATGCAGTGTTTTCAGAACAAATACGGGACAAGCCTAAACAGTTCTTCAATATGCATTCAATTGATTCAGATGATATTCCAGAAATACCTACAACGTCTCTAATTCTTAATCGACGATAATTCGGTACAAGATTCTTGATCTTTGTAGCGCCATCTTCGTTAGTTGACATTGAATGTCTTCCTGAAAGAGGTTAATGTTCAACTGCTTCTCTACCACCACTAAAGTCCTTGTAGTACTAGTATTTTTTTTACATAACTTCATTGCCGACACTTTCTAAAAATATTTAATGCATCAATCAGCATAACAAAATTTCGCCTTTCCTATAAAATTTCACGCAAATTCTTTGCTCGATAAATTTATCAATTTAAAAAAAAAAAAAAAAAATTGAACCATTGCGCTCATATAATCTAAAAATACTTCTATAGGATATTAAGGACAGTTTATATATCAACTTAAAAAAACAATGGTTGTATGGATACGTAAAGTGCGCGAATTATTAAAACAGTCACCTTACTTTCTGATCCGTAGTATTTATAAAAAATTCTTAGGATATGGATTATTATTATTGGTTAACATACAAATGCTTCATTTCTGATTAAAAGTATGCTTTTCTGAGTTTCACAAAAATTTTACTTGGAATTTTTTTTTGTAAACGAAGCAGTGAAAACACTTTTAAGACAACTGTCACTTTAAATACCTTTTGCGTTAACGGTTTAACAATTTATCAGTGATATTACGAAGTTAGTAGTCATTGATTGCCGACCGGTATTTATAAATATTAAAAGAATTAGAATATAATTCTGGTCGATTATGAGGCCAATCATGGTAAAGGTCTCTGTCGAATCCGTTTTCTTGTTCGCTTTTCTCAACCCAAAAAATAATCAGTTCATGATAATCACCGTTTGATGTATTTAATTAGTTGAACTAAAAACACCTCATTATAAATACTATTTTGAGTCGATAAAGTTCAAATATAATTCCACAGAAAAACATTTGCTACATCTTTTCGAAATTTTACCCAAACTGTATACCATGGATTCTAGGCGTGCTGCAAAAAGTAATCTTGATGTTTGTTTATTTAAGTACGATTCTATTATATTATATTATAACTGTTTAAATCACCCAATATAATACTGGTGTATTCAAATTTACCTTTAGAAGATTTTATTATAAAATCCGCCGTTTTTGGCCATATAAAAAAAAGTGGATTCGCCTGTCGATACGATGTGTAGGTTCCTCACGAAACTAGTGAGCGAAATCTGCTGAACCGAATATATTCGTGCAATGTTTTTTTGAAAAAACATCTGAGGCTCTATTTCTGAAGTGGATGGTAACTAATGATGAAAAAGTGGATTGTGTTCAAGATTATACAATGAAAAAATCATGGGGTTTTTCAGGGTTGGCAGAAGAAAAGAATGCTTTGCATTTGGCGGATTGGATGGGACCCATACACTTCGAGCTTTAGTAACTCAACTAAGCCTTTTATTCCCGCCTCCACTGTTCACAATTAGATCGGCTAAAGGCAGCAATCCAAGGAAAATTGCCAGAATAATCAAAAAGAAATGGTTACGAGTTTCCTCACGACAATGTATAACAACACTTTTTAATTACGATCCAGTAAAAAATGTTGAGCTTCAATTAAAATGTTTTGCCCCATGTACCTTACTTACTGGACATCGCAACCTTGGACCAATTGTTTAAATGGAAAATCTTTTAAAATAGAAGAGGAGGTGAAAAACAACCAGATGATATTTTCTGGTTATGGCTAGGACCACATTGACAAAAAGTTGGTACTATGGTAATTACATAATTAATTAAATAAATATTTAGATAAAATATTTGCGTTTCTCTTTCTCTGTAAAAAATCCCCAAGAAATTTCTGGATAGCCCCACAAAATATGCAATGGTAATTTGCAAATCTCGCACATTATAACATACTCATTTATTTCAGAAATGAAACTGATGAGATAGTAAAATAAATTTTAAGTTATATTTTACGTACTTGTTCCCGATGATAATAGCAACATTTTTTCAAATATATTTTGTATGCATCAGCCTAATGGCTAGTTTATCGGTATGGTTTGGTAAAAACAATATTATCAACAAAAATATTTCATTTTACTCGTGTCGCGATAACAGCTGTAACAAATAATTTTAATTGTAGTGTACGTAGTGCTGATTAATTATAATGCTTTAGAAATCAGGGCAATTTAATTGTTAAACAGTTTTAAAGAAAATCTGCCGTAATATCAATTTCGACAGTTTCGTGTTAAATTTGCGTTATTCGTACACATTTTAGATAATTTAAATCAATTGGCATTAGTTTTTTAATTGGTATTAGAAACTTAGTGGTCACAATTGTAGTTTTTGTTATTTTTTTCAGTATTTTACTAAATTTCATGTTGTGTACCAGTTGGTAATTTTAGCAACTGTAATAATTTAAAAACACTAAATTCTGTCGTCAAACATATGTTGTTTTTTCTAAAATATATTTAAGTATTCTCTTCTTCTTCATATTCTTCTTTACAGAAGAGTCATGACCTATGGAAATTCATTCTGTTCGCGGCCTTTTAGGACTATTTCTCGCCAGCGTTCTCTGTTTCTTTGGTAGCATATTGGAGAGATGAACCAGTTAGGTCTATAATTTAGTCTGTTCATCTTTTTGGAGGTCTGCCGCGTGATCTAGATCCATCCATCTCTGTACCACCAGTCTTTCGTTATTGCCTTCTCGGCGTTTAATGTGACCGAAGAATCATAAAATTCGTCCATGGATAATTTGGGAAAACCTTGTGGGTTCATTCATTTCTTGAATAACGGAAGCATTTAGTCGTCTGGTTCGTGCGGATGCTGGACATGAGAATAATGAAAAACATGTGGAATGTGGTAGGTTATGAAAAGAGAGAAAGAGAAGACCAAAAAAAAATCGAGTAACTCAATCGCTGAAAACTTAACGAAGTAGGAAATTAATTTGGAGGGAGCAACGGTAATGGCCAAAGATGGGCAAAAATAGAGAAAATGGGTAGCCCAAATCTCTCTACTGAGTAGGATAGAAGAGGAGAATACTTGGTATACATGCAGTTATGTATACAGGGTCGCTATTATGTATGGAAGCGGTCAAATATATCGAGAACGCTTTGAGATTTCTTAATAAAATTTTGCACACAAACCTCAGGATACGTTTGCCACTTTTTGGGAATATTTTCATTTTATTTCTTGTCGCATATTTGAAATCCAAGGCAACTTAATTTTTTTTAATGAGTAAACAGTGAACACTTGAATTTGACATTGTTCGAAAGAGCATTTTTTTCTGAAATCAAAGAGGTAATATTATATGGATTTTTTTTTGAAAATAGATATAAAAAATGGCTAAACGGTCTTTCAGTCTGTTTTAGAGTAAATATATTTTTCATTTAGTATGCTATGAAACAATGGATCACAGATGAAGTATTTGATTACACTTGACAACTGTTAACGTCAATTTGTGAATTTCAAATGCCTTTCAATTTTTATATGGATTTTTTATATAAATATGTATTTAACTGAAAGAAAAATAATTGAAATACTAACAATTGTTGGATAGGGTGACAGAAAATACACTTATGCCGAAGTTTATCGAGTACTTAATGAAGTACATCCGTATAAAAACAACACTTAGTCAACAGTTTCAAAAAGGGTGAAAAGGTTCAATGATACGGGCAGCATTAAAAGTTGTCCAAAATTAAGAAGACAAAAAATAATAATTAATAACGAAAATTCGTTGAAAGTCTTAATTGATGTAGTAGATAATTGTAAGTTTCAGTTGTATATTTTTTCCATCATAACTTCGCAAATCAACTCTTTGATCAAAATCATCTTCATTTAGTTCTTGAAGAACTTAGTTCTGTAGAAAAAGCCATACAATATATATCTCGATAAATTCAGAAAAAAATGTTTTTCCAACAATGCCAAATTCAAGTACTTTTGTTACTAAATTATTAAAAATATACGACAAAAATATGCGACAAGGAAAAAACATATAACCAAAAAGTGGCAAACATTTCCTGATGCTTCTGCATAAAATTTCATTATGAAATCTCAAAGCGTTCTCGAGATATTTGACCGCTTCCATACATAATAGCGACCCTGTTTAAACGTTTATTCAATAGATATACATGTATTCAAAGTAGGAAAACTGAATTATGGTTTGGTATTTGATACTTCTGTTTGTGTCCAGTAAAAACAATAACCTAGAACGATTACAAATTACTATATTATTGGCCAATTTATTACATCAATAATTTCTGATAACAAAGAAAATCCGTTACACTATCAAATATATCTTTTGGCGTAAAAATATTTTTCGGAAAGCTCTATGGTCAGCTAAAACAACGTGAAAATATCTTTTAGAGCAGACGACTTGAAATCTTCAAACTTCACATCATTTAGAAAACGAATAAGAACATTTGTATATTTTATTATTTTTATTAATTTGAATTAAGATAAATAAAATTTGTTTTTTATACTATATTTTTGAAAACATAAACTATTATCCATATTTTCAGTTCTTTTATTTTTAAAGTTAATTGAAGGGAAAATATTTAATTTATTCGAAGTAATCTGGCTAGAACTGAAGACTATCCTGCTGATATTGCTAGTATATTCTATAATTATTTTATTAATTGTATATTAACGTATTGAATAAGCAGTATGATTTGTGAGACATTTATTTATTACCAATAATTTTCCTATATACAATCGTTAGAAATCAGAATGTTATATATTTTAATGTCAGCTTTAAACTATTATACTCTACAGTCATTTGACCTACTTTTTGAATGTTATTATAAGACTCTGCTATTATTTTGGTTCATGTAAATAATAATCAATTATGATATTCGTTCTAAATATCAAATATTCGTGTTCACAGAAAAAGCGCACACAGATTATAGCAATAAAATTTCGCAAAAATATTGAATTAATACATAAGTTAATCTATATATTAAGATTATTTAGGATTTTTATTATTAAGAAAATGATGAAAAAGTTAAAATCTTAAATTTCATGCTTTGTACCATATTTTCATACGAACTCTACTTATACAAACGGTACTGATGGAATATTTATAACTGACATCGAGCACCCTAAGCTTTTTTCACAATGACACATTAATTTCCTCGTTCATCACTTTATTCTTATACTAAAATGTATTTTTTATTTTCTAGCACGGTTTACCATTAAAGCGTGTTTCTCAGTTGTTTTAAAACTATAATTTTTGACTCACAAAATCACGCGGTTAAAAACCACGGCGGTTTAGCCGTAGTGCGGCCTCGGCCTAATACTTATCTTTGTGACATATATTCGTTTGTCCACTGAATTTTCTCGATCGGTCATTTGATTATTTGATACGTTTATGGCTCGTCCGGTGAATTTATTTAGGGATTGTTGTAAACTGATCCAATTTCTATGTTTGATGGGTATTATAGCTATGTTCAGTACTCGTATAACTATAGACTAAAAGGTATAGTTGCTTTTATCTCTAAATATATTTATAGCCTCACTCCAATTGCGCGGTAGGTAGCACAAATATTTCCTTCATATGTTATACTCGTATTTTACATATATTAACAGCAAATAATGTCAAATTCTATTGCCACATATCCATAAGTTTAAACAATATTCCCAAAAAATAAATAATTAAAATAGTGTGTTCTAAACTGCTTAACATTTTTAGATGTTTTTAGAATTAATTCTTATGTTAAATGCGTGGATATTTTCGCTAAACTACGAAATTATTTAGTTATTTATATAATTGACCATGGAACAGGTAGAATACTGATATATAATCGTTAGAAATTTATAGTGCATTGTTGCACAAATAATTGAAAGGCAATGGATATATTGAAATGCACCTTTGTTATTTAGCAATGGTAGACCATAGCAGACTTGGCTTAATCTGCTATGATTTACTACTTTAATATCATAGAACAAATAATCTGATTTACATAGAAGCTATGTATAAAAATGTCTACACCTACAGGCGTTGATCGAAGAAAATGATGATTTGGTAGAACTCTAATGATATATAAGGGTGCATCAATTATAAACCGGAATTGTTTTATACATATTTATTATTTATAAAATAATAAAAAAAAATATTGATCATTTTTCGACATAATCTGCACGCTCTACACATTTTTCCCAAGGGTTTGAAAGCTTGTGAATTCCTTGCTCGTAGAAACTTTGAGTTTGGGTCATCAGCTAATTGCGCACGAAGTCCTCAACATCTTGATCGTTGACGAACCGTATCCCTTCAAGTGCATCTTTCAAGGGCGCCAACAAAAAATAATCACAGGGTGACAAATCTGGGCTGTATGGAGGATGTTTAAGGGTTTCCTAATGCATATTCTCCAGTTTTTCCTTCGTCAAAACCGAACCTATCGGGCCCATATTTTGTTGAAGCCAAGATAATTGTTTAAGCACTTTCACCTTTAAAGCGATTCCATGAATAGTGAGCCGCCAGTCAGCTTCGATAAGATCGCGAACTGCACCAATATTGTCAGCAGTGACACTTGACCTGGGACGTCGATTATAATTTACACTTAGGTCTTAGACAGGGTGTCGTCCCCATGCTGAACCTTCAACCGAGTTAATATTTCAGATGGTTTAACGCCTTCCTTGGTTAAAAACTTTATTTTAATCCGTTGTGTAATGGACGGCGGAACCTATTGCTCATTCATGGCTGTACTGACAAAATAACTGAGTAAAACAGCTCACCGAGCGTTTTCCCAATTCCTAATACACTGCACTGATAGCCCGCTCGTGATTGGCTGAGGAAAGTAATTGTAAAATTCCACTTTATATTTGATTCATCCTCGTATAGTGGCAATGTAGATATCATAATACTATACAGTGCCTTCATTCATTTCAAAAGTAGCCACCCTCATTATTTCGTTTTGCAATGAAAATGAGCTCTAGATAAAAAACACGTCAATTTAGGTATCGACGGGGAAGTTCAAAACCAATGCCCGTTATATTTTATGTTTCATCTCCTTACCCACAGTCCCTACCTAAAAATTTTAAATGGCAACCACTATCTTGTAACATATCATTTTAAAGGTCTTGAAAATTCTAATTAAACTTAATTTACAAAACTAAAATCGGTTGATTCGTTCTTGTAATAGAGGGAAAAATAAATTTTGAAAAGTATTTAATAGAATAGTAACATTGCATTTTTTTGCGAACACCATTTTTCTGTTCCTAATCTAAAAAGAGATTAGACCAATAGACTTTTTATTTTAACTTGTCGCTCATTTGTGTTTTGATGCAAACATTTTAATCAGAAGTGACGATTTTCAACTGTTTGTCAACTAGTATCAGTTGCAATGACAGTGACAGGATTTAACGATATGTGCTTTACAAGAGAAATTTGAAATTTGAATTTAATTTTGTTTATGGTGCTAGAGATAAGTATGCTCGCAGAACAGCCCAACTTTTTAATGAAACGAAACAAAAATATAGGACATCAATACTTAAAAAAAATTGATCAAAAATTTGAAGATACTAACTGTGTATGTATAAAGTGAATAAGGAGTCGAAAGTTCTTAACGAACCCGCACAAATTTTAGACTATTTCGCTGTTGATCCGATCACTTCCAAAAGTCGCTAAGTTAACAAATATTTTCATTGGTTTCATACACGAAATTTTAAAACAAAATATGTTCCTTCCTTACAAATCTAGTATTCTTCAGCAGCTCATCGAAGATGATTATGACAGAAGAACTCAGTTTTGTGAAGTAATATCTGGGAGAATTCAAAATGATCCGAATTTAATAAAGAATATTTGTTTCAGTGATGAAGCAAAATATTTCCTTAATGGCTTTGTAAATAAACATAACTGTAGATACTGGGATAATAACAATGCATATGTGTTTGGAGAGGGTCATACGCAGTCTGATTAGATTAACGTTTGGACTGGAATTCTGGGGAATGAAATAATAGGTCCGATTTTTATTGAAGATAATTTAACCGGAGAATTGTACTTAAATTTATTGGAAAACGAAATCGACCCACTCATAACTCAGTCCTTAGAAAACCAAATCAATGAAGAAGAAAACCCACTGTTGGATAAATAAATTACATACTTTTAACATGTCGGCGCACCACCACACAACGCATTACATGTTCGAAAATGGTTGGATCAAAGCTTTCCTGATAAATGGATAGGCAAAATGGCGATGTGAAATGGCCGGCGAGATCTCCAGATATTACGCCACTTGATTTTTTTAGGGTTATCTTAAGACAGTTGTATACAAAACTCCGCCGCCAGATATTCAAATCCTAAGAAATAGAATTACATACAGGTTAATTAATAACATCTTTCAATATGTTCGAAAATAATTCAAGAACAGATTATATTATTGTTTAGCTAACAGTGGTGGACATGGTGAGAACATAATAAAGTAAATTTTTAAATCATGTTTTTAAAAGTACATTTATTTCGATAATTTATTTTTGTGTAAAAAAAATTTCACTCTAACGTAAAATGCTGTTTACAACCTTTGATAGTGATATACTATTATTTTTCCTTCTATTACGAGAACGAATCAACCGATTTCAGTTTTGTAAACGTGGTTTAATTGGAATTTTCAACACCTTTAAAATGATATAGTATAAGATAGGGGTTGCCATTTAACATTTTTAAGTGCAAGTGGAAGAGGTAAGGTGAAACATAAAAAAAATAACGGACATTGGTTTTGAATTTCCCCCTCGATATCTAAGTCTAGAGCTAAATTTCAAAAATAAATATTGAGGGTGGCTAGATTTAAAATAAAAGCACTGCATACTGTCGTGAACTATATAGTACCTCCGGCAGTCTAGCTACTTCGAATGCAGACGAAAACTAATATATAACTACAGGTAATATCCCATATGTAATATACTATGTTATACAAACACATTGAATATACGATAAGTTATAGAATGCTTTGCATACGCTTCCACACATAAATCTGCACAGTCTTCTGTGCATAACAGATTTTTTGATATTTCTTGAGTTTTAGATCGTGGCGAAAAAACCAAATAGAGAAAAAAATATAAGATCCCAAGTGCTTGAAAAAGTGATCGGAAATTGGATTGACAGAATGCGCTTTGTCAGAAGTAGCTACGGCGGATATTTGTCTGAAATTGTCTTCAAATAAAATATATAGTTTCACATAAAATAAATAGTTTCAAGGCATCTAATATGATTCTTTTTTTATTTGAATTTAAAGTTATATATACATATAAAGAACCGCTAGATCAACATGAATGGAAATTATTTTATTTTGAAACACTAGCCCACTGTTTTGACTGTTCGTTCATTTGTGGTACGTAGTGATAAATCCACGTTTCATTAAGAATTACGAATTATCTCAAAAACTATTTTAGACTGGTATGCATGCCTAAGGTAAAATACTATTTCAGATTGGATTATGTATGTCTAAACTCGCCAGTCGTGGAGTGGTCACTCTATTCAGATTTTGGTCCATGATGACCCGTCGCGTTGATAGTTTTCCCATGTCTAAATGTTTATGTAAGATGTTCCCTACTCGTTCGTCTGAGATGTTTATTGGTTCAACAATGTTTCCAAACCGAGCATCACTTGTGATTCGATAACTTCGAAACTCAGTAAAGCATTTATGAACTATGAAATGGAAAGAAGCGGAATCCCATTATACTTTTTCAACCTTTTTTGGTGGCACGAAGGTTTTTCAAGCAAAAAGTAATGTTGAATCAACACACGATATTCGTTTCTTCCCTACAAAACTAAATATTGTATCGGCATGAAATTTATGATGCGTTAGTAGAAAGGTGGGTACTTTTCAGAAATGCAATCATCTTAAATACATATTCTTAAATTACTTGATTACTCACATTTCTATGTCAGCAAGGATAAATTTGGACCTTGTTTATTTTTCATTATGTCCAAATGCGATTAATTGTATTTTACATCTACATATTATTTTCTGTATATACAGGATTTGTTTTTGAAAACATAAGCTACGAATTAAATTACAGTAAACTGGAAAATATGTTGTATATTCATAATTATCACTTACTTCTTCATTCAACTCAATATCAAATACTACTGAGTCGATTGTAATGGTTCGGAGGTTTCGTTATTGTTACAATAACAAATGTAGACAATGAATATATTCGACGAGTTTCATCAGGGAACATATCATTTCCTTAGTAAATTATACATAATTTATTATTGTTTGCATTTTACTTGTTTCCAATTAAAGCTTCATTATGTATCCATTCAACCTTTTAACATTTACTATTATTTATTATTATTTTATAATGATTTTTACTCATTTCATTCATTCAAGTCAATGTTAAAGGCTGCTAATCCAAATTCAAAATATTCGTTATTGTTACGATAATAAAATTTTTTCTTCCTTTACACACCGTTAAAAAAAATGCGAAGAATCTTTTACGATTTCAAATATAGTCTACCTCAACAACCTCCAGTGCAGTACAGATCTCAGTATTGTTTCTCCATGTATAAGTAAGGCCGTCAATCAACATCTGCCGTTGCAGCAAATATTGCTATGTGGGAAATGATAGAGATCAATGGGCATGTGACATAAATTGACAGTAAGGAACATCCTTGATCCGCTGGAAGATTATCCGTGCTTCATGAATGTATGCCTATATGATAGACATTGTCTAAATATATTCTTTTTATTTTACCGAACGAGAGAGAAGGAGATAAAAAAATCAATAAGTATGTCTTCGTGCATGACATAGCTTTACAGCGTGGTATAAAGAGAAAGTAAGAAATCATTAAAAACTGTTTTTTTTTTCGTACCGCCGGTTAAAAGTTCGTCTAATGAGTTCAGCGGTACTGTTTTTTCCTGATTTGTTTTGTTATTGTGTTTTTAGTGAAATTTTGTGCTGTCCAGTTTTATTGTAAAATAGGTTCTTATAAGAACTACTGTTATTGATTATTTTGTTACCGGTAAGTATTTATAAATATTAATAAAGTTTTAGTTCCTTCAATAATTCTAACCTAACCAAAGACATTACGTTTTACTTACTTTGCATTATCATATATGATATATTTTTTAGAGAGTTGTAGCAGAATTAAAAATATCAAGGAAATCTATGTATTCTATTTAGAAAAGAAAATAAGATAATCCAGGTATTTCTTCTCCTTCTACAAGCAGACCTCGTGCAAAAACTAATTCAACAGACTTACCCGAAGGAAATAAAATAGCAGTTTGAAATACTTTGTACAATACGGGCGTAGGCAGGGGGGGGGGGGGGTGTTCAAACAAAAACATTAAATATTCATGAAAATACTAATAAAATAATAAAGTAATAAAATATTATCTCGCTTTATCCTTTTTGTCATGCTGTTCGGTTATCCAGTCTCTGGACTATCCAGTTACAAAGGTGGTCGATCATTGACCAGTCATTGTCCAGAACGCGGGGGTCCAAAATGACCGGACTCAGAACTACCAGCGGCGTCGACTTGCTACATCTTTCTCCGTCTTGTCCGCGTGGAGACGTCCGTTCAGCTCGAGGTGAGATGTTCGACCCCCTTGGCCTTCGTCCCGGAGAATACTGGTGCGGTCTCAAGTAAGACTCGCGCAAAACAATCTTACCTGTAGCGGGCGATAATTTGTAAACGCTACAGTTTATAGAGTAGATAAAATAACGATTTTGACCAATAACAAAATAATTTCATTCCTTGTTTTGACCAATAACAAAACAATTTCATTCATTGGCTACTTCCCTTAAATTTCGTGATAACTTGAAATTGTCCATACAATTTTAACTTAGAAAATTTACCGCTCGATCTATGATAAAACTTTACAATTTCATGACACACACTCGAAATTTTACGTTAAAATATCAATTTATAACAGGATGTTATAACTATATTGTTATACATTCATGTTATAACTATGTACAAATAAATGTAATGTGGATTTAAAGCATAAACATAAATAACCGTCTTTCGGGGCACCAACCACGTCCGTTATGAAAGTTAGCACTAATTTGACTAATGATTTTTTATTTGATTTATATGGATAAAGTTGATGAAGCACGGGTAATTTTTCGGCTTCTTCGGCGATTTCGTCGGTTTCGGCGATTCAATTGTACCCCAAGGTATTGTGTTGGAAAAACAGAATACAATAAAGAATATAAACGATTCATTCGAGGGGATATATTTGTAAGTAAGATATAGTTGTGAAACAATAGTTCACGGTTTTAGCTCTAAAGTGAGCTAAGACCAAAAAACATTAATACAGTGTTTCGAATAAATTGACTGCATAATTATTTTGGTTTTGACAGTGGCTTTAAGAATTCCGCGATTAATGCCGATGGGTATGTTTGTTTGCCGGAAGTGATCAGTTTAAGGTTAAAGTTATTAGATCCATTACACCCTTCATATTACACCCTCTACCCTTTACACCCTCTATATTATTGTTTGAAGGAAAGTTGGAAATTATAATATGATGAAGAAGATATTGAATTACAACGACTTTTTCACCATGTACACCAATTCTTAAACCTTAAAGAACAAAAAAAAGATTAGGATTAAGTAAGTAACACATTGGTGAAGAAGTCCCAGGTCTGACATATAAATGACGTCACTTATGAAAAATCCTTACATCCTGGTCGATTGTGCCAACCTTCAAAAGTCATGGGTTAAAATTTCATGCCAGTTGTTGTGTTTTAAGTAACACTACTTTTGTTATTTTCAAAACAATGAAAAAAAAAAGAATTTGATGTGCTGCTTTTTGATGAAGAAAAATACCGTTGAAACAAAATAAGGGCTTGATAAACACTACCCGGACTCTGCTGTAGGAAAATCAACTGTAATTGATTGATTGGTATGCGAAATTTAAACGTGGCTGTACAAACACCGATGATGCTGAACGTTTTGGACATCCAAATGAGATGGTTTGGTTTTGGTTGGACAACATCAGAAAAATTCACAAAATGATTTCTCAAAACCGTAAAGTAAAGCTGCAGGAGATAGCTGATATCTTAAAGGTATAAAGGTAGCGTTTACACCATTTTGCATAAACAATTGGGAATGCGTATATTACATAGCGTTATTGGTACATTTGAAGAACGAGATCGCAAAAAAGGCTCCAAATGAACAAAAAAAATGCTGTTTGACCAAGACAATACACCGTACCACAAATCGTTGGCAACGATGACTAAATTGCATGAATTGTATTTGGAATTCCATCCATCCATTTTATTCTCCACATCTGGCCCCCCGCGCCTATTTCCTGTTCTCAGACGTCAAAATCGAGGTAATTGCCAAAACTGAAGAATATTTTAAAAGAGAAATAGTTTTATATAAAAGGTGTAGAAATGTTAGAGAAGGAAAGCGCTGGAATAATTGTATTGCTCTTCAATGAGAATATTGATGAATAAAGTCGAAATTTGCAAAAAAGGGTATTAGTTGTCAGACCGAGAAATTATTGACCGATGTGTTACGTGATCCTTTTTTTTTCATTTAAATACTTTAAATACCGAAATTAACATAAAATTAATATTTATATTTGTAGTAGACATACAGGGTTATCCATTTCGTGGTTCAGTAAATACAACCCTGTATTTTCCCAACTGTCAAACTTAAATATCATCCAAAGTGTGATTTGTTTAGTTTAAGGTTTGCCATTTTACAATATGGATCGTTTAACCACCGAATAACGCGTTAGAATTGTTAAAAGTTTTTACAAAAATTGTGATTCTGCCGTAGCCACGTTTCGCGCCTTACGAGCAGAATGTGGTCACCATAGTTTTTCTGAGCGCACAATTTCCCACACAGTCACGAAATTTGAAAATACTGGGTCTGTGGTATGACTGTGGTGTCAATGTGGTAAGACATGTGCATCATCATAACGCTCGCTCGTTGGAGAATATCGCTACTGTTAGCGAAAGTGTGACTGAAGACCAACATTTATCGATTCCTAGGCGTTCACAGTCTCTGGGCTTATCTTACGGCACATTATGGTATTTTTCATTTGAACTTTCAACTTCATCTTTACAAAGTCACTCAAGAATTAAAGTCAATCGACCATGGAATGCGCCTATTGGGTGCTTGAACATTCACCTGATTTTTCGAACAAAATCTTCTTCAGGAATGAGGCCCATTTCTCGCTCGGTGGAGATGTAAATAAGCAAAATTGCTATATTTGGAGCTCTGAAAACACACAAGTGATTATGGTGAATTCATTGAATCTGCAAAAGGTGACTGTTTGGTGCGCGTTACGGTCTGGTGATGAGATAATATCGAAAATTACCTCAAAAGGATTAAGTCGTGCAAGTGGTCACGTGGTGGACATTTAAATGATGTATTCTACACACAATGGTAAACGCCAAGTAATAAAATGAAAAAAAATATATCAAAATCTCAATTCGTTGTGGGCTTTTATTAAATTTTATTTTTCGGAGCACAAAATTGATAACCCTTTAGTAAGTAAAATTTGTCGGGCAAAATTTTTTTACTAAAAGTTTAAAAATAAATGCAGATCATACAAAAAATTTCCAATTCCAAAAGTTGATTCAATGGAATATTACTGGAAAACGTATTGGGTGCAGACATTGATTCAATATTTACTCATCAAGTTAACCCATATAATAAAAATACACAGCGTAAGCCAAAGATTATTTCCAAAATATATGTAGCTAAAGGTATATAAATATATTGATAGAGATAATCTATTTGATCATAAAATTAAATATTTCTTATTTCAGAACATGATCAAATAAAACAACAATATGAACGTGCTGGGCACTTATATGACTTTTATATTTACTCATGAAGTCATTACTTAGGAAAGATACTTTTACATGTTCATAGTTCGTTTACATTAATGTATGTAAATTTACATTTAATTATATTTATTTATAAGTTATGTATGCTCATTTACAGTTACAAGTAATGTAGATTCAAGCCAAAAGAGAAACAAATTTAAATTTACATTTCATGAATATGATCAGTAACTTTATTTTCTGGATACTACAGGTATTGGGTGAAAAGTCTGATAATTTTTTAATAGATGGCGCAATGATGAATTTCAAGCCTCGTTCATTCCATGAATTTCAAGCTGATATGACATTTATTTCTGTTTTAACGTTCTTTGAACACAGATAAGCTCGATATTGTTGCTACTATGTATTGTATAAATATTACTCTTGGGAAGAAACACCCACAACAGGAGTGAAGCACAGTTATCATTACTGAGAATATGGTTAATAAAATTCATGATATCATATTGGCCGATTACTGAATCCATGATATCATATTACTCCTCGAATGAATTGTTTATATTTTTATTGTATATCTTTCTTTCAACACAACACCTTGCGATATCTATACCATCGATCTTTATCACTTCCAACACAGCAATGATATTTCTTGCAACTTTCTGCTTGGTAGATGCTAATTGACGGCCTTACTTTTATACTGAGAAACAATACTGAGATCTGTACTTCATCATAAAAAGTCTTAGGAAGATATTTGATATCAGATTGTTGAGTTAGACCATACTTAAAATCGTAAAAGATTCTTCGCAAAATTATTTTTTTAAGTGCTGTGTAAAAGAAACAACGTTTTTTTGGTATGTCCATTCAGAACCTTTAAATTTGGGTTAGTATCAATTAGATTTGAATAATAAAATGAGTGAAAATTATGAAAATAATAATAAATAAATAATAGATAATAGATTAACAGTAATGTGCCGTCAACAGGCTAATCGGCTAAGATCCTATTTTCTCAGCAAAGAGAGTAATCTTCATAAAGCTGTCTGTACACTGGGAAGTAATTATAGTCTCCTCCATCTAGCACAAGCAACTAACAAGGCAAGCCATATAACTCCCCAGGGGCGTATTTCAGTTTGGAAAGGAAAGGAGCTCCATAGTCGTTTTGCAGCTCTCCTCGATTCTGAACACATCAATAAAAAATACTCTACAGAATGACTCCGAACATCGGGACTTAATGGAGAGACAGAAGGTTTCCTATGTGCTATCCAAGATTAGGTCGTAAGTACCAGGGCTTATAAAAAACATATATTAGGACAAAATATCGATCCAAAATGTCGCTTATGAAAACAAGATTTAGAATCAATACAGCATATAAGCGGTGGGTGTCCTGCGTTGGCTGAAACAGACTATATACAGAGGCATAGCAACATTCTTAAAGTGATACATCAACCATTATTGAAAAAATATGGTTTGTTGGACGTGGAGATACCTTATTATAAGTGGAAACCAGAACAGGTGTATATAAGTAAAACTGCAAGGATTTTGTGGGATACGGAAATGATTACTGATCGGCTGGTGGAGGCTAATCGGTCCGATATTATCATAATCGACAAAAAGGCTCTCAATGGACTTATTATCGATGTGGCAGTACCGTTGAACCACAATTTGAACAAGACCATTGCCGAGGAAAAACGAAAATATCAACTGTTAGCTGTAGAACTAACAGACATGTACCATCTTAGAGATGTCAATATTAGACTGGTAGTAATATTTACAAATGGGCTGAAAACAAATGACTGGAAAATCGCCAAAGACAAGTTTGAATTACATGATAAACATATGGTAGTCATGCAGAAGGCTGCTCTACTGGGTACAGCAAATATAGTTAGAAAATTTGTAAGCTTGCATTGATCATCGGCTGAACCCTCTTGTTTAGTGCAAACATTGGAGTCTTAGGTTACAAACCCCGGCTACAGTGGAGATTAATAAACATATAAGATGAACATAATAATGGTAATGGTTAAAAGGATAAATGATTACATAATAAAAATTTAATTAAAAGCAATTAACATAAAAATAATAATCAATTATTCATCATTACTAAAAGAAGGATGTGTTCCCCGAGGAAACTAGTCAAATATATTCATTGCCTAGTGCATACAATTTTTACTGTGGTAATAATATCGAAACGTCTGAACCATTTCGAGGGTTGCTATTTATATGGAATAAATAAAAACAAAATATTCTCCGCAATAATCGATACACTTTACATAAGTTTGAACCAATTTTCTTAGCACTTTTTCCATTTCGATTGAGGTATCTCCAAAGCATGTATTTGAACGCATCAACCGTTTCTTCTGGCATCGGAAATCGGACAAAAATAAATCATTGAGTGCCAAATCAGGACTGTACGGCGAATGACCGATGATTCGATGATTAATTGATGATGATCAATTCGATGTTTTGATCGGTCAAATATTGAGTTGTTCGGCTCGATATGTGAGAGCTCGCATTGTCATGGTGAAGAATGATCCTGCGTCGCTGGTGGTTGATTTTTTATTTTTCTTCAAATACTTCTAGCAAACAAATGGTTATGTACCATTTAGAATTGACCGTTCTACGATTCTCTAGTGGCACTGTAGATATATGCCAATTTATTAAAAAAAAACAGGTGACAATTTGCTTCAAACTGCTTCTTGAGCGAACAACTTTTATTGAGTTGGCTCATTTTGAAAGACCCATACAGTTGACTGCTGTTTACTTTCAGGCTCATATGCATAGATCCAAGATTCGTCACCTGTGAAAATCTTCAGATGTATGCTTGTCATACTCTTGCCCAGGGATGCCTCAATCTCACGGTATGTCACATGACGATCTTGCTTTATCAGTTCGCGCACAGTATCGATGCTTTCTGTCACAATAACCGAGTATTGGAGATCTTCTTTAAATTCGTCCGTGAGCGAACGACGGCCATGATTGAATTCCCTAAACTAGTGATATACAGTAGTTTTAGACAGTGATTCATCGCCAAAAGACGAAGAGAGTTGATTGATGTACTGTTGTTGAGATAATTCACGTCGAAAGTCGTAGTATATAATCACACGAAATGTGAAATTTTCACGGGCTAATTCCATATTTTGACCGAGATGAAATTATCAAAACACTAAACAACACAAATAACGTCCGTATAACAAAACATTGTGAGTATGTATACAGCCTACAATGCGAACTTTACGATGTCTATGTCAGATGTCGCCTAGCGACACCATTATTGCGAATTCCGGATGCATAAATAGTAACCCTCGTATGTAAGAGGAAAGTTAAAAGATTAACAGAAATAATTAATTATTAAATTCTTACCTCCGTGTTTCCGCCTTTTTTTGCCTGAGGTTTCGTCGCTACTTGATTCTGTGAGATCATCTGCTCTTCCATTAAGATTGTGCTTTCGGAGTTCCATGTCGTCTACTTCAACGTCTTCTTCTTCGTCTTGCCACGGTGCCGTCATCTCTAGCGATCGCATTCTTTCACCTCCGTTCTGAAAAGGAAGAAAAAATGTCAGATACGCGGCGACCTAGAAAAATTCATTAAAGTAAATGAAGTACATGATTTTGACCACGCTTTAGTAGAACAAACTGAGAATACCAATGGATGAATAACCAAAAATGAAGAACCAATTTTGGATTTAAATTAATGCAAATGGAAGTATTTTGACGTAGCAGCTTTCTTTTGTATGAATAGTGTTTTTAAAACAATGTATTCATATATAATAGTCAGTAATTACAACTATTTAAAATAATACTCTACTTAGTTATGTCGAATATTCTTTTGTAGCATTTATTGCATACACATACTTAAAATAGACATACTGTTTCGGTGATAAGCGCATTCCAAGAACAACTATTTTGTAATAGTATGCATATTGAAGAAAATCAAAAAAGCTATCGGAAAATATTTAACGTTTACCGATGTGTTAAAATAAATCACTGATCTACAATTTGGAATACAACCATTTCATTTGATAGATAGTGCTATATGATTGGAAGATGATAACACATTTAGAATATCCTAATTATAGTTAAATATATCGAGCTGTCTGGAAAGTTAGTAGAGTTTTCCATTAGATGCTTTTTTTAACGCTTGTACAATATTTACGTTCAGACTCGCTTTGATGTGCCCTCAGTTAGACAACTTGATTTTATAGGTTTTTATGTATCAAAACGAAAAAAAAATGTAAAATTCTCGCAAAAGAGAAACTGGATATACGAGACAGAAACCCGGCCTTACATTACGACAAACATAACTATTTATTAAATCCGCCTGCAGCTTATTTTTTGCATTCGGTCTCTAAACCATTACTTTCCAAGTGAAAGATATACTGTAACAGTTGCACGACATAATGAATAAAACACATAATCGCTTTCACGAACAGAACCATTCGACTAGTTCCGTATGTCTAGATTATAATCGACAAATGCGAATTTGTATTTAATAATTATTATCAGCTTAATAAAGTACTTCGATTGAAAGTTTAAGAAAATTTTATTTCGAATATTACATTCCGAACATTGTTTAAAATCTTTTCTTTGTTATATTAATGAGTCATGTAATTGGAATTAATCTTTTTATCTTTAGCAAATTATTTGAATTAAAATGGACAATTCTATGGGTAGTTACTTTTTAATTATAAATATAATTTATATAAAGGGTGATTTTTTAGTGTGTCTGAACTTCACAGAGTTCGCTGTCAAACGAATTGTGAGTGTGCGCATTTCACGCTGCTCGATATTAAAACTAAAACAAGATAAAAAACTATAAGTTCCAAAGAAAATTTATCAATTCGTTGGGCAGGATGTTGATATTTGTTATTCGACTACATGGAAAATTCGACTACAACGCAGCAATCGATTTATTGAGTGAACAATTCGATGAGAAAATTATTTGGAGGAACGGGTCTGTTAATTGGTCACCAAGGGCATGTGATTTAAAGCCTTTACATTATTCAGCCAGAAACTATTGACGTATTGTAAGCCAACATAACTCAGAGAATTGCGGACATAAGACACCAATTGCTTGAAAAAGAAGTAGCCGCAGTTGACAGTAATACGAACTTGTTTTAAAGTGAATGTCATTCAATGTTATTTTACAGAAAATAAATAGTTTCAAGGCATCTAATTTGATTGTTGCTTGATTTGAATTTAAAGTTCGAATGCCCTATAAAATTACCCTACCAGTATATATTTTTACAAGTATTTGTATTCCTTGTACATTCATTTTCATCATCTTTTGTTTTTTCCTCTTGTCATATATCATATATATATATATATATATATATATATATATATATATATATATATATATATATATATATATATATATATATATAATCATGCGTCATCCTCAAGACGGTTTTTCACAAATATTTCCGAAACTGTTTTCGATAAAATTATGAAATTTGGTCAGTGTTGTAAACTTTGGGCGCCGAAAGGAATTGTGCATTTCAAATGTATTAATTTCTATCAGGGGCGTAGCATAATGAGTGATCGAACGTAATAATTGCCCAATTTTTGTACCTATTTTAAACATTTTCATTCAAGGTTATGAAATCCCTCACTTTTTTACGTAAAAGAGGTAATCTTAGTTCGTCTCTAGTAAGATGCACCGTTTGCGAGTAAATCCATTTTAAACTGTTCGTGAAAGTACAGAAGCGCAACCAAATAAATAAAAGAAGACATTTTATAAAAAATAATTACGTAATTAAGAAGAATTACAAATTACAAGTATTGTTCAAAGTGCATTCCTTCAACTTCAACACATTTTGAACATTAAACAGCATTAAACAATTAAACCACAGCATTAAAAAAATTTCGTACAAAAAAAGTGGAGCCATTTTTACATCGGACCTCTCGTTATGTATATATATATATATATATATATATATATATATATATATATATATATATATATATATATATATATATATATATATATATATATAGTCAAACCCCATTGTGGATCAGACTTTGGGGCAGATCAGGGCAATAAAGCTTTGAGTTTCAGCTTCAGTTCCAGTCGTCTGAAGCTTATGTCCTTCAGAACTCCTGGCGGACAGGTCAAGGGCAGAGGCCTCAGACTAACATGATCCAAAATCTGCTAACCAGCATTGGTTCAGCGTGGCAGATTACGGTTCATGTCTTCATCATGGTATTTCAATATGACACTACAACCTCAAACACGGCCCTCATTCCCCGGAGACAAGCGCTCTATTGGTGTGATTTATTGGCTGGACTTGGCGTGAATATTTTCTAATTGGCTAGGAATTCACGACCGATTATATTAAGGATATATCGGAGGTACAATCGGAGGCAAAAACACTGAAAATTATAAATTCGTGATTATCTTTACTTTACAGAACATAGAAAAGGAAAATTAATAAAGATAATGGTAGAAAATATATATGCATAATTATAAAAATAAAGAGTAAATTTCACCTATAATCTAAAATTAGCTTAATAATAACAAATAATATGAATAAAATTTAACTAACTTTTGGTAGTGAATATGCCTTGATTTTAGCTTTTAGGCAAAAATATTTTTTATTTAAATCTAGAACTAGAACACACACACTAGAATTTTTAATAATATTTACATATTCATTAAAACCTCTAAATATTATTTATTTTTGATAATTATTATTGATAAATATTTTAACCTTTAAGGATGTATCGGAGAAGAATGCCACAAAACCTTTAAAACCATTTGATAGAATATTCTTTACTTAATCCTTAAGCCACTGTGAAAATTTCGAAACGATTGACTATTCCGTTCAAAAGTTATTGCAATTTACAATGATCGTAATATAAAACCTGATCTATAGATGTACTAACATGATAAGTTAAATACGTTACAAATTTACAAAGAAAAGCTATCAAGCGTTCAAATTTTCGGATTATGTAACTTAAACTGTTTGGAACCAATTTTGTATAGTTTTATTAATAGTCATTTTCAGTATTTCTGCCTCCGATTGTACCAACGAGACATCATTAAAGCTTCTGTAAATATATATTTTGAAGATATAACGCGACAGACAGATTAAAACACGAGAGACTTTTATAGGACTCTTGCAAGCGAAATCCGTGGATACACACCACAAAATATTTGCTTCAGAAAGCGGAATGGGAGATTAGCGCTAACCAATCAGGAGAATTATCAGGAGCTATCACACACAATATTTCTCTGATCTCAATTACCCCGAATGCGACACTAGATTCCAAAGAAAATTGTATCTATAGCCACTCAGAATCACCACCACCAATACAGGAAGAAATCCACAGGCACATACGCAAACTAAAGAATAACAGGACATTCGGTGATGATGGTATCATCGCGGAACTATTGAAAAACCTCGGACCAACTTCACTACAGGAACTTACGCAAATTACCACGAACATTCGGCAAACAGAAAAATTACCAGATGAATGGAAATGTGCTCTTATCCACCCGCTGCACAAGAAGGGAGACAGAACAGATGTGAACAACTACAGAGGAATCTCCTTACTACAAGTCACTTACAAAATCCTCTCAGCATGCCTTCTCCAGAGAACACAAGAACAATTAGAACACAAAATTGGTGAGTACCAGGCAGGCTTTCGACCTGGTCGCTCATGCACTGAACAAATATTTAACTTAAAAAGAATACTGAAATACAAAGCTACCAGGAACGCCCCAATCATCTGCAAGTTCGTGCACTTCAAGAAAGCATACGACTGCATCGATCGAAAATCTCTGTTTAACATCCTAGAAGAATAAGGACTCGACCCCAAAAAACTACGATTGATCAAGCAGACACTGACTGACACAACCTCTAAAGTGAAATTTATGGGAGAAATTTCCGAACCCTTCCTGATTAAAACTGGAGTACGCCAAGGAGATGGGTTATCCCCACTCCTCTTCAACCTGGTCCTGGACAAAGTCATAAGGGAACGGGAAAAGGACACTGGAAACCAAAACGACTCGGACGAATCAAAAACAACATAGAAATATCATGCCTAGCCTTCGCAGGCGACCTAGCCATACTCGCAGATAATAAAAAAAAGGCAACCGAACAGATCGAAGTCCTCAAGGAATGTGCAGAGAAAGTCGGCCTACAAATCTCCTTTCAAAAAACCGAATTATTCTGTTCAAAATTAGATGTCCAAAATTTGAACACCAAATACGGTAAAATAAATAGCGTCACTCACTTCAAATACCTGGGCGAGATCCTCGAACCTACAGGAGGAGAGAAGATCGCACAGAAGACTCGATTACAGAAGATGAAGAAAATATACGGCAAGACACACAATATCTACAATAAGAAATGCCTATCCACACACTCAAAAATTAGACACTACAACACAGTAATCAAACCAGAGGTACTATACGCAAGCGAGACACTTACACTTCATACAAAAAGCGGCATAGAAAACATACTAAAAGAAGAACGCAAAATTATGAGGAAAATTCTCGGCACAAAACTGACCCAGGAAGGATACAGACTACATGCTCGAAAGAAAAGAGGAAGAGAATCCACGGAGAAAGAATAAGAGAGGTGTAGAGGATCAAAAAGAACACTCGAAGATGAGTCAGAATGCTTTGCGTGATCCAACCGGGTCTATACACACCTAATAATAATATTTTGAAGAACTGAATTTTAAAATTAATTGCAAAATAAAATGAAATTGTAAATGCAAGCAAAGAAATTTATCTCTGGTGTCTTCTCTAGGACAATGTTAGTGATGAGTTAAAATGCAAATAATGTCTATATAAATTTGTTTACTATTGAAAATATATTGGAGCAACTAAATATGGACTCTCCACAATCACTTGTGGGTTTTTGGGTGTGGGTAAGCAGATTTTGTTCGAAAAATCAGGTGAATGTTCCAGCACCCAATCGGTGTATGTTCGGCGCATTCCATGGTCGGCGGGCTTCAATTTTTGCGTGAGTTGAACTTTGTAAGGATGAAGATGCAAGTACAAAATATGCCATAATGTACCGTAAGACAAGCCCACAGACTGTTAACGACGAGGAATCGATAAATTTGGGTCTTTAGACACACTTTCATAAACAGCAGCGATATTCTCCATCGAGCGAGCGTTACGATAATGCACATCTCTTACCACATTTGTAACAGACCTAGTATTTTTAAATTTCTTAACTGTGTTGGAAAGTGTGCGCTCAGAAGGATGATTATGACGACTACATTCTGCTCGTAAGACGCGAAACGTGACTACGACGGAATCACCATTTTTACAAAAACCTTAGTAATTCTAACGCGTCTAGTCGCGTCTAACGCGTTCGGTGGTTAAATAATCCATATTGTAAAATGGCAAACCTTAAACTAAACAATCACGCTTTGGATGATATTAAAGTTTGGCAGTTGTGAAAATACAGGGCTTTATTTTCCGCATCACGAAATGGATAACCCTGTATTTAGTAACTAGATTAACTTTGCGAAAAATGTATATGATGAATTCATATCGATGAGGAGTATTACATTTAAAATGTTTGCAAATAAATTATTTTTAGGTAGACCAAAAAGATAGAGCAGTTTGGATTTTTCCAAAATAACTTTATTGAAAAGATAAATAATTACAAATCAATGATTCGTTAACCCCCTCGTTTATTTTTCTCTAAAACTGCAATCAATGGATTGATATGAGATATGAGTTTCGGAAAGGTTCTTAATGTTATTTTGAGGAAATCTTGCCAATCTTTTTCTCAACTGTCTTTTTTTAATTCCTATTGAGTTTGAAATTGCTTTGAATATTTCTACTCTTCTCTGGCTAACTGTGCCCAAACATTTTCGGTGATATTTAGATTTGGGGACCTAGCTGGCCAGTCTAAATTGCGGATATTCTCTCGTTCAAAACACTCCTTACCAACCCGAGCCATTTACATTATCTTGCTGTTTGGGTGTGAATCATATTTAGGTGGTTCTGACGTTTCAATCGACAGGAAATGAAAACTATTTCGGTCATTTTTTATACCCGATGCTTACCCATACCATGGCGCTATCACCGTTCATTTGTTGCTTTTTGAGATAAATTTATCGTGAAATATTATATCATAGTATGTCTAGATTCAGTAACAAATAACGAGAATGCGTAAATTATTATACCTCGGCAATAGCATGCCAAAATATGTCGCTTTCCTTAAAGGAACGCTTCTCGTCTATGGTAATAGACGAAAATCCCGAAATGGTAATGATAAATAATTTTTAGGTTGACACTGCCTGAGCTTATAGACTATTTAGAATTCAAATATATACATAATTCCTAGAAGATAGAAACGACACTGACGTTGACAGTGATGACTCAGATAAGGAGCATAGTAGCAACGTAAATCATTTACCTCGAGGAATTCTAAGTTAACTATGTGAAATTGCTTCAGTAGGCGATAATTTGTATGATCCTGAAGATTAAGTGCTATTATCCGAACTTCGAAAACAACTTATCATGGAAGGTTGAAAGGAAGCAGACGATACTTCCCGCTACAACAAAATTGACAGTCGATCCTGAAGAACTGCCAAACAATAACATAAACACAAACTGCGACACATTACAACCCTCTGATAAAGCCCTAAATTCGATTACACCCAGTGCCCTTTTTCGGCCTTTTTTGGTGACGACATAATGAATTTGATAATTTAAGAAAGTAATAGATATGCTCGGGCTAACGAAACAATGATTTAAATTTAACAATGCCTGACCTTCATGTATTTTTGGGCATATTGTTACTATCTGATTGTGGAAAATACACTGACAGACGCATATACTGGTCCAGTGATGACGACGTTCCGAAAATTGTTCAGAATAGCATGCAATTAAAACGTTTTGTGGTGATACTGATATTTATTCATTTCAGTGATAATTCTAACCTTCCGACAGACGATAGACTCTACAAACTGAGAGCGTTTCTTGAACTACTTGGTAAACATCATTTTCCCATTTTTGTCCCATTTGGTTGACCAGAACTACTGTGCTGTAGGAACTATCTGCGAAAATAGGCTAGGAGAGTGTCCTCTTTTAGAGAAAAAACACTAGAATAAATTCAAGTCGGCGTGCTAAAAAATCAAGGGCATAAACTTTATTTTTTACATTTTTTTTGCCATTTTCCCAATTTTGTCCCATTTGGTTAACCAGAACTACTGTGCTGTAGGAACTATCTGCGAAAATAGACTACGAGAGTGTCCTCTTTTAGAGAAAAAACACTAGAATAAATTCAAAAGGAGGATATATAAGTATTATAAAAACGAGCAAACTTTTTTAGTGCAGTGGAAGGATAACAAAGTCTATTGCTACCAATTTTGAAAGAGACACTAGTGTACCTGCTTCGTTATGGGACCGAGTTTATAAATCTAAAAAAAAATATACTTCAACCTAAAATGGTAGCAACCTATAACAGAGGCATGGGTTCGCCGTTGTGCATTTTGAAATGGCAACGGTTCGCCGTTGTGCAAGAAAAACAACTTTATCTGAAATACGGCTTTGCAACCCAAAATATGTTTTTACAGTTACCATATTGCATAGGTTAAGTTTGCTGTAATTTTTTATTTTATATTCATTTTTATTCTGACTTATTTTATTTAAATTTATATTTTGACTGCACTGTGTTTAAATTATCTTTATGTGCAGAGTCCCCCCCCCCCCCCCCCCCCCCCAGAAACGGGAAAAAATCTTACAAAGTAATGAATAAAATCATATTTTATGATGTATTATGTTGTATTAATAGAGCCCTCTCCTTCATAAAAATGTTTAAATAACGTTGATATTGAGTAAAAGATACATTTGCCCACTAATGGGTTAACAACAAATATAACGATTCTTTGTCAGCTATCAATTAATTTAACATGGAATTTCTAACGGATGTCTGTGTTAGAAACCAGCGAATGTTGGGCATAAACGTGATGATTCATCAAGTGGATTTTGTAGATGTCAAATATAAAAACATTTGATACCGTAACGATGCGTGATCAGTTCGAGCGTATCTAATTGTAAATTTTGTATTGTGTAACATTTGTAGATATTTTAATCTTTTGAAATGTAATTTGCATGGTTTCAATAGGATTTTATTCCTACTATTGAAATTTGCATCTTTACTGTATGTCACCCCTTGCAGCCAATTAATGATGGTAAAAATATGCTTAAAAAAAGTTTATTATATGTTTTGTAGCAAATCTAAATTTGTTATGCTTAATATATTAGGGTTTTATGATCAGGAAGATTAGTTTAAATAGTATCGTGGAATTTATTTGACCGATATTTCGTGAATTTTTGTGTACACAAAATATTTATTTATTCATCCATATTTATTTTGTCTTCTTTAAACTAATCCCTTCTCACTGAAATGCGCTTATTCCAACATTTTACATGGTGGTATATCTGGTGAATATGGTGTCTGTAGAATGGTATTTGAGTTTTAGTGAAAAATTACGAATAACTATTGCGATATAAGATGAGCGTTATTTCAAATGGACTGACGCAAATGGCACATATCGCTTAAATATTGTTCTTTATTAACTGTCTAGCCAGTAGGAAGGGACTCCTTGCGAACAATAGCATGGTAATCGAAGAAAACAGTAACTGTAAATAACTGTGTAACTTTGATTTTTGACCGGCTTTGCAGTGTTTTTTTCGGCTTTAGTTTATCTTTAGCATGGTATAGTCGTTTGATTCTTAAGCATAGATCCATGTCTCATCACCAGTAATTATGCATTTCAGAATGTCATCATCCAAAGAAAGTATCTCTTCAACTCCAACAAGACAATATTATTGAATAGATTCAAATGATATTCCTATAACACCGATAATATATCTAATACTCAATCTAATAATTAACATTGCCTCAACATTTATAACTCATCAGCACAATAAAATTCGTGTTGTAGACAAAATGTGATGCAAAATCTTTGTTCGGTAAATTTAATTATTTAATAAAAACGTAGACAACATTTTTTAATAATTACAAAAGACTAAACTCGAAGAATCACTTTTTTAAACTTTTCAACAGGCATTTTGTTAACCATTTTGGTATCATTTGGAGATACGATTAAATTAGTTGCTTAATCCATCCCTTGATAATTTTAACATGGTTAGTGAAATGCGCGTCGAAAAGTTTAAAAAAGTGATTTGGTATTTGGTGGTAAATTATCTTCCAGTTTAGTGTTTCACACTGAAAGTTCCAATAGAAGAATTGAGTTACAAAGTAACATATATGATATAAATGTACACTTTTATTTCCTTAATTTTTATAGGAATCCCAAATAAATGTTAAAAAAAGTGAAAATCAATATGAATGGTATTTTCATCACTACAAATTATAAAAAACACTGTTTTTACATATACAAAATCTTTCAACGGAAGTCAGTTTTTTAGGATATTTAATTATTTACAAACTGGGTGTATGGGAGCATTAAGATGACGTAAAGTCTATGACCTATGTTGTCATCCCAAAATGTGTGACATGAGCAAGTAATAGGCCAAAATAGTCCCTGAATCGCCTATAATTTCCTGTTCCGGGTCTTTCAGTCTTGGATCGCATCTTGGATTTTCCCGGCATAATTATTTACAGTAATTTATATTTTGAACTTCGCATTATGTGACCCAACTATCCAGTCTTCCGTCGTTTGATGATCATTAGAATTTCTCGATCTTTATTCATTCTTCTTATGACTTCCATATTTGTTATTTTATCGACCCATGGAATTCTAATGCCCACATCTCAAAGACCAGTAATTTCTTCATAATGACCTTGTTAGTATATGCCTATATCTCATAAAGCAGTATGGAGAAAACATAACAACTCATCTAACCAATGGCATTTTAGGGTTCAGATTGACAAATTCCGTTCATGCTTTTCCAATACTCGTTTTGATTTCTTCAGTGTTATCGTTTTTGTTGTTGACAATTGTCCCCAGATAATTATATTGCTGTATCCTTCCAATGGAATTGTCATATATATATATATATATATATATATATATATATATATATATATATATATATATATATATATATATATATATATATATATAGCCAAAAAAATAAGAGTAGTATTTAGAAAATAGGCTTTTAAATAATAAAATTTCTTGGATTCCTTAAAATCAAATTCAACTGCTACAAAAATACTTTTCTTATCATTCACTGCCTTGATAAATATTTGAAACAAAAAATAATCGCAGGTAAAATAAATTCGAAAAAGTATTTAAAAAAGTATTAAGTATTTAAAAAAAAGTGGTCAAAAACAAAAAGAATGTTGAAGTATGTTGATAGTTTTGGTTCACATTTTATCAGAAATTTCTTTTATTGTTTGACTGGCGTTGTTAGTGTAAGCTGTCTGTATATACAAACATTTTCAAAAACAATAGGTCATACCAAATATTATACCGACGAAGAACGCCAGCTATTTTTGCAACTGCGAGAACAAAAACAATCTTATAAATCTATTTCTCAAACTTTGAAAAGCTCTCCTTGCGTTGTTTCAAAAGTATTAAAAGAAAAAAAATATAGTAAAAACCACAGTTCCGAAGCCGGAAACGAAAAACTTCTAGTCGAAAAGATACTCGTTTAATTTGCGAAGTGAATACTTTTTTATTTTTCTTCAACGGTTGCCAAACAGTTACAGTTACAGTTACCGATCAGAAGTACTAGGAGACGTTTGCAAATCTGATGGTGGCAATTTTAATACTTTGGGGCTCATGTTCCTGTGGTGCAGTGGGTCCAATTCATTAGATAACACAAAACATGGCCAAAGAAATTTACTTAAAATCTTGCAAAATATTATGTTGTTTTATGCCGAAGAATATATGCAATTACGGTAGAAACTCCAGTACGATAAAGATCCCAAATACACCGCAAAAAGTATGAAAACTTGGTTAGATACCCACAATATTGTTTGTTTACCTTCACCATCTCAGTCACCGGCATGAATCGTATAGAAAATTTGTGGAAAATTTTGAAGGATTAAATTTTGACTCTCAAAAAATTATGCGAGACTGTTCAAGAAATCTGGTATTCCATTGCATGCCTAGATAGCCACAGTTTTGGAAAAAAACTGTTATCAGACATAATACTAATTAATAAGTTGATTTTGACTAGTTTGTCCTTGTTATACTACCTTTTTCGCTTTTTTTGCGTACTATTTCGAAACGCTCTTATTTTTGCGACCAAGCTGTTATTTATTCAAAGTGATTTTGAAAGTATTTATTAAACTTTAGTTTGCATTATTGTTTTGTTTAAATTTATTTATAATATATATATATATATATATATATATATATATATATATATATATATATATATATATATATATATATTTATAGTTTAAAATGTATTCAAATGATGGTTCAAGGTAAGGTGGCTTCAAGGTACTATTTAGCATATACATATTTAGCATATGTTTCGAATTAAAACATATTTTTCAGGACCTTTAATTTTCAAGCAAAATAATAAGAAAAAACAGAAGGAAATAACTAAATGTCTATATTTAACCAAGAATTTTAATATCTATTGCCGGTTAAGTTTAGATGCACGAAATGACATAATTGTATGTAACTGTTCCCATATTCGTTGCTGAACATGTAATGTATCCCGCTATTAACTTTCATTGAAACTAAAACACGTTGATAGTCTGTCGTTTCTATTTAATAATAAATTCCTTCCGATATACTTTTCTCTCTGCTTTCCAAACCGGTACGATAATTAAAAATATAACGAGTCGAAATTTTTCAATAGTCTGAGCTATTAAACTTTTATTTTGAGAAACCACTAATTAAATCACGTTCTTTTTCACATGCTTGAATTAAATTGTTCGGTATTTACGATTAAAAGAACAGACATTGACTTTCACTTCAACGATCTAAATTTATCTGTTCATCAAGATATACTTATTTATAGCATTTGGATAGTTTCATAGACAATATATTATATTGAAGAAGTTTTAAAGAAGTTAATTTGAAAATATTTTATTAGGTTTTTTCCAGTTTTTTCAATTTTTACTTCTTCATATAAAATTCAGTTGGAAAACCGAAATGAATTTGGCCCCGTTTATCCCATGATTTAATTGAAGTATAGCTGTTTAAGTTTGGTTTTTCTAAAATGTTACAACATTTTTATTTTCAGTTTAACTGCATATTTAAGATACTTGTTTGGTAAAAATATCGAACGCGACGTGCAAAATCACTAGTTAGTACGTGAATTTAAAATGGTTTGTTGTAGAGCAAACATTAAAAGCAGCAATTCTTATATTTTCTTGTTTTACTAAGGCTTTGAAGAACTTTATCTTTCGAATGTGATTGGCATTAGGTTATGTCCAAACATGTACATTCGAGTTGTGTAAATTAAGTAGTGAGATTGGTAGCGTAGCATTCGATTTCGCAACATTGTTGGCTTCCCTTTGGCGGACAAACAAGCCAATATCTTATTATCTTAAGTGCCAAGTGACTGTCTAGAGTCAAACAATATTTTCTCAAGGATCCATATTTTTAGGTGGTTTAATGCTTTTCAGAAGGCCAAGGCTTGATTGAAGATAAATCTCATTGCGAAAGGTTTTCAACAGTAAGAAGTGATAAAAATGTACCTAATCCGGACAGAATACAGAATCCGGAATGTTGTGCTTTCTGATCGTTGGTTGACAGTCAGAATGAACGGGGAAGGGTTGGATTTGACTTACACAACACCATTCATTAGATTTTGACCAATTACTTGTTGATGAAGAAAATCTGCTCCCAAAAGAGTTCGAAAGCAAGATCAAAAGAACGAGAGGTGAGAGAGAATTTGTGATGTATAAAATGACCCTCATTCTCTGGAACGTGCCGTTACTGGTGATTAATCTTGGCTTTTTGAATACGACCTTAATACGCGACATCAGAGCCAGGAATGGCACATATGAACTTCACTACTGCCAAAAAAATCCAGAGTAAGTCAATTAAACATCAAAAGCATGCTGGTTAGCTTTTTTGATAGCCAGAAGGAAGGAATTTGTACCTCAAAGTCAAGGATCTTGAAATGCTTTGAAAATGACCCATTCGTGTTAGACCGAATATTAAGAACACCAATGTGGCTTTCTACACATCGATCTCAACAAACAAGTTCTTAGCCAGAAAAATCATCACTGTTGCTCCGTAGCCCCCTTATCCATCATAGCTGAGTCCTTGTGACTTTTTTCATTATCCATGATTAAAAATTCACTTCGAAGGACACCATTCAGGGACATTGGAGGACATCAAAAAAGTTGCAATCAACAAACTGAAGGCGATTCCAGTGTCTGAGCCTGCTGTGAAGAGTGGAGAAAAGGGCCTTCAGTGCTGTATGGCTTTCCAAGGCAACTATTTTGAAGAGATAATGTAGAATTTTAATTTCAATTATTTCAATTGAATAGAAAAATTATGCATTAGTTTAGTTATACACCTTGTCATATATCGTATTTATATACTGTCAATATTATAAAATTTTTAAAATGATCCGGTAGTTGGTATCCGCCATATATTAAGTAGCTGTTGGGTTTTGACTGATTCTCGCTTTTCTATGTTTTATTTTTTAAAGGTTCTTGTGTATTGCTGTGCTTTCAAGACAGCATTTGTTTTTGTCATTGGTATCTATACTTTCTGAAATTCTATAATGGACGACAACCTCTGCGAAAGATAAGGTAAAACAAGGTACGGTAAGGTAAGGTAAGGTAAGGTAAGGTAAGATACGGTACAGTGCTAGTACAGACTAGGACAGATAAGGACAGGTAAGGACAGATACGGTACAGACTAGGTAAGAAAGGACAAGGCAAGGCATGGCATGGCATGGCAAGGTAAGGTAAGGTAAGGTAAGATGAAGCCCTCTTTTCATATTTTTTACTTATATTTTACTGTATCATTCGGTTTGACTTATCTAAAATATTTCGGTTAAGTTGTTTTCAATTTTTTCGGAGAACATTTCTAAAATCGCAAAAGTGATTGAAATTTGTAGATAATGGCACAACTTGTTGATAAATTTGCTATTTATAAATCCTCGTTTAGTACCGAGTGATATTTTTTCATATCTTTAAAATAGTTCATACTACCATCGTTTTCGTAAATTCATTTTTCATACGAATTTGATTAAATTGAAATATGAAATTGAGCTAAGTGTTCTTTATTTCATAAAAAACTAACTTTTTGGCCGATTCTGAAGCGAGATATTATTAATTAAAGGGTACATAATTAACATCAATAGGTCAGAGATATATAAAAAAGATATAGTTTCGTGTATATCTTGAGAAGTTTTTTTGTAAAACGAAAAACTAGAAAACTTTTGGAATAAACATGAGTTTTTTTTATCGATTGGTTGACATTTTTTTAAAACAAGATAGACATAGTGGAGTGATTGAGGGGGATAGACATCACAGCTTAGCAACACTGTATGTCGTCATGCTTTACGCGCAAACATTTGAATGTTTACCTTATTCTTGGTAATATGAATTTTGCCCCTCGAAACTTTAATTATAGTACAACATTAGTATAATACAATATTAGTATAATACAACATTAGTTATAACACATTACAAGAAATATCCAATATTAAATTAAGACCTAAATCCTTCTCATACGTTTTTTAATGATAGAAATTTTTAAATTGCACACTTTCAATTTTTTTCCTATTTCATCTAGCTTCACAATCCGCGGCATTCATTGCCGTTATACTTTTTTTGCGTTTATCAAGGACTTTTTGCTTTGAAATTATTCCTTCATGTCGCAATTGGTCATGATTAAATCGCATTTCCAAATTATTTATATTTTTATTATGTTCAAACAGCTAACACGGACAAGAAAGCGTATACACATAAAACATATTAATTTTCCTTAAAAGTGTAATTATATTAGTGTGAATGACTATACATTTAGCTCCGATTGTCCAGGGTGAATGACAATGACCTTAAGTAAAATTTTTGTTTAAAACATTTCGTTTTACCGCAAATTATTAAACATCTCATAACATAAATATCTCGAAACAGCTATCTAATAATATAACATCTAACTTAATATAGCTTAGATTGTTTTATCGAGTGTCCCAGGTTCTGTGTAGGCTGGCATTGTTATGGAACTATATTAGATTTTAGCATATGGAGATATATTTTAATATTTACACATATTATTTGATATGTATCTTTTTAGACTTAATATATCGAATAATTGATATTTATGAAAATAGCTTTATAACTATGAGTAATTTCCTTTAACTGGATTCTAACTGGATCAAGCAAAATTGTTGTATATATATATATATATATATATATATATATATATATATATATATATATATATATATATATATATATATATATACACACACACACATATATTTATGGTGAAAAAAAATCCAAAAGAATATATGAGTTCTATTATATTCTCAAAATGTAAATATCTGGATGTGTTTTATGGCCAGAGCAAGTTATTGATACAACTTTTTCTTAATATAATTTTATTAATGCAGTTTTCCTCAAAAATATGCATAAATGGCAACTATTAAACTTTTCAAATTAGATTAAAAACAAACTAAATACGAAATACTCCGCGCAGCTTCTCTAAATTTGGACATTCATCATTCATTCATTTGAATTCATCGCATTATTCGCAAAAATGTATATTTCCACCCCTACAAAATTGTTATTGTGCAAGAGATGGAACCCGATGATCCAGCTAAATGAGTCGAATTCTGCAGGATAATGAAAAATCATTTTAAGAGATTTAATTTATATGATGATGAGATTTAATGACATATGGTTTTCTGATGCATCGAATTTCCAAATCAAAGGCTACGCGAATAAAGAAAATTGTAGCTATTGGGCTCCCGACAGTCCGTTGCAACTGCACCAGAAATCATTACATTCGCCTAAGATTGTTGTTTGGGCTGCCATATCAAGCGAAGGGATTATAGGCCCCGTACTTTTTTGAAGATAACTGTAGTCGCGCTCAGACTGTTAATTCCGATAGTTATTGCCATATGATCTAACTCGATTGGCTACAGCCGCAACACATTTTTCCAGCAAGATGGAGCAACTTTCCATGTCACGAATGATTCTTTAGCAGCTCTTTACGATTTATTCTCTGAAAGAGTGATTAGTCGCCGAGGGGCATCAACTGGCCACCGAAGACTCCAGACTTAACATCGGTTGATTATTCCCTATAGGGCTACTTAAAAAGTAAGGTTTTCAACCCATTACAACCCAACTTAAATGTTTTAAAGCAAAGAATAACAGACGAAATCCACGCGATTCCAAGAGAGATACTCCAGGGAGTGATTAAAAATATCCATGTATACAGTATCATGCTAAATGAGTTTAAATAAGTGGATAGAGCCTATTTATGGATGGTTATTTTTCATAAACCATTATTTTTCATAATTTTCTAATTTTTCTAATTTTCAAATTAGATTAAAAACAAACTAAATACGAAATACTCCGCGCAGCTTCTCTAAATTTGGACATTCATCATTCATTCATTTGGATTCATCGCATTATTCGCAAAAATGTATATTTCCACCCCTACAAAATTGTTATTGTGCAAGAGATGGAGCCCGATGATCCAGCTAAATGAGTCGAATTCTGCAGGACAATGAAAAATCATTTTAGGAGATTTAATTGATATGATGATGAGATTTAATGACATATGGTTTTCTGATGCATCGAATTTCCAAATCAAAGGCTACGCGAATAAAGAAAATTGTAGCTATTGGGCTCCCGACAGTCCGTTGCAACTGCACCAGAAATCATTACATTCGCCTAAGATTGTTGTTTGGGCTGCCATATCAAGCGAAGGGATTACAGGCCCCGTACTTTTTTGAGAAGATAACTGTAGTCGCGCTCAGACTGTTAATTCCGATAGTTATTGCCATATGATCCAACTCGATTGGCTACAGCCGCAACACATTTTTCCAGCAAGATGGAGCAACTTTCCATGTCACGAATGATTCTTTAGCAGCTCTTTACGATTTATTCTCTGAAAGAGTGATTAGTCGCCGAGGGGCATCAACTGGCCACCGAGGAGTCCAGACTTAACATCGGTTGATTATTTCCTATAGGGCTACTTAAAAAGTAAGGTTTTCAATCCATTACAACCCAACTTAAATGTTTTAAAGCAAAGAATAACAGACGAAATCCACGCGATTCCAAGAGAGATACTCCAGGGAGTGATTAAAAATATCCATGTATACAGTATCATGCTAAATGAGTTTAAATAAGTGGATAGAGCCTATTTATGGATGGTTATTTTTCATAAATAAGAATTTAAAAGCTATTCTGTAATTTAACAGCAATTAAACAAGTTTGAATTGGTTCTGATGTTTTATTTTTAAAGTATCAAAAACAAAAAAACATTCTGAAACACCCTTTATGATCTTGTTAGGGAGATGTATTCTAATACAATCTTGTTATTGGAACCAGGAGTCCAATCTTTACAAGAAATTAATTTTTATATTAATTAATGTAGAACACGAATATTGGTGCACTTTTCAAAGGAATTTGTTCAAAGAAGTGAATATGAAATTCATTAAAAAAAATCCTCTTTATATAAAAAGTTTAAAAGCCTCAAAGACGCTCTGGACATTTTTTCTTCGAAGTCTTTAGCATTTTGTTCGTGTTTTTTTCTGTGAAACTTCTATAATAAATATGAATAAAATTTAATACATAATTCATGATTTTCATATTTTGGTTAGTATATCTTGATTAAGGATATAGTAATTTATTGTAATAATTAAAGGTATTGATTTAATAATTGTTCTGTTGTATTTCAGATTCGCTTTAACTAGAGGTGGCTTTTTGTGTCCAGTCAGTAACCCTTCTGGCTGCAAGCCTCGTTTGAGTTTAACCGCTCTTTGTGTTATTCATTGTCGGATATAGTTATGTTTAGAAAGTTTCGGTGGACTTTTTGAGATCATTACAGAAAGTAACAATCATTTTTGTCAACTCAAATTAAAGAACTATTAAACTCCATTTCCCCACTCGTTCTCCAATCCGCTAGTACTTTATCATCAAGAGAGGGTCTTAGACTATCAGTAATCTTACTAGCTCTATCAAGATAGGTTTATAATTACAAATTATTAGAGATTGAACCAAATCATTTGGACTTGCACCTGTTGTTAATGGGTAGCCAGGATAATGTTTTGATTGGTATTAATGTGAGTTGCGAAAACAACATCCTTCATAAAGGCAAAAATGACTATGTTAAATATATAAAAATGCGCCTTTTATCTCTAAAATAATTTTGGATATTTATTTATTAAAGGTAATTTCAGTATAGGTCACTTATTAATCTCAGGCGATAAGATTTGAAAAAAAAATCATGAATATTTCATGGAAAATAGCGTTGACAAGCTTAATCAAAGTATTTCGAGAAGCTTTGAAACTTGGCGCTAAATTTAAATTTTTTCCGATTATTAATCAACTAAGTTTTTCGGTATAAAATTTACAAAATATTTATAATACACTTTTAAGAAGCGTCCCAAGCTTTGAATATAGTCTAATAGGTATTTTTTTTCATTGCATAAAAATACTGTTACTAATAAAGTAACAGTATGTAGTGAATTTTTATATACATAACACATTAGTCAATAAGTCCCGGTCGGTAATAAGGTGTGACAAATAAAACGTTTTTTTTTGCAAATTTCGTCTTTATGCACCAATATATTCTCGTTAAAGAGCAATACAATCGTTCCAATGCTTTTCTAACATTTTTGCAATTTTTTATAGAACAATTTTTCATTGTCTTGAAAAATATCCTTCAGTTTCATCCTCTTTATTGGAGTGAAATTTCTTTCCAGCGAGCATTTTTTTGAGGTCTGAGAACAGGAAATAGTCGCTGGGACCAGATCGGGAGAATATGATGTAAGAGGAAGCAATTCAAAGTGCAATTCATGCTATTTAGTCATCGTTTCCAACGATTTGTGCCATGGTGTTTGTGCCATTGTCTTGGTGAAACAGGACTTTTTTTGTTCATTTGGAGCCTTTTTTGCGATCTCGTCCTTTAAACGCGCCAATATCGATATTGATAGTTTATCCTTTCTTGAGATAATCTATGAACAATATCCCATGCGCATCCCAATATACAGAGGTCATAACCTTGTCTGTCGATAGTTGTGTTTTTGGTTGCTTTGGATGGCTTTCACCGGCTATTCTCCACTCAGTCGACTGCCGATTTGACTCCAGAGTGTAGTGATGGATCCATGTTTCATCCGTTGTCACATACCGCATGAAAAAATCCTTTATATTTAGCTTAAACAGCTCTAAGTATTGCTCAGAATCATCAATGCGTTGTTGTTTTTGGTCTGCTACGAGCAAACGTGGTATCCATTTTTATTGAAATGTATTAAAATCTCCAATTGTTCATGCAAAATGGTGCAAATACTTCCTTTCGATATCTTTATGAAATCAGCTATCTCCTGCAGTTTTACTTTACGGTTCTGCGAAATAATTGTGAATTCTTCTGATGTTTCCTGGTGTAACCATCTCATCTGGACGTCCAGAGCGTTCAGTATCATCGGTGCTTGTGCGGCCATGTTTGAATTCAGCACACCAATGAATTATGATTGATTCTGCTGGGGCAGAGTCCGGGTAATGTTTATCGAGCCATTGTTTTGCTTCAATGGTATTTTTCTTCCCCAAAAAGCAACGATTAATCAACACACGAATTTTTTGTTTCGTTGTATTGAAAATAACAAAAGTAACGTCACTTAAAGCACAACAACTCAGAAACTACTAGACAGATTGTCATGAAATTTTGACACATGACGTTTGCAGGTTGGCACAATCAACCACTTGCAAGAAGTTTTTGTATGTGACGCCATCTATATGTCAGATTGGGAACTTATTGACCAATGTGTTATATGAAGGGTCTTTTAATACAGATTATTCAAAAGCTATTAATACATAATTGGAAGTTGCATTTTATTATTTTGGTCTTAGTATTTGATATATCGTTCATTTATAAATTAGCGTACTACAGTATGTGAGAGGATATAAAATGCTTTCTACTTTAGTGTGAAGATATTAGTTATATAAGAAATGTGAGGCACATGTTACGTGATACAATAAATTTAAAGAGATAAAAAAAAGAGAGAGAGAAATTCAGTAGGGCTAGTGTTTCGTTACCATTTTACTTATTTGTAAGTTTAAAAGAATCTGTAGTATGTTTATTTCATTTTTAAATGAAATTTTAATTAATTTTTGAAAATTAAATTAATAGCAATGCATATTTGTACCCTTAACACATTTTGAGTTGCTGCCTGTTTTGGAACTTACTTATGTAAACCTTTTCCTTCAAAAATTCTCATAAAAAATAATCTGAAGTCGTGAAATCAGGAGATTTGATTGCATTACATTATTCTAATCGCCTATTATTGTCTATAGATAACAGGTCTTGAATAATTTGAATCCTATATGAAAACATGTGCAAGGCACTTCGCAAAATTCGGCGTAAACTGCGTGGTGAAATTCCTTATTGTGTACCACGAAACTGAATCGACGCTTCTTGAGATTCCTCCACACATGCAACACTTTCAGTATTTCGCAATATTCTTAGACCTCTGATGAGGGACCTATCCCCAATAAATGCTTAAATGCAAATGCAAACAAATTGCTTGAATATTCGATAAATTGTCGTTTTATGAGGCGCCATACGATTATAATATTTTCTCCTAAAGTCACGTCAAGTAGCAATAATTCAATTATTTTTGAAGTGAAAACTTCTTTAGGCGCGTTTTTGCTGAAGAGTGAACGTAAGTGAATCGGGTTTACTCGGCTCCACACGATATCAAGAGCGTTCGTGTCGGTGATGCACTGAATTGTGTATACTCGGCTCCAGTCTTATATAAACTTAATCTTAAATAAACGTGAATCTAAAGTATTTATAACATATTTTAGCTTCCATAAGCTTATTATTTCATTCTTAGAATATAATAGCAGTGAAGAAGCCCAATCAGAGCAAAATTCAACAATATAATTAATTCACAAATATAATTGTTTATTTTGTAACTAATATTACTTCACAGATACAAAGATAAGAATAAATAATTTTATATAACAATATTAATATCACCTTGTTAATTCACCGAACTAATCCATTATATAACATAAATGTAATTCTATATATATATATATATATATATATATATATATATATATATATATATATATATATTGAAAAATTAAGAGTTTTCACTTCTATCGTATGGTTTAAGCACACATCCATTTTTTAAATGTAAATTACAATAATATGTAATTTCAGCATATATTTAAAAATTAAACTTGCACGTCTGAACTACACAAAAGTCAAACCCAAACTCTCACAAATACCATGAAAAAAAAAGGAAGCGTGATACCCCACCCTTTACAATTTCATCCAGAAAGAGTTATTGCATGGTTTATGGTCTGTATAAATCATTAGACATTTTTTGAAAAAGAGGTTGTTAACCCGGTTACTGTCAAAGAATTTTACCAAAATGTTAACCGTTTGTAAAGCATCAAAGACAAATATTTGGGCGATATTAGTTTAGATTTAAATATCAACTACTCTATTTCAATAAATTAAGTATCAACTAAACTAATCAAATAATAAAAAAAAACAGTTTTCTTTATGTCAACATTTCGTATAATTCAAAATAAAAAAATCCTTCTTGAAAGTCCTCATAAAACACACTACTATTCATAAAACACACAATTCTCTAGAGATACAAGTTTCATATTTCATATAGAATGAAACAATTTACAGTCTGATACGTGACTATCAATGAATTTTGATAAACCATGTTTGTGCACATATACTGGAGAAATCGAGCCACTTTCAATTAATAAAATTGCCATAGATGATTGAGAACAAAATGTTTTCAAAGTTAATGACGCTTTCCGGTCCCGTCCGGTCCATTCCGGTGTCGACGAAAATTTTACTGAGAACTAAATAATTGGGATTTAAATTCTGTACCAACTGGATCTTTCTCCAGCTTTAAAATTCGACGACGTTGAGATGGTCTCGTACAGAAACATTAACTTACACATGTTATTCGCTTTTTGTGTTCCGCGATCGTTCCTTTGGTTTTCTATTCAAAGTGATATCAGTTTCAACATATTTTTTTTGCTCTAGTTTTGGTTAATTTCCGTTGGGACACTGATTGATGCCGCACATCCCATACTATCGACGAGAGGGATGTACAGTAAGGTACAAATTGTTTGTCACAGAAGGACCTCTGCTCCCGAGCAATCTCCAATATGGTGAACCAATTGGCTATATTGGCTCCAATATAGCTGAATTATACGTACATAAAGTGAACAGACAGATACTCTTCCGATAGATTAGGTAAGGTTAGGTTAGGTGGTACGGTCGCAAAGGTGATGGCATTTCTCAAAAGTAGCGCCCTTTTTATTAATCCTCCATGAATTTCAAGTCTATTTGATATTCAGTTTTGTTTTCACAATCTTCGAAATTCGAATCAAATAAGTTCGATGTTATGGAAATCATGGAAAAAAGGGTTTTTGCGTGCAAAAATTATCCCAGATCGAAGAGACTTGAAAAAGTATTTTGGGGCTCTGCTGCTTTACATGTCATGGTACATAGGTGGTTAGTTTCGATAAGGCCGTACCAGTACTAGTGATGCTTTGCGCTTAGAGCCCCTGATTGAAGTCATTACTGGGAAAATGGTCAACAAAATCCATGATATAGTATTGACGGATCAGAGAATGAAATGTAGAGAGATTGTTGAGATAATAAATATTTCGGACGAACCCGTACAGAACATCCAATATGAACATTTGAGTATGATAAAGCTATCAGTGTATCTACCTAAAAAGAAATCGAGTAACCACTTCACAGCGGTGTTTGGACACGTATAAACATAATCCGAAATAGTTTCTATCGCGATTCGTAATTATTGATGAAACCTCAATTTATCATTACACACCAGAAACGAAGACGCTGTTAAAACAATAGGTTGTTAACGGTAAACTTTTCCGGAAAAATGCAAAGACGTTTCCATTGGCTGGAAAGGTCATGATCACTGTTTTCTGGGATTCGCAAGCCATTATTTTCGTCAATCGTTTGGAAAAGGGAGAAACTATCACAGGAGAACCGAATAAAATAATTTTTTTATTTTGTCATTTATCACTTATTTTTAACTTGTATGTATATGTATTTTTACTTGTGTCTTTAATTTAAAACTCTACAACTGTTTATCCTATGTACCTAATTTTACACTTTTATTGGGGTAAATTTTTGTACAATATTTTAAATAGTGCGGAATTTCGGAGATCTGTCTGATCGTTTGTTTAATAACTGTCTAGACGGGTCTTTATTATATTTAAAAAAATTAATCATTTATAAAATGTTTAATTTGTCAGTTTTTGGCACTGCTTATAAAATTTTTATATTTATAATCTCGGGAAATATATGTCTGGTATCTATGAAATGGTTCGCAAAATTAGAATTTTGTTTCTTTAACAGGTACGCAGATTTGTATTCCTTGAATCTGGTATGAAAATTTCGCCCCATTTGACCCACATAGCAGCTACTGCACTCGTTGCAATTTAACATGTAAACTACAGATTTTTTATTTTGTGATGGTTTAGCCTTGTGTTAAGAAGCAATTTACTGGTTGACTGAGAGGTTTTAAACACTATTTGCAAATTATGTTTCCTGAAAGAGTGAGCTATTTATTCCGAAATTGGACCGAAATATGCAATCTTACAGTATTCTTTATCATCTGTTTGTTTTACTTGTGGGTATACTTGATGAATTAATAATTCTTTCTGTTTTTTATCAATTAAGTAACTAATTTCTTTTTCATTGAAGCCGAAATTTTGTGCTATTAGTTCTATTTTTCGATTATTTTCGGATAATGGAATTGTGAAAGCTCGGTGGATCATAGACTTATAAGCCGTACACAAATCTACGTACCTATTAAAGAAACAAAATTCTAATTTTTCCAACCATATCATAGATACCGGACATATATTTCTCGAGATTACAAATTAAAAAAATTTAAATACAGCACCAAAAAGCAAAAAATTAAACATTTTAAAAGCGATTGAAATTTATAAATATAATAAAGACGTGTCTAGACAGTTATTAAACGATCAGGCAGATCTCCGAAATTCCCCACTATTTAAAATATTGTAAAAAAAAATAACTCCAATAAAAGTGTAAAATTAGGTACATATGATAAACAGCTGTAATACCTTAGTTTTTAATTAGTGTTTGATAATGTAACATCATTTTACGAAACTATAGTCACACAAGTTAAGAAATAAAAGTAATAGATAAAGTAAAAAAATTGTTTTATTCCGTTTACCACTCGCCAGTCGGTAGGCTTACTGATCGACTTATGCGTAAACACATAACCAAGGGTTGAAAGCCTGCGAGGGGTACTGGCATGGGGTTATAACTCTAAAACCTTTAAACATTTTATATAGTTTAAAAATGCACTATCACAAAGTAACGCAAGTTCGTCCAATTATTTTTGAGAAAAATTAATCGTCAATATATTATATGTCGTTCTGTTGGATCATCTTTCTCCATCTATTCTGCAGCTGCATAATCGCGCACTCATAGAAGTTCTGATGTTTCTGGCTAAAAAACTTATCCAGGTGCCCTTTTTTTCAGTGTTCTCAAGGAAGTAATTTTTTCCACGTAAGCCGTTAGCCCTTAAAATGGATCGATTTTATTGCACATCAATTGAGAATCGTAAGCAAAAAATTTTTAAAATTTTCTCGGTTAACTTATGCGGCACCCAAATATCGGTTTTATTAAACATTCTAGGTTGAAGAATACAAGAATTTCTCCGATTTCTCGAGTTGTTCTATGCTGATCACTTTCAATTAGCGCCAATATTTCGTTAAATATGTCTTTACCAGTCGTCCAGATCGTGGTGTATCGTTAAGATCAAAATAGTTACCACGAAACTCTCTGAACCACTTACGGCGCTTGAAATCATCAACGATCCCTCATCGTACACAGCACATATCTTGTTTTGTATCTATCCAGCATTTTTACTTATTCGAAAATAAAAATGCTTATTAGTTCGAAAATGTTCCTTGTTTTTTTGCCATTTTTAATGTTTAATAAAAATTTAAAAAAAGCAACAAGAAAACACAATTACTTTCCCAAGTACTCGTTGAATGCTTTTTGTTAAACAACATCAAAATTTCGTAGATACCTTTTCGATTTTTAAGTGCAATGTTATATAGCGCCAAAAACGTGGCGAACTTTTGCTTCAACTGAATTCTAGCGTTTACAAATTATCGGCCGGTATAGGCTAAACTGTTTTGCGCGAGACAAGACGAGTGGAGATCTAGCAAATCGACGCCGCAGGTAGTCCCGCGTGAGTAATCGTTCCATTAGAAGTATCTTGATTAGCTGAGTAAACCCTACTCAGGCTTATTCTTTTCTATTTTTGTAGAGGGTTTTAGGGCCCGCTCATTATAGAACCCGGTCATTTTCGACCCCATTTTTTGTAGAACCTGGTCAATGTAGACTTCAGATCTTTTAGGATCCCCGAGTTCTGGACACAGAACTGCTCAGTAATCGACCATATTGGTACCTAGATAGCCCAGGTGTTGATAATCGGACAGCACCACAAATGGATATTACTAGATACTATATTATTTTATTAGTATATTATTAGTATATTAGTAGGTAGTCGTGGACACCACCGCTAGACTCCTTTTTTTTTGTTATAACTGTTCAATTTTTTTATTTTGCTCTGTATATTGTTGTCTAAAATTGTGCTTGTGCTTATTAAATATCTATTATTGTTGTTGAGTCTTTTTGACAGAAAAAAACCATTTTCCAGTTTTAGGGTTTATTTTTATCTTTCGTAATTCTAAAGAACTGGGTGGCGTCCTATTGACATGCTGCCTGATCAATCCATCCCTGACTTATGACAGAAATGTCTCCGGCGAACAGCTGCCGTCGCTGTGACGATAGTTACACATTGATATTAAAAATTAAAAAAAAACACGTTAGATAATATTATGCTGCATTATTTGTAAAATTTCACCAAGAGTTGCAAGTAAAAAAAACGCTCTTATTTGGCCGCAGAAAAACCACGAAAATGATACGGCTCGTTGGCCCATTCGTATGGCGTTGAAAGCGAACTTGTTCAATTTGCACTATGAATGAATACCACATCCACGTTATTCTCTGGACTTGACCATTCTGACTTCTTTCTCTTTCCAAACATGAAAAAATGACTGGCTGAACAGAAATTCACATCACATGAAAAGACCACCATCAACACCAACATCAACATCGAAGAGTTAAGGCTATCAACTGAACCAGGGCTATCAACTGAACATATAAGGATAGCAATAACGGTACAAGGATAGCAACTAAACAAGAACGCCTAGGTAAAATTGAAATATGGTTTAAATAGTGGAGAATCACACTTAAAAAAGGCAAAATTACCCTCCTATTCAATTCAATAATCAGTCATTAGCCTGAAAAGAAAAAAAATGTTTTTACATCTACTGTACCACATGAATATCCTGCGAGCTAATTATAAAGTTTAGCGGCTATTCTATTTGGTAATTCAATTTTGGTAGAGGTTTTTTTGACAATCGTAGATCCACCAGATCTACCAACTGGATTTTCAGTTAGTTTTAAATAAACAATTAGCAGAGAAATATTTCTCATATGATTAAATCTATAAAAGGAGAAATCCATTGGGCTGCGTTCTACATGTCAACATACAAGTCCAAAAGTTTGGAATACTTATAAATACTTATAAATATAATACTTATAAATAGGATATCTACGCCTACGATACTCATATTTAGTTTTAGGAATTTAGGACTACATATTTTTTTAGGCTCTTTTTAAATGAAAATAATAAACATTGTTTTACTGATAATATAGGTTTTTCGATTTTGACCATTCCGTTGATACTGGTATTTACACATTATTTCAAATTTACGACAAATGGTGGATTATAATCCTAACTGGAATAACGTGATGCTTACCGATGTGACGAGAATTGGCTTGGTTTATGATTCACAAAGAACATTAGTTTGGAGAGCTGTAGGTCGACAAGACCGACTAGAAACAGCTCAACCACGTATCCTATTTGCAGGTGGGAGCGTGATGTTTTGGTTTAGTATTATGAGGGGTACACGGACACCTCTACTGGTTCTGGAGAGAATAGTCATTGGTGCTGTGTACATCGAGGAAGTCTTAAATCCTGTTGTGTGTCTGTTCCGAGGCGCAGTGGGCGACGGATTTTTTTCGTGGATGACAACGCATCTCCTCATCGAACAGCAGCAGTACAACATTTTCTTGAATAGGAGGGAATAACCAACTTAGGGTGGCCAGCAAATTCCTCTGACATGAATATTATTAAACAGGCTTGGGGCATTCTGAAAACCTGCATCAAGAAACGAAACAATCCTCCTCCTACCCTGCGAAAACAAAAAGATGCTGTCCATGAAGTTTGGGAGGGAATTCCACAAGCCTAAATTGATCATTTAATCAACAGAATGCCAAATCGCCTACAGGCATGCATACAGATCCATGGAGGAACTACTGCTTATTAGTTTTATTGAAAGTTGTTCATTTTATTTTTAAATTATTTTTGAAGACAATTGGCATATTGTAATTTTTGACTCCAAAATAATAAACTAATTTTACACACATTGGTCATTTGGTGTCAGTTTTATTTGGTACCAGTAATAAAATAATGATTACGTAAACGAGTAAAAGCAAAACTTAATATCAATAAAAAAGTGAAACGTTTGAATATTCCCAACTTTTGGACATGTGTGAACACCGAGTTATATTAATTACTGAATATTCATACTTGAATAGATTGCACTAAATTGAGATACCAAACAAAAATCCAACAGTGTACCTAATAAAAATGATAAAAATATGTTTGTTTCCTTTCATTCAAGAAAGGCAATTTAAACTATTCGATCAAAAAGAAACATGAAGAAGAACAAAATAAGGATGTCGCCTATATGATTGATCTTGTTAGGCTTTCATTTCTGTAATAGTATTCGTCGACGTCGAAAAGGATTCTATTTTAATTTCAAGTCATTGTAGTTAGAATTTTTCATTTCGCGGGAAAAGAAATATTTCATTGTATTCTTTTGTTACCATCAGATTCATATTGAACTTTTTTAAATTATTTTGTTTGGCAACAATATAATTTACCTTTGAACATAATGGGACAAAGCTTATAGAGAGCAAATATTTCGAATATATTTAGAAGTAAATTTGTTTACATAGGTGTCATTTGGCACTTTTGATTGATTGGATTCGTTATCTGTACAAGAGGATTTTTGTATTTTTGATAACAATGACGATTTTTGTTCATTTCATTATTTCAACAATATTAAATGTATTATATAACAAATAATATGATTTTATTGAATGAGAAAACACAATAACACGGAGGTGTCAAGGTTAAGAACATAATTTCGTAAGCTTTTTTAATTGATTGCGTTTTTATGACTTGATTTTTGGTATAAGTAAAAGTGCCTGTGTGATCTTTGGATGATAATCAGGAAATACGGTATTAAATATAATATTTTCTGGAGATGTAATAGAAAAAATTTATCGAAATATACGAGGTGTGTAAATAAAGTAATGAGACTAGTAACAGCGTCGGTTTCGCTCCATTCAGTACGACTTTGAACTCCCTAGAGTAACTTGGTGATTTCTCGTAGCAATTCCTTTAGTGACCCGAATGTTTCTAGTGCGTTTTGAAAATGAGTGACGGCACAACGCAGTGTGACGGAAACTTTTGCAAAACTTTAACAGGAAACAGAACTTTGTCAAAGATCTAGGTTTTCAGATAGCTTAAGGCAGTCTCAGAAGGCCAATACTTGATTGAAAATGAATGTCGCAACGGAAGAACTTCAACTACTAGAAGTGATGAAAATGTCCACACAATCCGGCACAATGTGCGTCTTGATCGTCGGTTGATGATCAAAATGATCGGGGAATAGTTGAGTTTGACTTACACAATCGTTCACCAGATTTTGACGAATGAATTGGGGATGAAGAAAATCTGCGCGAAAATGGTTCGGAAAATCTTTCGCCGCATTAAAAGGACAACACGAGGGAAACATTTAGGAGCGGATTCCAAATGACACTAAATTTCTGAAATGTGTCTTGGATTTTTGAATATGACCCGGAAACGAAACGTCACAGTCAGGAGTGGCACATTCCAATTATACCACGTTAAAAAAAACAGAATGAGAAAAGCAAAGATTAAAATAATGGTGATTGGTTTATTTGTTGGCCAGGGGATCATTAAACGGGATTTGTGTGTCAAGGTTAAACGGTAAACCAGCATTTCTACCGAGAAGTCTTTGAAAAACTGATCATTTATGTGAGACCAAACATCAGTAATACCAGAAAGAAACGTAATTTTTATATTAAAAGTGTATTAATTCTAATAAGAAAAAACTTATATTGTTAATTTGGCGTTTATTTTATTTGAATTAATTTGCGTGTTTTGTTAGTTTTGTACAAAACGGTTAAAAATTTGACAGAATATTCCTTGCTCAATCCTTAAGCGACTGTAAAAATATCAAATCAATTGACTAAGACGTTCAAAAGTTATTGCAATTTAAAATTATCTTCATGTTATAAGTAACAACTTAACATAATAAGTTAAACACATTACAAATAAACAAAGAAAAGCTATCAAGCCTTCCAAACTTCCAGATTATGTAACTTAAACTGTTTGGAACCAATTTTGTAGACTTAATAAGCTCTTTATTGAACTTATATCAACATGGCATGCCGTAGCTGCAAGAACAATCTACATACATTCTGCTATTGGTGTGGAAGTTTCGTGTTGATAAGCGGCGCAATATATAACAGAGTTCGTGAGAAAGACCTACTATGTCTACTTCGGCATCAAATTGGAAGACCAAGTCAAGCCGTGGGCACCACATACGACTTGTAGAACCTGTATAGAGCAGTTACGGCAATGGGTGAACGCTAAGGACCACACCATTCGGAATTCCAATGCTGTGGCGACAACCTAGAGACCACAGTACTCAATGCTATTTCTGTGAAGGTGAAGGGATTTAATAGCAGAAACCAAGCAATATTCCATCCGTAATTTTACCCGTTCCTCATGTCCCTGATATACCAGTATCACAGCGTTCGGACAATTACAGGATTATTCGCCTAAAGATGTTGAAAAAGAACCGAAACTTTTCAAACAAAATGCATTAAATTTTGCTTGAGGTCTTGGCCTTATAAAGGAACTTTCCGAGATACTCGGGTCCAGACTTCGTGAAATGAACATGTTGGTAGCAGGGACGACGTACTATTAGTACAGATATCGCGAACAAGAATTTACACCCTTCTTTTCTGAAGAGGGAGCTTCGGTTTACAGCAACAACATTCTGGAGGTTATGCTGAAACTAGGAGTACCACTGTATGACCCTATCTACTGAAGACTTTTTATCGATGCCTTCAAGGGTAGTTTAGAGTGCGTCTTTCTTCACAATGAAAACAAACTTGCATCCGTTCCCGTTGCTCATTCAGTTATTATGCGCGAAACATAGGAACATTTTAAAATGATGTTGTGCAAAATAAAGTACCGTAGTACAAGTGGCAAGTGTGTGATGATTTTAAAGTGATAGATATTCTGTTAGGTTACAAAAAGGTTACACAAAGTACCTCTGCTTTCTGTGTGAGTGGGGCAGTCGAACAAGGTTACATCACTGGACCCAAAAAGAATTGCCACGTAGACAGTGGATTGTAAGCTCGAAAAACATAAAATAAAATTTTTTTATTGACAAGTTCGACATACTGTTACCTCCGCTTCATATCAAATTACGGCTTATGAAGCAATTCGTTAAGGCTCTAAACAATGAAGGTGAATGCATTCATATTTCTCCTTGCTCTTCGCTCAGCATTCCTAGGTGATGCCAAAACTACGGAAGGTATCTTCACAGGTTCAGATATCAGAAAACTTCATTTTGATGCTAATTTTGAAGATGCGATGTGCGTTGCGGAACGATTAGCATGGAAAATATTCCGGGATGTAGTAAAAAACTTTCTTGGTAACACAAAGGATTCAGACTACAAACAAATGGTGGATAGAATGCTTGTTTCTTTCCAAGATTTAGGCTGCAAAAGTGCACATGTTACATTCACATCTGGACTATTTCCCTGAGAACCTAAGAATGCTGAACGAAGAGAAAGGAGAAATATTCCACCAGGATCTAAAGGAAATGGAACGCAGATATCAAGGAAAATGAAACAAAAACATGCTAGCGGATTATTGCTGGTTACTAAAGAGAGAAGATCCAACTACACCTCACACACGAAAATCAAGGCAAACAAGTTCCTTACCATTCTCAATATGTTATGTCTTAATATGATATACATTATTACTCTATAAAACCATGCTTTTTTCTATCATTAATGTCTATTCATTAAAATGCCTATCAAAAAATTACATTTGCTGAGCTATTTCACAGATTATAATATTACAGTAATTCGTTAATGCAGCTGCTTAAATATAACTGTAATAGTGTGATAAGACAGTTGACCGCACATCTGTAACATTCTTTAGCTGTAGGGGCAAAACTTTCTCGAAATCCGAAAACCATATAAGTGTATGCAAATCAAAGATATTTAAACCTTTTCATTTTATAAAAGCAAAAATTTATTATAAAATTTACATCTAATTATTTTATCATTAGGTAGATTGTTTTTTTTTTTGCAATTTTTGCTATTTTAGTTATATTCAAGACACTGGATCTTTTTAAAGACGGTAATACTGTTTGTGTTAATTCACCATGGGTAAATACACGATTGAACAACGAATAGAAATTGGTTGTTGGGAAGTTGGGAAGGCCATCTCCATTTTGGGGAAAAATAATTTTTTCCGATGAAGCGCACTTCTGGCTTAATGATTTTGTGAACAAATATAACTGAAGGATTTGGGTTAATGAAAATCCTCAAGTGAAACCGGAATGACCTCTTCATCCTTACTGTTGTCACTGTTTGGTGCGGTTTTTGGCCTGAAGGAGTGATAGGATCCTATTTTTTGAAGACGATGATGGAAATCGTTTTTGAGTTAATTGTGAAAGATAGCTTTGGCCTGAACTCAAAAATGTGGATCTAAGGAATGTTTTCTTTCTGTAAGACGATGCGATTTATCACACCTCTTGGCAGATAATTGATTTATTGTAAGAAAACTTTCCTGGATGCGTAATTTCGCGAAATGGCAATGCCAACTGACTACCAAGATCGTACCGATCGCACGCCTTTAGAATATTTTTTGTAGAGTTATGTTAAATCTCTGGTTTACAGAAACCATAATTGGCCTTAATCGAAAATATATCATGCGATATGTGTGAAAAAGTAATCGAAAAAAGGATCTCAAAAATGCACCCCATCAGACGAAGCCGAGGAGGACATTTGAACTACGTTATTTTCAAAACATAATGCGATTAGTTGTTCTTCACGATAAAATTAAAATTACCAGATTATCACTTGCAGTTGCTCCAATTTAAAGTTCTAACATTCTTATTGGACAACATTGGCGTATAATATGAGTGTTTCAATTAAAAATCATTTGGAAAGCAGTAGTTAGGTTAGAAAATATTAACTTTTAAAATAAGTGAGCAAGCTTGTCTCATACATTTATTCTGTGACATCACGTTATATGTTTGTTTCTCGATGTGCATTTGGCTAATTATATTTGTGTTATCTGGATATGATTAAGCCAAATTATTACATATGCCAGGTTTGGCGGTTAATAATTTTTTAATTTTAAAATTAATTTAATTTGTTGGTTTAATTTGGGAGAAAGGTAAAAAATGGTTCATTCAAAATATGCACCATTGCTGGCTGCACATGTTTCTCTTCTCTCTGCTAACTTTTTGGAGACGCTTCCAGAAAAACCGTACATCTTTTGAGGTGGTCCAGTCATCAAGTGATTTTTCGGCATCTCCGTAATCGTTGAAGTGTTTCATGGAAAGTGCGAGAGACATCGATTAAAACAAGTAGTAGTCGGGAGGGGCCAAGTCCGGTTAGTACAGCGGGTGGGACAAGATTTCCCATCAAAGTACAAAAATGGTGTCTCTGACCGTTTTCGCTTTATGTGATGGGGCGTTGTCGTGCTGCAAAATCACTTTTCCCTGTCGTGTAGCCCATTCTGGTCACTTTTCAATTAATGCATGGTTCAAATTAATCATTTGTTGACGGTAGCGACCGGTATTAACGGTTTCACCTAGGTTCAGAAGCTCATGGTACACAACACTCTTTTGGTCCGGCCAAATGAACAGCATTGTCTTCTTTCCTAAACGATTCCATCTTGCGGTCGATGTTAATGGTTATCCTGAACCAACCCAGGTTTTCTGCATTTTGGTTTTTCAAAATATATCCATTTTTCGTCTCCAGTCACGATCCATTCTACTGCATTCTAGATCTTTTCCATAACATGTAAATGATCACAAGTGGTTTGGCGACCAACACTTAACCTCTCTCCCATTTGTTGTTAAGTGCATATCGTCTTTTCCCGAAAATGCTTGCAATTCAGCAACTTCAATTCTTTTAGGTTGACCTCTGCGTTGTTTGTGTTTCAAGTCTAAATCACCACTTTTGTATCGTCTAAACCAACGCCCATAAGCATCTTGCGTTGGGACATTGTCACAATAAGTTTCCTCGGCATTCCAAGTATAGGACGACTGTCACTCAGGTTTTCTTTTTGATTGAACAAGAAAAACAGTACGTGGCGCAAATGCTCTTTATTTGGATTGAATCTCGATATGTTTACCACACGAAAAATATATGACGCTAACTCGAAATTGTTAACATCAACGGCGTTTTGAGGTACTGTCTGAGAATAAAATGACATATGAGATTATATTGTGAATCGACCTTTATTTCCAGTGCCATCTCATAAAAATATTAAGAATTATTTACCGCCACATCTGGTAATCATTTCCTGTTGCTGCAGAAAAAGTGATGGGATTCTGTGAAGAAAATGTCTTCCAGTTCAAAAATGATGTTAAAATTGTTCAATTGTTGAATATAAAAAGTAACTGATCAAAGTTTGTACCTTTTTTTATCATTTGTACAACTATTATAAATGGAATTTGTTTTTCAATAATGCTCATATCCAGAATGCTGACAAAATAAACCGAGTAAGAAATAATACTTCCGGAAAACTTTGAAGTATGTCAAATTGATCTTTGTTTTCCTGTTTACTTTGGCATCGTTTATTTAATGAAAGCACGCAGAATAAACACGTTGAATGGATAAAATTTTATCAGTTTTCATATCTTTCAAGTTTTCTCTTTACGCCATGTTTTCAGCTCATTTCCACAAATTTGCATCTAAAAGGGGGGTGAAAATTAGGTATGTGTATTCAGAAAGTTCGCGAACAGTACGAAATATTTGGAAGTTTTTGAGTCACTTCAAAATGTCAAGAAATGCACCTATTTTCGAAGAGAATAATGCTAAATTTGAAACGTAGTCTAACTAAATGTAGGCAAAGTTAAAATAGTCTTGATTATATAATAAGATATTAACATGTTAATAATAAATAAAACATAACATGATGTAGTGATAAAGAAGGAAAGAATAGGTAAAACCAAATATTAATTTTATACCTATATAAAACTATACTGATACCGCTTACAATGTACTATAGCATATTCCTTAGCATTGTTCTTTAGCATATTCCTTTAAGGTTCGCCAGTAATATTAACATTATTTTCATAATCGTCTTCAGAAAAATAAGGTTTGATAATGCCTTCAACCCAAAAACCGCATTAAACAGAAACTTTCTAAGAATGAAAAGATAACTCCTGAATCACTTGAGGACTTTTATCGGTTTAAATTATGCAGTTAGTTATCTTTGTTCACAAATCTATTAAGCCAGAAGTGCGCTTCGTCGGGAAATACATTTTTTTCCCCAAAGTGAGTGTGATCATGTATCTTTAATGGTGAATTGAAATAGTGAACTGAACCTAGCAGACTAAGAGGCATATTTAAACTTCAAACAGTGTTGCCACTATTACATTTCAACTCTATGTTTTTGGACCTCACTTATTAATTATTTGAGAATGAGTTGCATGAGAACCTATTTTTGATAATATTTGTTATTAAATTTCGCCTACAATAAAATTGGAAACACAAGACATATGTAAAAATAAAAAAAACGTTAAAAAGGTTCCATTTTAAGAAACATTTTTTTTTTCGACAAGTAAAACGAAATAAACCAACGCATTTATTCTGTAACATCTATCATGACTTCCGGCATTAATCTCTCGAAAAAAAATCCATAAACGTTTTTTTTATATCTCTTATCTTCATCCACTTTCCAACTGATTAAAAACAGAAAATGACGTTTTATACGAAAAAAAAGCAAATAAACTAAAAATAATGATATCCCACTCTAAGTGATAATTAATTTCTAAACCAAACATATTTGTGCAGAATATTGTAGAAAACTAGCAATTAAAATTTAAATTTCCTTAGGAAATTTTTTGTATATAAAATACAGCACATTCAATGACTTAAATCTTTACTAATCTATCCTTTCTCAGGGTTTTCATTATATTTTCATAATTATTTTACAAATGGGCATCTGTAAGGCAAACAAAAGTTCATCATTTTGTAATAATTTTCTAATGGTATTAATTACAACAAAAAGGTATTTTCGATTGAAGGTGACAAGAATTTCGCGTATCAAGAAATCTCGTTATTTTTTGAACATGTGTTTGCGATAATTTTTTTGTCACTGTGTGACATTTCTTGATAAGTCTTAAAAGTCTAAATTTACTGAACTAATGAAATAAATCATATCAAAAGATGTAAATTAAAAAAAGATCAGGTAAAAATCACTCGCTAATTTAGAATCGGTTGCACGTAAGTTAGTGCCTAGATGTTGAATATTAAGCGAAGGCACACATAAAATAGCAATGGATAACCTATGAAAGGATATGGATAAATAATTAATAGTAATAAGTGCCTGTATTGTTATATATATATGTTTCGAATTAAGCATGTATCGGAGGTACTATCGGAGACAAAAGTATATATATATATATATATATATATATATATATATATATATATATATATATATATATATATATATATATATATATATATGTTTCGAATTAAGCATGTATGGGAGGTACTATCGGAGACAAAAGTATATATATATATATATATATATATATATATATATATATATATATATATATATATATATATATATATATATATATATATATATATATATATATATATATATATATATATAGTAGAGTATATATAAAGTATATATAAGTAAAAAGATATGGTTAAATAATTAATAGTAATAAGTGCATGTATTGCATGTACATATATATATATATATATATATATATATATATATATATATATATATATATATATATATATATATATATATATATATATGTTTCGAATTAAGCATGTATCGGAGGTACTATCGGAGACAAAAGTATTGAAAATCATATTCGTAAATATTTTTCCTTTACAGAACATAGAAAAGAGAAATTAATAAACAATTTTAGAGATTTTCTAGAAATTAATAATAACAAATAATATGAAAAAATGTTAACCAATTTTTGGTAGTGAATATGCCTTTATTTTAACTTTACGGCAAAAACATATTTGATTTATATCTTTAAAACTATGAACACGGAATTTTTAATAATACTTAAATATTAATTAAAACCTCTAAATATTTATTTTTTTTGATAATTATTAATGATGAAGTTTAAGGATGTATCGGAGGTATGTCAAAATGCTACAAAATTTTTAAAAATTTGGCAGACTTCTTTACTGAATCCTTAAGTCACATTAAAAATTATCGTAATTTTATATGTAATCTTATGGAGATTCACTAACATAATAAGTTAAACAGGTTATACAAAGTAAAACTATCAAGTGTTCCAAACTTTCAGATTATGTAACTTACACTGTTTGGAATCAGTTTTGCACATTTTTATTAATATTCTTTTTCGGTACTTTTATCTTCCTCCGATACACCCTTAAAATTGTGAAAACACGAATCATTGGCTTTAAATTTGTTTATTATTTTTCCGTCTTCTCTTGATTGATTATTTAACTGAATCAGCAGAAATAACGGGAAGGATCAAAATAAAAAAAAAGCTCAATCGGAACAACTGATACCTACAAAATATGGAATACAAAGATGGTTATATTGAAAAATATACTATCATTTAACTATTATTTTTTCTAGGCCCTTTTCTTCTTGGTTATTGGATTCTTGATATATTGGCTAATAATGCATTAAAAATATATCTTTAATGGAAAATCTGGCATATTTTAAACTCTATATATTTGAGGAATATGTTTAGAATATTGATGTTGGAAAAATTAAATTTTAAAACAATTATTTAGAATTAGAATTGATAAATTCGAATGAATTTCCGGTAACTTTGAAACTTCCAAAAAGTAATTCCAATAACTTCAAGTTTCGGATAACTTCAGAACTTTGAAATGTAATAGCGGCAACACTGAAATGTAAATGTCACTCACATAGTGATGTATTCAGTACATTGTATCAATTCACCATAAAGCGATGATATCCGCGAACTAGGCTTTAGAGCAGTTGGAAGGCGACCCCCACTTTAACGACTCCCCCTTTCCGACGAAGTCCACTTCTGGTTTAATGGGTTTATGAACAAACTTAATTGCAGGATTTGGACCGATGAAAATCATCAAGTGATGCAGGAATTTCATCTCTTTTCTTAGAAAGACACTGTTTAATGCGGGTTTTGGACTGAAAAAGTGATAAGACCATACTTTTTTGAAGACGATAACGAAAATATTGTTACTGTTGATAGTGAACGTTATATGAATATGCCAATAGAATAACATTGGCCTGAACTGATAAATGTGGATATAAAAAATATTTTCTTTGAACAAGACGTTACGAGTTGTTGGCCATCTCGACAAAAAATTGATGTATTGCAAGAAAAGGTAATGTAGAACCTAGATCGTTGGATCTCGCGCCCTTGGATTATTTTTTATTTTACATAAATAAACTCCGAACAATTCTTAACCTATAATTGAAACATTCAGGCCACCATTGAAAAAATACCACGCCAAATACCATGTGTGAATGAAAGATTCATCGAAAATTGAACGACATTATTTTCAAAACATATTGTCAATATTTGTTCTTCAATATAAAATGAATAAAATCACCAGATCACTTGAATTTATTGCTATCTCATTTTAAAATTCTGACAATCGTATTGAACAATCCTTTATAAACTAATCCATTTGTTCTGTTTCAATAAAATATTGTCAGAGTTGAATATTTTTTGAACTCTCAACAAAATCTATTCGAGGATAATAAAAAAAATTCATATATCACATTAAAAATATTTGTTTTGTCATATCTGAAGCTCCCTCTAAAACAATTATTAAGATAACGTTGTTTATCTGATATAACAAAAAACCTGTTTATGAGGTATGTTGACAAAGTCACAAAAAACCTACGTGGTGTTTAAATAAAGTAATGATACTGGTGGCGTAGTGTTCGGTCTGGCAACACTGTTGGATTTCCCTTTAGAGGGGAGACAGGTCCTCATCAGATGCGTTTTCAGTACGAATTTAAACTTCCTAAAGTCACTTGGTAATAGCAATTCTATTTGTGAACCGGTTCTTTTTTGTCTGTAACTAAGATAGGGTAAGTAGTATCTCCTGTAATACTGCGAGTCGGAGGCCGAAATACCTTGTCATTTGGATGAGTAGCAGAATACTGCATATACTGAATATCACTAAACTATAAATAAAACACCCGACAAGGAATCGTCCCTCATTAGTTGCTTATTAGTGTTGCTAGTTAGAAAAAAAAGGATTATATTGAATTTTATCCATAGTTGTTTATCCATTGAAGTTGATGATTGCTTGGGTTCCCAAAAATGCTACGCCAAAAAATGTAGCGAACTGATATTGTAAACATCTCGGTAGACCGTGTTAATTACATGATTATTAGGGTATGAAAAAGATTTTCGCTCGCTGTGTGCTACGATGCTTATTTCGTCGATTTGGACAAATCACATTAGAAAAGATAGAATGGCGTTGGTCTAAATATATCGAACTACAAGATGACGATATTTTTTTCTTCTTTATTTGGGTTTTTCGCCACGATCTAAAACGAAAAAAATATCAAAAATATCTGTTCTTATATAAATAAAGATGAATAAAGATGTAGGTATCATTGACATACACAAACATTTATTTACTTCCAATCTTTTCAGAGCTTTGTTCTGCCATTGGGATTCAATATACTTGATGATGTCATAGATCCATTGGACGCTTATGATCAAGCGGTATCCATCCCAGGATTGCCTTGGTCCATTTGTCGTCACATCGCCTCGCTATATGGCCTGCCCACCTACATTTCCATTCTTTCACCTTTCCAATAATGTCACATACTTTCGTCTGTTCTCTGATCCATCTGAGGTCTTATACTTTTAGCATATATTTTCCCTATGTGCTACCCGAAGTTTTTGAACTGATTGTAATGTGTATGATGTGTGATCAGGCAGTATGCACTGATCAAAAACTTTAGTTTTTGAGTTTGTTCTATAGTTTGTCTTTACACTATGTTTTATACACTATGTTGAGCGTACCAAATGCCTGCCAACCACACCTAATACGTCGTTCCACTTCCCGGGCAGTATCACCCTCCTTTGACATCCTTTGCCCAAGATATATGTAGTGATCCACAACCTCTAAATCGCTTTCTAAAATAGATATTCTTCTATTTTCAACAAATCTGTTGAACATAACCTAACTTTTTTTCATGTTTATTTTCAAGCTAAATTGTCCTCCCCCCTTTGCAGCTCTTGTATGTTTTTGCAGTTTATATGGGTCTTGTGATATCATCTGCAAATCTAAGGTGGCTTAAGTATGCACCATTGATTTTTATCCAGTTCCCGATCCAGATTACGGAATACCTCTTCAAGGTAGACTGAGAAAAGAACAGACGATATTGAGTCATCCTGCCATACACCCGGTTCAATATTGATTTTAACTTCAAGATCATCCATGCGAATTATCGCTGTAGCTTCATCATACATGGATCTCAGTAGGTTCACATAGGCTTTATCTATCCTTTGGTTGTATCCATTATGATTTGCTCTGATAATGAGTGAAATGCCTTTTCATAGTCAATAAAAGCCAAGCTCATTGGCATGGTGTATTCATTGTGCCTTTATATCGCCTGTTGGACAACCTGGATATAATCCATTGTACTGAATTGACTTCTGAATCTTGATTGCTCTCTTCATTTGGTATATATATATATATATATATATATATATATATATATATATATATATATATATATATATATATATATAACAAATAATACCATTAATTTCAGAAATGATACTAATAATTTTAGTTGTGTATACAATGACATCATTAAATAATATTTTTTTTGCATCTAATACTATAAGTAAAAAATCCAAAATTATTAGGTTATAATAAAAAAACAAAAAATATAAAGGTAACAAATTTGTAAAATGTGTTAACTGAAGATTAGACAGAAAATGTCATATTTCATGTAAAAAATGTAGGAAATTAATTTACTTATTTAAATTAATACTTGTATGTTGACTTTTGTCAACATACCTAGTGTTGATGCAGCGATATATCTATCCTTCAGTTGTTATATGGTTTGGAGATTATTTATTTAAGCCGTTTGCTTTAAAAAGCCCCTTAAAAATACCAATATACAAACAACTGGGCCAGCAAATCAGGAGATCTGATGGTATTATAGTATTCTCATTGCTTATTATTATGTTCTTTAAGCAACAGGTCTTAAATAATTCGAATCTGATACATGTGCAAGTCACTTTTCAAAATTCGTCGCGTGGAGAACTTCCCAATTGTGCACCACGTTGTTCAATCGACGTTACTGGAGACTCCGCCACACTTTGCTTCACATGTGCAATATTTTCAGCGCTTCGTACTTTTCATGAACCGCTGATGCAAGGATGCCATTACGAACTGTTGTCATTTGTCATATCATTTGATGCCCAGAATGTATTCCCCAGCATTCCGCCTCAAGATACAATAACATTAGTAGAAAAATTAATATTTAAAAATAATGTCAAACCAGTTATAAGCTATAAATGTGCTAATGATTTGCAGGTTCCAAAACTACTTTTCATTTAACAACACCTTTTATAATAGTAAAGAGGGTTTGATAATGGGCAGTCCATTAAGCCCCTTACTCGCGGAAATATTCATGGACAATATTGAAACGATAATCCAGAGTGGACTAAGTAAATAATTTGTATATTGGTATAGATATGTGGACGACATTTTGGCATGTTTTGTCGGTACCAACAGACAATTAAGTGTATTCCTTGAATATATTAATACAATCCACAAAAATAAAAAATTTACAGTCAAATTAGAAGAAAACAACAGTTTAAACTTCCTGGATCTAACCATTTCACGAATCTCAAATAAACATAGATTTAAGATATTCCGCAAACCCCTCTCAAACAGATACACAATAAATCATTATACTCAAAAAATAAAATTAGCAGCATATCATAGTCTTGTACATAGACTGATCAATATTCCTTTATTAGATGCAGATTTTAATAATAAACTAACCACCATCAAACAAATTGCCCTAAACAACGGATATTCATAGAGAATAATTGCCAACATTCTAAAAAGAAAATTGTATAATAAGGCTGTCTCTGAAATATATTCACAAATGAATGAAAAAGACCATTCATTCAAATTAAAAACATACTTTGGAAAATCGTCGGAAAAAATTGAAAAATTCTTATATAAAAACAATGCAAAACTAGCCTTTAAAACCAATAATAACCTTGGAAAACATATCAAAAAATGCAAGTCAAAAACAAACAAAAAAGATAAATCAGGGATGCATCAACTGTATTGTGGGTCGTGTCCAAAAACTTGCATAGGGCAAACAGGCAGATCTTTCAAGAAAAAAATTAAAGAACACGAAAGAAGTTTTCTCAGTCATAAACATAATTCGAACTATGCCTCACATCTGTTAAATGAGAACCATCTTTTTAATACTGATTTTAAAATATTACGTCCACAACAAAGGCAAAAAACTAAACCATCTAGAGAGTTTAGAAATAAGCTGTCTCAAAGATGCAAAAACCCTTCTAAATGACCAAATTGACCTGAACAAATCCCTCTTACCTGAATTTTTAAATCCATTCTACATCACATTTTATTTCTTGGCTAAAAAAGTGTCGTGGTGGTTGATCATTCCCCGTATTCGCCCGATTTATTTCCACGAGTGACTAACTATTAAACGTCACGGAGTGACTAACTATTAAACAATAGTGTTTAGACATATTTTTTGATATCTAGACGACCTTGAACGTGGCTTCGGAACTGATTTCCAAAAATAAATAACACGTTTCTAGGGGTCTGTTTTGAATAAAAAATATAAATAAATATTATCTTGTCTTTTATTTTGCATCAGTTACCTTCTACCATAGAAAGGCTGTGTAAATCGTAGATATTATTTTAACGTCTAATAATCGACAGAAAAGTAATTTTAAGGCCCGCTTCATGGGATTTTTTCTAAATTTCAGAGTGTTTTTACATACTTTCCATAAAACGAAATGGTAAACCTTCTTACAAAACAATGTCGCCTTTTTAACCTCGTTCCTTTTATCTTAGAAACGCCCCCGTGTATTTTATTATGGCATATTTTTGACGCCCGTTGAAAATAAAAGCACAACAAAAGCTAGGAAATTTAACGAAAGGCGAGATTTTTAGTATTGTTTCTTTTGTTTTCGATCGATCTGCTTTGGCTGTCTGTAAAAAGGGGATAAGAGTTTATTGATTTGCAATTGTTTTTCTTGCCAGTAGCGTAGAAATGTCATTTGCACTATTAAGTCTAAAAATCAATATTATAAAAAATATTCTGAATTAATTTAATAAAGAACTTTTTAAGTACATTAAATATATTACAGCATACATTAATGTTTATTATTATGATTTAAGTATATGTAAGATATTTATTATCTTAAATTGTCCTGCCTGAAAAAACCAGGTAGCAATTTATTAATTACTAATCAATTATTAATTGATTATATATAGTTTTTGTGTTCATTGTTTTTCCTGATTTCATTTCATTGTTTTGGCAATTTAGAAATTACGCAATGTAAAACTGAACTGAATTAAAGGTCAATGATCTTTATAGTGCTAAAATCATTAAATAACTTACCATCCATTAAATAATTACGTTAGAAATTGTAAATCATAGAAATTGCATATTTGCAGTTCCGAAATATTACAAAAATCCTCTTCTATTTGTTGTCAAAGGATTAATGTTTAACTCCACTTCTCGCTTTAAGAGTTCCTTATAAAGAATGCATTTTTAAGTTTTTTAGTATTGTCTTCAAATTAACGTTTCATACATAATTTGAAATGGTCCATTAAATTTACAATATATTACAAAATTTGGTTTTCCATGGAAGCTACTTAAGCATATTTGAATGGAAGAAATACTAATTTGACCTCTTAAAATATTTAACATTTAAAATATATGATATTTAGATCATGACCATATTAGTTTTTTATATTTCATTTTTTTTCATAGAAATCCTTGAAATTTCGTTTCATGTATTTATTTCATAGAAACACTTATAAAGACTTTTTCAAATTGGGCGATTTTTTATTTCTTAAATAAAACACAGAATTTGCGTTCATTTCAAAAAACTTTTTATTGATGACACAGGTCGACATGATTTTTGTAACATTGATGAGAATGCTTTTTTTGCGTTTCGTGTAGGTAGTTATTAAAACACCTATTCGCAGAAATGGTCTAGTTCGTCGCATTTTCAAGTACCTGCTTCTCCTTTATATTAGAGGTGATTGAAATTATTTGTACCTGACTTTGGAGTATAAAAGTAAGGAAAACTTTGGTTCAAAGTATTGATGTTTTTCTATGGGCGACAAAAAAAAACATTACAGTAAGAAAGATTGGTCTCATAAGACTCCTTTTGTACTTGGTACTTCAAACATAAAATATGCTTTCGTTGTTAACCCAAAAAAGGTACTTCTTCCGCGTCTTCATATTAAGCTGAGACTAATGAAAAACTGTGTCAAAACCATGGACAAAGAATGTAATGGTTTGAAGTATCTAAAAGAAATATTTTCTCAATTAAGTCATGCAAAACTAAAAGAATGCGTGTTTATTGGATCTCAAATAAGGAAGCTTCTAGGTGATTTCCGTTTTCCAGAAAAACTAAATGAAAAGGAATTGGCAGCTTGGAAGTATTTTGTAAGTGTAGGGAAAGAATTTCTGGGCAATAAGAAAGAGAACTAGATAACCATATAGACGAACTCTTGAAAGCCTATGAAATACTAACGTGACGCATGTCTTTAAATTTTTTTTTTCGGAAAATTTGGGTGCAGTAAGCGACGAACAAGGAGAGATGTTTCACCAGGACATCAGGTCGATGGAAGCAAGAAAGCAGGAACGTTGGTACCCTTCTATGCTGGGTGGTTACTGTTGCTTTTTAAAAGAGACGATGCTACAGAACACAAGAGGAAAAAGTGAAAGTTTTTTTCGCTGTATCACATCTCTTGTAATATATTTTTTATTGACATAATCCTCAGTAATGTCTCTGCATAGGTTTAACATGTTTTATATATATATATATATATATATATATATATATATATATATATATATATATATATATATATATATATATATATGTATATATATATATATATATATATATATATATATATATATATATATATATATATATATATATATATATATATATATATATATATATTTATATGAATATATATATATATATATATATATATATATATATATATATATATATATATATATATGTATATATATATATATATATATATGTATATAATTTATATATAATTTATGCGAAAATATCCTAATCGTCAACGTTTCATTAAACGATTATTATCGTTTATTCAAGTAATTTCAAGAATACGGAACAGTTAGGGATAGGTCGGGCATCAAAAGTCCAAGAACAGTTCGAAGCGCTCAAATATTTCACAAGTAAAGGAGTCTTGTGAGGAGGATTGTGTATGAATAGTTAATTTGAAGACGATAATAAGTATATACTTAAAAATGGATTCTTTATAAGAGACTCTTAAAGAGGATTTTTGTGATATTTTGGAACTGTACATATGCAATTTAGATTAATTACAATTTCTAACAAAATTATTTAATGCGTGATGAGTTATTTAATAATTACAGTACTATAAAGATCATTGGCCTTTAATTCAGTCCAGTTTTACATTGCGTAATTACTAAATAAAACCAAAACAATGAAATTAAAATCGATTAACACAAAAAATATACAAATATACAATAATTGATTAGTAATTAATACATTGCTACCTTACTTCTTCAGGCAGGACAATTTAGGGCAGGACAGAATATTTTTTATAATATTGATTTTTAGACTTAATAGTGCAAATAGTAATTAATAGTTCAAAACAGACTCCTAGAAATGTTGTTATTTATTTTTGGAAATCACTTCTAAAGCCACGGTCAAGGTTGGCTAGATATCCAAAAATTATGTTCAAATACTTTGATTTAATAGCCAGCTACTCTGCTACTAAAAGTTACGTGGAAATAAATCCGGCGAATAACGGGAATGATCAACCACCACGATATCTTTTTAACCAAGAAAACGTTCTCCGTTACAATGTGATGGAGACTGGATTTAAGAACTTTAATGAGATTATCGAGAAGTCTAGCATATGCATTACAGTCACTTTAAAAAATTTCTGCAAACAAACATTTGCAGAAATTTTTTCTACAGTTTAATCTGTTGTTTATGGATATGATCGTAGATCGCATTCAATGCTTTCTCTACAATCAGAAAATCTTACAAACCACTTATAAGTGTTTTACTGGACCCCAGTCGTAAATAGTTTGCGATAGTGTTCATTTCAAAAGATTATATGACTCTTTTACTTAACTTATTATAACTTAAATATATTTTTCGCCCGACTCTCAAAAAGTACTGTTACATTTTTTGTGAATACGAATGAATAATGTTATATCTAATATTTCCGGGTATGGTAGATACTGTTTCCGAATCCGTTGATTCTGTGAAGAGCCACGACGTAGATATATCGGGGTGGTTCGGGACTATTAGCGGCGCTCGGCAATGCTAGCGGGCGTCCGTTTATTGATTTTTCTACCTCGCCGCCACGTTGCCGCGTTTCTTCTTTTTCCTGTATTTTATGTCCTGTTTGTAGATGGTAGAAACAAACCACTTCCGCTCTGTTTCCAGCACCATCAACAAACAGGACATAAAAGCAATTTTGAAGGAGCCGAAGAAATAGCGAATATTAAAAACTACAAGATCCGAACAATTAGAGAAGCCCTTGAAATAGAAGAAAGAGGTGAGCTAAATACGCGAAACCACGCTCGCAACATTCCAAAAGTATGGAAATCCTTTCTGAAAAAAGAAGAAACGCGGCAACGTGGCGGCGAGGTAGAAAAATCAATAAGCGGACGCCCGACAGCGTTGCCGAGTGCCGCAAATAGTATCGAACTACCCCGATATAATCTGCGCAGTCGCCGGCCGGCTATAAAAGCGAGCAGAACGATCCGTGCACGTCAGTTGGACTCTTCAGTCGAAGCGGACAACACTTGAAAATGCCAAGTGCGATTTTGGCTAAACGTCGTGACCCTTTTGGTCGCACGTCAGCAATACGCATTATCCAAAATCAAACTATCACAAATATCACGAAAAAGTAGCGCCTAAACAAAATGGTCACGTGAAAATAATCCGATGGGGTTAAATCTGGCGAATAGAGTGCGTGAGGAAGCAATTCGAACTTTAACTTATTGATTTTGGCCATCGCGATAACGAATGTGAACTAATGCATTGTTTTGATGAAAAAAAAACTTTCTTTTTCGCCAAATGCAGCCGTTTTTCCTTGGCTTCATCACTCAAATGCTGCAATAAGTTTGCATAATACTCGTTGTTGATTGTTTTTCCTCTCTGAAGATAGTCAATGAAAAATTACCATGCGCATCTCAAAAAAAACTGACGCCATGACCTTGCCTGCAGACGGAACTGTCTTCGCTTTTTTTGGAGCGGATTCTCCCCTTTCAGTTCATTGTTTTGACTGTACCTTCATCTTAGGTGTGAAGTAATGGATCTATGTTTTATCCATGGTTATGAACCGATGTAAAAACTCGGCTTTATTCCTGTGAAACTTCGCCAAACACTAAGATATCCTCACGACGCTATTTTTGTTTCATTGTGTGTAATCGAAGCACCCATCTTGCGCACAGCTTTTTCATGTCCACATTTTCAGTCAGACTGCGATGTACAACGTTTTTGAAATGCCTACCATGTCTGCTAGCTCGCACTTATAGTCGACAGTCATCCCATACCATTTTGTTGATTTTCTTCACCATTTCTGGCGTGGTCACTTCATTTGGTCGACCACTGCGATGTTTGCCTTGGCAGCTCGTACGGCCTCGTTTAAACTTTACCCCCCCAATATTTTACTGCTGTAAACGAAGGAGTAGACTCCCCCAGAGTAGAATTTAGCTCCGCTTTGATATAGGTTGGATTGAGACCTTTCAAATGAAAGTATTGTATCACATAACGATTACCAATTTTTTCAATGTTTCCAAATTTGCTGAGAGCGTTCGCTATTAATGGATGCCAAATAAATACTAAATAATGCAGCGTCGCCAAACTTCAAACTTAAGTTTTATAAGTTTGCTACTTTTTACCATAGTGATTCTTTGGAAACAACAACCACCATCTATATGTCAGGTCGCGTACTTCTGGGACTACCTTCGTATTTCACTATATGTGTTATGAGATGTGCTATAGTGAATTAAATAACAACAAGCAGTATTTGCTAGTTAATAAATTAAAGAGTCCCCTAATATGCTTCGAAAACTGAAGTATACCTCAGTATCTATAAAGAAATAAATGTTTGGGCTATATAAATGCTTTATAAAATCCAACCATAAATAATCATTCTAAGGGCTCAAGTCCTATCTCAAAATTATTACATAAAAAATACATCAGCGCTTTCCCACGTTATCGAAAACCAGTTTTCAAGATTTGACATTGGATATTTTATATTCATCGTCGCCTACCATTTTCCATTGCTTTCATAATATTATTAGACACTTGAATTTCCCAAGCAAGTGTTAGACTACATTTTCGGCATTTTCTACATCCTTTATATTCACCGAGCATATCATAAACGTGATACTAAAAGCATAATAATATCCGTGGTGAATGTCAGGGTGACAGGGAAGTTTTATGTTTGGAGTGAAAGAGCTTTAAAAATATATATTTTCAGAAGAGTGTGACATAAATACGCGAATATACATTTATACTGATAAAGTTTAATAATTTAATATTACGTTAGATTGATCTAGATCATCGTTTTTCAACCTGGGGAGTGGCGACCCCTAGGGGGCCGCATTCAGGAATATGGGGGCTCGCAATGTGTTCAAAAAATAAACCCGTATACGGAACAATAAATAAACCTTTTAATAAATTATTTTAAATTTAAAAACAAGTGTTAAAAATTATATATTGCTACGTAACAACATAATAAAATTATCTTAAATAAAGTAATAGCCAAACCTTTTTGAAATAATTATTTAATAAGACGGTTGATTTTGTTTTTCACTTATAACTTTTTCTATACTGACCACCATAGACGAGAAGCTTTTAGACGAGAAGACGAGAAGTAACTAAACCAAGTGGATTAATATTTTCAAAGCTTCCTCTACTAGCTTTCCGTATTCACATTGTTATGCACGCCAAAACTTATCTAAATCTTTTGTTGCAAATTCTAGTTGTAAAGTTTTGTCGCCCGATATTTCAATAAGTTGGTTGTGAATCTCAGGTGATTCACCAGTTGCAACAACATTTTCATAAAACGGATTGTGAACCCATCTTTTCGACAAATCATCGTTGGAATTCATCTGGAAAATATTCTAGTAACTGAATTTTCAATTTGTGTAAATGCGTTTTTGGGCTCTCCAACATACGATCAATAACAAAATGTTTTAAATCTATATTTTTGGTAATATATGACGAAGTTAAAGTGAATGTATCAAAATTGCGTTCTTCATGGGGTATAATCCAAATACCAAGTTTCTTGAAGAAAGTATTGACTTTGTCTGTCATTAGTAGAATGTTTTTGTTACGGCCTTGTAAACTCGTATTCAAGTTATTCAAATGTGAAAATATATCACTCAAGTAAGCCAACAGTAATAAAGTTCCATCTTGTAAATACTCTGAAAATGACCTATTTTTATCTGTAAAAAAGATTTTCAATTCACCTCACAATTCTAAAAGCCTCGTTAGAACTTTTACTCGCGTCAACCATCTGACTTCAGTATAGAAAAGCAGTGAGTCGTATTTGGCACCCATTTCTTCGTACAATGTGGAAAGCAATCTAGTCTGCAATGGTCGGCTTTTAATAAAATTAACAATTTTTAAGGCTTCTGACACAATATTTTGTAAATTATCTGGCATCTTTTTTGTAGCAAGCGCATTTCAGTAAAGAAAGCAGTACGTCTATTCTACATGTGGCATAATATCTTTTAATTTTATTATCACACCACTGTTATTACCCGTTATCGTTTTTGCGCCATCACTACCTACCGCAATGCATGTATTAAGGTACAAGTTTTCGAGTTGTCAGTTGCACGACCAGGGATTGATTTGCAAAATAGCATATTTTCTTTAATTGACCCCTCGCATATGTGTCGGACAAAATACAAAAATTGCGGCAAGTTCGACACGTCTGTTGACATGTTTAACCGAATAGTAAAAAATTCACTTGATTTAATATTTTCAATTATTTGATCTTGAACATCATTGGCCATTTCATTAATACGTCTGGAAATTGAGTCATTTGAAAGTGGTATGATTGTATACTTTTTTGCTTCTCCCGGTCTTATCATCACATTAACCACATCAATGCCAGCCGGTAAAATGAGATTTTCCGCAATCGTTTGGAGCTTAAACTCCCTGATCACTCTTAATGCTACTAAATAAGATGCTTCAAGTGCTGCGGTCTCATTACGGCTTGATTTGTTGAAAACAATTTTTCAAGACGAGTGATTTTCGCTCGAAAAATTCTAATGGTTTGTTTTGAAAAGGCAGGTTTTTTGTTTCCGGATACTGGATTAATTTTGAAGGATTCATGCTTTCCGCGGATAGAACTTGATAATAAACAACACATTGCGGATTGTAATACAAGGTAATGAATCCATATTTTTTATATGTTTCATTATATAATCTGGTCTGTTGCTTTACTGTTTCAACAGATGTAGACGGTGAATTTCGTTTTGTCACAAATTTACCTATTATATTTAATGTTATTAATTTATTTAATTACTACACTGTTATTAGTTTATTTAACACCGACTGATAGAAGAAATCATAGTATTTAATACTGTGTGAAAGAAGAAATCTTAGTGCTTGTTTCCGAAAAAAACGTAATTAATAATGAAACTATTTGTCTCATTTTTTTGTTTTTATTACCAAAGCCCGTAGCTTGCACGAACCTGCCCTAACCTGCATGCGCGGGACGCGTGTAAGTAATTTTACAAATATGTGTAAGTGCAGGGAACAGGTTCGAATTGGTAAAAATACCATAAGAACAAGTGGTTACACAAATTTTGTAGTTCTGTATTTGTAGCAGTATTTTGGTATACGTATAACGGCCTGTTCACACATACATGCGCCATTGACGATTCGTCATTTAATACAAAGACATATAGATGATTCGTTTTTTCACGATTCGTAAGTGTGTCAACGCGCTCGTATGAGTTTATTATGCCATTTGAAAATATAAACGATTCTTCATAAATCACGGTAATTGTTTTGCAAAGTTTATATATGAAAATGCACGAGCCAAACATTCTTCAAATAGTAAACTACACCAAACAGTAATTTTTGAGGTAGTTGTTAACTACTCTTGGATTTCCTTCATCCCGTAAACAACAATTTCGTTTATTTACTTTTTCACAACACAAATAAACAAATTTTATCACCTCTTCTTAGTTTATTATAAAAGCTATACATAGGAATTCACTTGAGAGGTTCAAACGCCAATCTCAAAAGTATTACATAAAATATACATCAGCATTTTCCAACATAATCGAAAAGCCGTTTTTGAGATTCGACATCAGATATTTTATATTCATCGCCACGGACCATTTTCTATCGCCTTCATAATAATATTAGACACTTGACTTTCCTAAGCAAGTGTTAGACTGGTTTTTCGATATTTTCCACTTCCTTTATATTCACGGAGCATATGGTAAACATGATGCTAAAAGCATAATAATATCCGTGATGAATGCCACGATGACAGGAAGAAATGAGGTTTAATATTTAGAATGAAATTGCCCTTAAATCGTATTTTTTACAAGCAAAATATCCGACTGATTTTACGTGCTATAAATTTATCATTAAAATGTAAGTTTCATATTAAGTTAGACATGTACTAGGATGTAAAAAACTAATCGCGTTTTTTTCTTCGTTTATAAACAAAGGATCACCTCTTATACTCACCTCTATTTCACCTCTCGAAGGTTTAATCCGAATTCAACTTTTTGTTCCGATAAATAAATATTCCTTCTTCAGTATTAAACTGATTCCAATGCGAAATATTCAGTTGATGGTTATTAACAAAAATGACAAAATGAGCGACATATGTCGCGAAATTAATGCAATTTTAAATCATTACTTAAGAAAAGGCTTGAAACCAATTAAACCAACTGATGCCACTCGAAAAATTTGCGAAGTAGAGGAAGAAGATGCCGTGTTAATTCGCAATCAGCTCCGGTTCAACATTTTCCGGTGGGGAGACATGAATCTTGAAACTAGGGGAAGATTAAGTCGTCTCTCGATACCAATGACTTAAGAGCTGTTGTAGCAATTCATTCTAGAACAAACATTAGGAAACTTAAGGAAGTTACTGTTAACTAGCTTTTGCGAGGTATATGAATGGTGCCAAAAAGATGGAGAGGCATGCTTTATGAACTGTTCCCGCTGTTAAAAATGCAAATACTTTTGTTACACCCTAGTAAATGGTTGAAATATTCGTTATATTATATATATATATATATATATATATATATATATATATATATATATATATATATATATATATATATATATATATATATATATATAATATACCCAACGGTCGGGGCTGTATAACTCCTGACTGTTGTTGTCTCGTTGGACTCAGTGCACAGAAGTAAAAAAACTCCATTTATAAGCCATCCGACGAGAAGTCGGCGAAAATATGAGTTGTTTGATTGTGGAGAGGGACTCCTTATTCTTGGCGAGACAACCTATGTCGGTACCCTGATTAGTCTAACCACCAACAGACAAAACATGTGCCTTCCAATGTAAGGGATGGGTGGGGATTTCTCCCGGTCAAGCAACTAATCATTGCTCATTATGGTGGAGGCGCAGTTGTTGTGCGTTTCATATGAGATTGTTGGGACTCGGGGATGTATAACTTTTGACTACTGTTGTCTCGTTGGACGCAGTCCAAAGAAGTAAAAAAACTGCATTAATAAGCCATCCGACGAAAAGTCGGCGAAAATATGGGTTGTTTGATTGTGGAGAGGGAGTCCCTATTCTTGGTTAGAGAGCATAGTACCCTGATGAGTCTAACCACCAACAGACAAAAAATATGCCCTCCAATGTAAGGGATAGGTAGGGCTTCCTCCCGGTTAAGCAACTAACCATTGCTCATTATGGCGGAGACGCAGGTTGTTGTGCGTTCCACATGAGATTATGGAACTCAACGGTTGGGGATGTATAACTCCTGACTACTGTTGTCTCGTTGGACGCAGTCGAAAGAAGTAAAAAAAAACTCCATATATATATATATATATATATATATATATATATATATATATATATATATATATATATATATATATATATGGAGAGAGATATGTTTTTTGTTGTGATCTCTCTCTCTCCATATATATATATATATATATATATATATATATATATATATATATATATATATATATATATATATATATATATATATATATATATATGGAGAGAGAGAGATCACAACAAAAACACAACTAAAGAGATCACAACTAAAATCTGCCTGTCTGTTTATTGTATTGATAAACAAGTTTTGATGAGTAATATTTGAACAAGATAAAGATTTTTAATAACACAAAATGTAACTGTTTTGACTGAAGACTATTTTACAACATATCCTGTTTGCCTGTCCGTACTGTATAATGATTCTTTAATTTCCAACTAAAAGTATCAATTAACTGACTTCAAACTTTCGAAAACATATCTGAAATTTTTTAAAACTCCTTTTGAAACATTACTGATATATGTGCAGGGTACTGTAAATTATTTTGAAGGGTGTGAAACTATCTGAATCAATTCATTCCTAGTTTGCTTGTTATTGGATCAGTTTTCAGAAATAATACTCTCCCAAAAAATATTGTGCTTAGTTTACTTGAGTTAGAAACGCGTCAACGCGTCGGGCGTTGTTCAGCGACTGGACCTACAATTTAATGTGACTTGCAAACCACGGTCATTTACTACCGATAATCCTGATTAGTAACCTCTCGGGCTATCAATTCTTGCTTTTGTGCTTAACCATAAGTCTCTCGAGAAGCCTATCGACTGGCGAGAGACCAACGTAGAATACCTTTCAAAAAGCTTCCAGCTTTATACGGCCTCGAACTAGCCTGGCTGAGGGGAAATTCCTTGTCGGATTTTAAGTCTTGCCGGATTTTAAGTCTTGTATCAAAATGCAGTTCGTTAGTCCGGTCTCTCCTCGGAGGGCAACCCATCCAAGTACTAACTACAATAAGCGACACTGCATTTCTACCTCCGAGTCGCCAGATTACAAATGATAAGATATTGTGTAAAGATTGAGCTAATGAAATATTAAATCACCTAAAATGTTTTTCATACAGAATTATTTTTATAAGACAAAAAATTATCTAAATGTTACTGCGAATACATGATGAATTTCCAAATAAGTTTGTTTATACATTTTTTAGCGCGGGGTCATTCAAATTCGGATTTATTTTTCTCGGGACAGCTGTGAAACAAAAACAAACATAAGTTTTGTGTAGCCGTGGATTTAAAACAAACATATATCGACATATCTAGTTTTATTATGCACTTGAGTTACGAAAAAAGGAGTATACCGTAGTGGTTTTGTAAATTCCGTTCTGAAGTCTTATATGTTAGTGAAGCATCTCGCTCCGATCGATCAATCGAGATTGATTCAAGAGTGTGGTCCATAAAAGTTCATACCAATCAGAGAGATTACTGGAACACTTAATATATCTCAAACAAATGTAGAATACTATGTGCATTTGTTGGGTGTCTAATAAATTGATCGAGGCGAACTACTCGCATATTCATCAATATGTTGTGAAAACGAGTCAAGTCGGAAAAAAATCCTACAAATAATCTCGATAGAGGAATTGAACATTCGAAGATCATGTTTTCTTTATGGTGTGGTTATAAAGGTGTTCTCTATTATGAAACTTGCGAAATTGGCTCAAGTAATACAAAACGTTTATAATACCCTGTCAAATCGACAGGGAGTGGACGTTTACTTAAGCTACAGTTTCTACAGTTTCCTAAGAGAGCGGTGCCGTTATTTAGCGGCCGTAATAAGATAGGACGGACGTAAGAAAGCGGCCGTAGGAATGGTGACCAGAGATGTGAACTTAAAAAAAAAGACGGCTAATGGATATTGAGTGTATTGCGGCGGAGAATGACGATCTAGACCTAGACCAGAAACTTATCAGAATTGCGACGAAAACGGGCCTAAACAACCTCAGAGTCGACCACACGATTGCCTTTATTCTCACTGAGAGCAAATGCGGCACCCATCTTGCCGTCATTTTTTTCACATCCAATTTTTCGGGCAAAATTGAAAACACTGTACCTTGCGATAAGCCTGTGGCCTCAACTATTTCACGCACTTTGATTCGTCGATTACTTAAAACCGTGCATTTTGTCAATCATTTCGGGAGTAGTTACTTCCACTGGACGGCCCGAACTCATTTACCCAATTATAAACAGTTACAAACACAGGACAGTTGCAGACGTACTATGAACTTCATCCAACTGCTCTTTGACCTCTTTCGGTGTTAAGCCTTTTAAATATGTGTTTAATCACCACTCTAAACTCACCTTTTTCCAGTTTTCAAACATTTTTTGCTTCAACTGACAATAAAAATGAAACCATGTTAAGAATATAACTGAGACTTTGACAGCTATCTGGTGAATAATGATGCTTACTAAACACAAACCATTTCCGACGCTACAAGTGCCGTGTCTTGGACATATTAAACGATCTTTGTAATATTATATAATAGAATATAATATAATTTAATATATTTGTATTTCACAGTCTGTAAGTTGAGGAATTAATGGAAAAAATATATTTTTTGTTTCATTCTCGTTAAATGGATGCATTTCAATAATTTTTTTCAATAGAACATTTATGTGACTTTTTTTATTCGAAGGTTTCAGTTTTAGCAATTCAATGGTTATATTGACAATAATTCAGCTCTAAAAAATGCATCTAATTTCTAATGTTTTCTGGAAAATATTTACAGCATATTTACATTCAGAGATTACATTCATAAAGCTGAATATGTAAATACGCGTTTTAAAATTCAACTACAGTTTTTGAAGTTTCACATTAATTACAAAGTGATCTGTGGGCAGTAGTGGCCTGGGTTATATACGTCATCGTTGTTCTGCGTTTTTCGAATAATTCAAATTTAATATTTTAACACCATTTTCAGCGGGTTTGTTATATAAGGATTACTTTTTCGGTTTTACATAGGAAAAGAACTAACATGTCCATTAATCTTGATTGGCTTTTTTGATAATGGAATACATTGTTATTTTAAAAATTTAATTTTTAAAGGGAAATATTATTTTAATATATTATATATATATATATATATATATATATATATATATATATATATATATATATATATATATATATATATATATATATATATTAGTGTTAGTTAGAAGTGTTATCTTCTACAGTGTATCGCAATATGCGTAACTTACATTAGTGAGTGAGTCCAAATTTGGTTTAGGTGGTTATGATGAACGTAAGAACGTCAGGCGTTTTGGAGGTAAAACGGCATTCACAGTAGAAATTATGGTAGTTATATATTGGGTCAGGCTTAGTAACTATCTGAACCCGATATATAACAAAACTATTACATCCCATCGTCAGACAACCCCTTTTCAGGAAGATAACAAACCTCAAAATTTAAGCATTTATTTACATAACAAAATAAATTACCTTAATAATCAAAGCATTGGCGATCGTTAGCTATTACTTTTTTCCATCTTTCTGTCAATGAACGGAGTCCGCGCCAAAAGAACTTTTGGTTTTTTAAGGCCAACCATTGGCCAACCAATTCATCAAGCCAAATTTTCGCTTCTTCGTAAGAATGTAGGTGTTGTTCTAAAAGTCCGTGCTGCATCGATCGAAATAAGTAAAGGGGCAAAGTCCAGTGAATACGGTGAGTGGGGTAGGACTTCCTCTTTAACGTTTTCCAAATAGTTTTTTACACATTTTGCAACATGGGGCCAAGCATTGTCATGTCGAAAAATAACTTTGCCGTGGTTTTCGGTATATTTTGGTCGTTTTTCCTTCAATGCTTGGTGCAATTTTATCAATTATTATCGATGTCCATTGCCAGTAATCGTTTCACCAGATTTCAGCAGTTCACACCAAGTACGCAGCAAAGCCCTCTTATGAAGCCCAGTTATGATGCTGAAGGCTGACCTGGGTCTATGCATGATTTTTGCGCTTTGGGTTATCAAAATAGATCCACTTTTCATCACCTGTCACAATTCGATGCAAAAATCCTTTTCTATATGGAAAGCACAATTTCACAATTTTTTTTTGCCTTTCAATGTCTCTTTCCTTTAATTCATATAGAACCTATTTTCCTTCCATCTGAATCTTTCCCAAAACGTGTAGACATTAGGAAATGGTAGATTAGGCTACATTGTATGTTTTTGCCAATGGTTTCAATGTATGAGTTGAGTCTTCTTCCAATAATGCTTGCCAATCTGCATCTTCAAACTTTTTCGGCTGTCATGAACGCTCCTTGTCTTTTATAACAAAAATATCACTTTTAAAGCGTTTAAACCATCGTTCATAACTTTATTGGGCTAGATCATGTTCCGCATGAGCTTCAACTAACAATCGTTAACTTTATTTAATTTTATTCACGAATCAATCATGGGTTATCTGAAAGTTTCGTTAATATTGTTAATATTTCTAGAGTATAGATAATTGAAAATGTCAGTAAGCAAATAGATGAACTTTTTAAATTCTAACTAAGAAATTATGTATGATAAAGTTGTATACATAATGTGTACACATGAACATATAAACGTTTCAATATAAAATTTTCAATCAGTAGTTTTTGGATCATTAACAAGAATTAGACCGACTGTGTTTGGTATTTTGTAAGCATGAATCCGCCCCTAGACACTATAATTTAAATTCTAGTATAAAAAATGGACTATCTATGTATCCAAAAAATGGTTTCGTCGTCAAGAAATTCCAATGACATTAGTTTTTTGGAGTGTAAAAGAATGTTTAATGTTTATCAGGATTATGATGTTATCTAGTATTGTGGACTTTTGGACAAGTTTGATGAAATAAATGGGGAAAAAATACTCGATTTGTAGAAGCAAAACATCATTTTTCATGAGGATATTGCAGTTGCTCATAAAAGTAAACACCTGGCGATGAGAAAATTAAATAAACTGATGTCCGAATTGTTTTAACATCTACCATAATCACCTTGGGTTTCATTTGTTCCTAAACATTAAACAATTGAGATATGAGTTATAAATCGAATGATAAAGGCCATACCATCACATGAAATAGCAAATATAATTGTTAAGTAAATAACTGATGTATTGAAATGATGAAAGATTACATTGAAAAATAAAAGTAGCATTAAAAATTGATTCATAATTTAAGCTAGAAACTTTTTGACCACCTTTCGTATTTCATTTCTTTTTGCCAATATGGGCAAACTAATCATCCAATTCCTAAAATTTAATTTGAATTTTCCCAAATAAAAACATATTTGCAAACGATGAAAAGTTGTAATGAACTTTTAAACCATTTTGTATTTAAAACTAAATTTGGCTTACCAGGATATTAAATTGTCTGACTACCACTGAGAGGTAATGAACGTAATATATTTAATAACTATACGGAAAACTTTCACATTATTATAAAATACTTACGCAACTGTTATATTTAATTGATTTTGATGTTGGATTGTTCGACTTACCTGAAAAAAATAAAAAGAAAATTAGTTCTCAAATTTATACAAAATTGTACAAAAATTAGTACACAATCTAGCATTCTGTAGTATATGTATTAAAATATTCATGGAGATAGTAAAAAACTTATAGTAGATATTCATGTAAATTCATTATGCTACTTGACTTGCAACATTATTGTACGATTAAGTTGTTTCCTGGATTTTTACGACTTTTAAACGTATATATATATATATATATATATATATATATATATATATATATATATATATATATATATATATATATATACATACATACATATATACATATATTGACAGCAACAGCGGTTCGTGGGGGAAAAAACAGGTGGGGTACGTATACCCATATTTTGGAAAGGGGTTAGGGAAATGCGTCGCAACCAAAAATTTTACATTTCTTAGTATCATACACACACTTTGCTGTGTAGAAATACGAATGTATCTGCCAGACATCATACATTTTTTAAATTTTTTTGGTAGGGCACGTACCCACGTGCCCTACTGGAACAACCGCCACTGTTTGACACCTACTTAAAGAAATAGACAATATTTGCGTAAAGCACAGATGAATTTTCCCACTTTAAAGTTATGATAAACTTTCAGAATAAAAGTGGGATTTGGCCATGGTTAGAAAATCATAAGGATCCGTGTCATCATGATTCAATCACGATTCAACATTATCAACCATCTATGAAAATATTCGATGTAATAACGAAAATGAATTCCGCGCCAAAATAACTTTTGGTGTTTTGGTGCCAATCATTCATCAAACCAAATTTTCAGTTCTTCATAACTACAGAAACCTCAGATCAAGATTCTAAGAAATGACCGAAATCTGAATTAATGTTTTCTACAAAGAAATTATATCAAAAATATGCTAAAATACAGAAGGCTCACGAAAGAATAACGTTATAACATATTAAACCTGAAGGTCGGAAAAAGAATTCGTGGATAAGACAACTAACGAAAGTGGAACTTGGCAGGACATGTCGCCCGGAGAATAGATAGTAGATGTACTAGACGTTTTTTGGAATGCAGATCCAGAATAGGATGAAGATCTAGCGTCATACACAACACCACATGGACGGACGCCAATACGAGGTGTGGCTGTTAAATAAATGAGCTGACGCTACTACAGAAGCAGTAATCATGCGCCAAACGCCAGCGACCAAAAGCTGTTTAGCGTGAAGCCTTCTCTTTCAAATGGAATACCTCTCGTTTCTGTAAACAAATCCGTACAACCGTAAAGTTCGTTCGCATTAAAGTTGTTTTTTGTTTCGCCGGAAAAATGTTAAGTGTAATAATAGAGCAACGAATTGTTGTGAAATTTCACTTGAAACCTAGAAAATCCGCTACTCAAAATTATAATTTATTGAAAGAAGTGTATGGCAATGAATGCTTATTGCGTGCACATGTTTTTGAGTGGTTTAAGCGATTTCAAGATGGCTGAAAAGACGTTGAAGATGATCCACGCCTGGGTTACCTTTTCAAGTCAAAAACGGATGACAATATAGAAAAAAACAGTAATCTGGTTCGATCTGATCGTCGACTAAGCATTCGTGCGATTGCTGAAACTGTAGGAATTGACAAAGAATGCGTACGGCCAATTTTACATAACAATTTTAACATGCAAAAAGTGTGTGCCAAAATGGTGCCTAAAATTCTAGCACTAGCGCCAATCCATGCACTGGAAGAGCCCTAATTCACCGAAATCCAAAATAGTTCGAATAAGCAAATCAAAATTCAAAGCATCAATTCATTGATGATTGTTTTTTTCGATATTCATGGAACCTGCACTGGGTTCCTGAAGATCAAACTATTAATCAACATTACTACCTTCATGTTCTTGCTGAACTCCCTAAAAGAATAAGGAAAAAATGACGCGAATTGTGAAAGGACAACCGATGGGTTCTCCACCAAGACAATGCACCAGCTCATTTCGCATTGCCTGTTAAGAGGTTTCTAGCCAAGCACAGCATCCCAGTGTTAGATTAGGATCTTGTGCAGTGCCACTTCTATCTGTTTCCTAAGGTGAAACCTGCATTAAAAGGAATCAGATTTGAGTTAGTTGAAGTTGTGAAAGAGAAAGCGGCACGCGTTCTGAAGGAGCTGACAGAAGAAGACTTCCAGCACTGTTTCGAACAATGGAATATTCGCAAGTAGCATTGTAGGGATAGAGAAGGGGTGTATATTAAAGCTGATGATAAATAAATATGTGTGAAATCAAAATAAAATGTTTTACAGCGTCAGTCTCGTTATTTAATAGTCATACATCGTAAAACGAACAGCAGGTACCTGTTGTATGAGAGATGCAGAGAACAGAAAGACGTGGTGTGAAAACTAATTGTTATCTTGATGAGTTATTAATATTTTTATATATTTTTAAATGTCAGAATTTTTAAAGCAAAACTAAAATAGATATTATAAATATCAGAAAACCCAGAAAAGAACCGTAAATAGAATAAAATTTAATGCAAAAGTCTGACCTTCTTTCGCAATTGTACAATCTTACCTATTATACATGTACGAATACCTTTCAAAAATTCCTTAATTATTTAAATACATTTTAAGTGAAAGACTTTTTTTTTGGTTTGGTAATTGAACGCGATTTGAATCGTTAACGGGTGTTTTATATTATTTCGTACCGATTTAATAGAAACGATTTCTAAGAATTGGAAAACAGGCCCAATTAAGGCGACACACCCATTGAATAATTTACTAAAGTTTAAAATTTTTGCTGCTTGAATAACAATGGAACGATGGATAAACTCACGAAAACAATAACAATGTGAATTGAATATCTTAGTGTGCCGATGCAACACACTGTAATACCTTGAATTTCCGCTTTGATGAGATTAATTTTTATTTCGGTTATTTCTTAGAATCTTAATCTGGTGGTCTCGGCGATAACCTCTTTATTTATGCTGATTTTTTTTTCCTGCGAGCCATGTTTTCAAGTTAGGGAACAGAAAAAAGTCGCTGGTTCAAGTTAGGGAACAGAAAAAAGTCGCTGGGTGCCAGGTCGGGCAAGTAACGTGGGTGCGGAAGCAATTCGTAGCGCAGTTCGTGCAATTTGGCGACAATTAAAGATGAATGTGCTGGTGCGTTATCTTGATGGAAGAGCACTTTTTTCTTAGCCAGATGGGGCCGTCTCACTGTAATACTGGTCTGGGGCATCCACGAGGATTATTCCTTTGGAATCCCAAAAAATCGTGGCTATAAACTTTCCGGCTGATGGAACCGTTTTTGCCCTTTTCGGATCAGTTTCACCCGGAAAAATCCATTGTTTTGTCTGTTTCCTGGTCTCTGGCTTGTAATAATGTATCCAGGTTTCATCAACGGTGACGACTCGACATAAAAAGTCTTGCGGATTTCTCTTAATGCGGTCCAAACACTGCTTTGACATTGTTAGTCGTACCAGCTTGTTGTCCACCGTGAGCAAACACGGCACTTATTGGGCCGACACTTTCCTCGCACCTATCCTATCATTTAAACTCTTGATTGCCGTTCCGTACGAGACACCTACGGTCTCAGCTACTTTGCGCACTTTCGTTCGGCGATTAGCGAGAATCATGTCATGGACCTTTTCGACGATTTCCTCGGTAACCATGTCTGATGGACGTCCTGGTCGTTCTTCATCTACAACAGTTCTTCATCTACAACTTTTATTTCTTCGCATGATTTTTCATCCAAAAATAAAAAAACGAATTACGGATCGATATTGCCCTTTTTCCATTTTATCGAGAAATACAAATCACGAATGATACAACTGGCTGTCAAAAAAAAACTAACCTATGAATTTATCTGAAACTCAGCATGGGGTCATTTAACAGTGGTACACGATGATAATGTCAATTTCACTCGTCAACGCCATCTGTTATCAAACACGGGTACTTATTGATCAACCCTCGTACTTCTTAAATAATTTGTCATTAGTTTTAATTTTGAAAAGCTGATGCTGTACCTTACTTCCTTTCAGCGAAGGCTGAACTTACTAGTACTGTTAACAAAATTCGAATGACAATATAAATATTTGAGTAAATTTCTTTTCAGTTATTTTCTGTTATGCATTGGAGCAGCTATTTCTCATATTTAATGAAGTTGGATAAACTTGGGATCATTGTTTGTAGTTCTTCATATAATTTGTCAGGTTGGAAATCACTGCTCTTACCCACTCGCAGGACAGCGGCGTGTAAATCTTGACAGATTTTTAATATATGCTCTTTTGGAATATTTTTTAACTTACTTAGATCATAGAGAAAACCAACATTTTTAATATGTTGATTTAAAGATATAATTCTTGAATCCATATTGCTTACTATGGAATCAATCATGGTGTTAAAAAAATGAGTTTCGTACCGGCTTTTGGGAGACTACAGGTTCAAGGCTTCTTTCATTATAGAATATTTTCTGTTTGGCTACCCTTTATTAGGTTCTATCAGACTTTATGTTCAAGATAGAGTGAGTGTATTTTCAGTTTGATTCGAATATGTGTACCGGTTGTTGAATTTTTGTGGTTCCCAATTATATTTAGATGACCTAAAATTCTATTCTTTAAAAAAAAATGAGTTACTGAGGGTTAGCAACAAGATACTAATGCAGCGGACTTGAAACTGGGTTTGGATAGTAGTGATTTACATTTATCTGATATGATTTATGAAATACGGTACCTTGACGCAGCACCAGAAAAAGTATGGGTGTGAATTATTGAAATCATTGTACTGAAGAAAATGCCATCTGGCTCTACTTAAGAGAAGTTTTTATGTCATATATACAATGCATCTTTACCTATGCCTCATATTCATCCATTTATAATAGACGAAGATCCGGCCTTATGCTACATTACGCAGAAAAGAGAGGCAGTTATGGAAAACTCAAGATGAAGCATTGACTGGAGGCACTCAGCTCTAACTAAGAGAAGTTTTTATGTCATATATACAATGCATCTTTACCTATGCCTCATATTCATCCATTTATAATAGACGAAGATCCGGCCTTATGCTACATTACGCAGAAAAGAGAGGCAGTTATGGAAAACTCAAGATGAAGCATTGACTGGAGGCACTCAGCTCTAACCAAATAAAAAAGGTATGATTGGGTTGATAACAATGCGGGAAGGATGTAAGTAAATTAATTTGTTCGGCAGACATTAACATTACTTCTAGAAGGCAAACGGGAAAGCGAAACAGATAAAAATATCTTTTATTCGAGCTTTCCGACATGTATCTATAGTTCTTAGTCACACAGATGGAAGGGAGGCCATGGATTCAATCTTCGTGGAACGTTATTTCAGTTTGCATGCTAGTTAGTTTCTACAATATTGGCAATGTCAATATTGGCATGTCATGGCACGAAAACCAAATTTCTGCATATCAATAGGGTCTGAAACGCGAACGAAAACGAAAACTACCAAAGGAAATAACCTAGTTGCTAGTTGGAATTGTGCGACAAACGTGTAATAATAATAATAATAATTTGTATTATTGTTTTAAAGATGTTTTAATCAGGCTTTACAATGTTGTCTGCTAGATATAACTATATACGACAATAAATTAATAGTTTAGCAGAAAGTCGTTAATTTACTATTTTAAAATATTTCTACCTGCAAAAAATTCACTATAAGGTCAACAGATTCTGTGATATTTTGGAGATGTTGGTTGTTTAGTAAACAGAGAACGGAAATATTAGTATGCCTGTTAAATTTAATTAATAATTATTACGATATTGTTCTTTTCCTACGCTATCGTAACCAAAATTTAACTTGATTAATTTATCAGTTATTATTACAAAGCATTTTTAAAAATACACTTAAACATTTTCAGTTATGTTTTAAAATAAATTAAAAATTACAGATATACATCTACTCAAAAATTCTCAGGTGGTGTATGAAAAAGTTTGAACTTTATAATGATCACATGAAAATGACGTATTACTTAATTTCGTTGGATGCCTTCAAGATTTTTATTATGATTACGAGGATGTTGATTATGTAAGGTAACATTTGGTTTTTAACACATACACACTCATACGTATGTATGAAACTGAAATATATGGAGCTTGGATGAAATGCTACACTAACTAGATTCAATAAATAAATAGTTAGATGTTTAGAGTTGTAACTAAAACTAACCGCATAATATATTTTCTGGAGGTAGAAATTACAGTAATCTTTAACTACTATGTTGAATGCAACCTGTCTAATACAATAAGACAATAAACATTTCCTATAACTAGACAGACAAACACATGGCATTTGTAGATAATTCCAGTGAACGCCCTGCTTGAACAGTTTTTCACGTTGACAAGTGATTTCAATGATTAGTAATAATGAATTTGAGCATCCGGTTTTTTTTCAATATTAGATGTTATAATTTTGGACTGAGTTACAACTTTCTTCAGAGTAAGCAGAGAATCTAAAGGCATTCTGGGACGAGAAAAGGTATCAATTTAATAAATTTTCCCAATTAATTTGCAATTGATTGGCCCACCACAATAGCCAAATATTTTGTCTGTGAAAAACTTCTTCTTTTTTTGAGATGACAAGATAAGATAATGGTAGCAGGGAAGATAGATGTGCAGATTCGGAGTTATTTTAGAAAATAACCTCGGGTGGATGGAGGGCGCGAAATGTGAAAAGAAGGGTAGAGTGAGTCCCCCCGCTTAAAGGGATTATCAAAATTCTTTTTATCGCTAAGTTGGCACAACCGTTGTCTATATTGACGCAGAGTTTCAACGTCATCTGTCATTTAGTTTGTTAACTGTGCTCGATTTTGCCAGTTCATCTCAAGTGTGTTTTGCGATTTTTACAATGGATAAAATTCCATTTTATTTCATTCTTTCCAAAATTGAAATTACCACTTCCAGGCATCCGTTTTCAGTCGATAGAAGACATAAAAGAGAATTCGTGGCGACAACTGTCGCCGCGAATCGATTTCGGAAAATGTGTTTCAAAAATGTTTTGACAATTACATTATTCGTTGGCATAAATGTAATATTTCGGAGGGGGCCTACTTTGAAGGCGATATGAAGCGAATGAAGGCAGTTGAAGAAAAAGCTGTTGAAAGTTATCAGTTGTTGGTTGAAGCGTATGGTGAGCATGCTCTAACCCAAAAAACTTATGAAAGATGTTTTAAACGCTTTAAAACTGGCGATTTTGATATTATAGACAAGAAACGTCGAAGACAGTCAAAAAAGTTTGCATTGCAAGCATTATTGGAAGAAAACTAAACTCATAGATTTAAACAATTGGTAGAAGTATTGAATGTTGCCCGATTGACCATTTTCGAACGTATATACGCATTAGGAAAGATCCAGAAGGAATGTAAATGGGTTCCATATGAATTGAAGAAAAGAAACATTGAAAGGCGAAAAAACATTTGTAAAATTTTGCAAGGCCGAAAAAAAAAGGTTTTTTTTTACAACCCAAAGCGCTACAATCTATTTTGATAACCCAACCACCCAACCAACCAGGCCAGTCTTCATATCACAACCAGTGCGCAATATACATGGAAAGAAGGTTTTGCGGAGTATTTAGTGGGATAGTATGGGAGCTGCGTATTACGAACTGCTGAAACAATTACTGGTGATCGATACCGACAACAATTGATAAAAATAAACCAAGCGTTGAAGGAAAAGCCATCAGAATTCACCCAAAGACACGATAAATTTATTTTTCAACATGTCAATGCTCGACTCCATGGTCCAGTTCATAAAAAACTATTTGGAAAACGTTAAGTAGAACGTCCTATCGTACCCGCCGTATTTATTGGACTTAGCCTCTATGACTACCACTTATTTCGATCGACGCAGCAGGAACTTTCAGAACAAGGCCTACATTCTTACGAAGAAGTGAAAGTTTGGTTTGATGATTAGTTGGCCTCAAAAAACCAAAAGCTCTTTTGGCAGGGAATCCATTCTTTGGCAGAAAGATGGGAAAAAGTAATAGCTAACAATGGCTAATACCTTGATTATTAAGTTAATTTATTTTGCTATGGAAACATACGATCAATTCTTCTATTGGAACCTTCGGTGTGAAACACTAAACTCGAAAAGATTTACTACTAAACATCAAATCACTTATTTAAACTTCCCGACGAACGTTTCGCTAACCATGCTGCCATTATCAGGAGATAATTTAATTTAATGAAACGTGCGTCGAAAAGTTTAAAAAAGTGATTTGGTGTTTAGGGATAAATCTTTTCGAGTTTAATAAAAATATACGCTCAAATTTTGTATTATTATAGTATTATTTTAATATAGTATTATTTTATAGAATTATTAGCAGTAAACTTTCAGTCAAATAATTATTTTCACATACATTAACACATTTTTATGCTAAGCTGATATACCAAACCAAACCATCTGAATTGCATTTAAAGTTAAATGTTTACCATTCCCACTAATATCGTTCGTAATTATAAATGTACACGTACATCATGATGTTAAAAATAAGAAAACGTCTTTGTACTCTTTTATCGTGTTTAAATTGTCTTCAATGTTATTCTTTGCTAATATACCGACAAATGTGGATATATTCATATTCTTTATTCGTTAGTATGCATATAGTTTCAACATTCTAGGCTCCGTGATTTTATCACTATTAACTTGGTGAATATAGAGTTGCTTACGAACTCTTGAGAGCTTTTACGTCATTATAAATTCCATTTGTATTTTTTAGTTCATTCATTACAATAATCGAATAATTTCTTATATTGTGATATTTAATATAAATATTCAAATTATTTTTTCTTCATTATATAATTAAAATTATACGGAAAAACATAAATATTGGATGATATTTAAGTGAAATTTTGTAATTTGATGTTTAAGTAATCGAAGATTAAAACTTCTGTTAATATTACTGGTACTAATGATAATTTATTTATTAAACTGAATTAATAAAATGATTATTAATATTGTGCAAAAAAACTAGTTAATAAAAATCTTCACTGATATTTTAAAATATTTTGTTGGTACCGATACCTCATCCTGAAATCTTAATTTGGATTACCTGCTTGGAGAACCACTTGGTAGAGGAATGAATCAGACAGCTATTCTACCTTATGTACACTGCTAACCTAACAATGTATCACATAAACGTTGTCGCTACATTCGCAAATAATAATCTGACACTAAAAGGAAACAAAACATTTGGAACGGCAAGTATATAGGTTAACTATACAGATAATAAATTTTCGCATAAAAGAAGCAGTTACTTTTTTATGCCAGGTGTGGCGGTTAATAATTCTTAATTGTTTAACAGGTGGCGCTGGAAACAAAGGTCGGTTCAGTTGAATCTATTATGTCACTTTGTTACGAAAAAAGTACAATGGTACCTTTCAAAATGCTATTGATGTTTAAAGGATTTCGAGTTAACGTCATATATTTTTCGTATGGTAAACATGTCGAGCTTCTAGCGAAATAAGGAGCATTTGTGGCACGAACTGCTTTTCTTGTTCAATGAAAAGAAAAACGCGAGTGAAAACCGTTGTATATTTGTGGAAACTTACAGTGACAATGTTCCAATGCACGACGGTTGTGGGTGTTGGTTTACACAATTCAAAAGTGGTAATTTCGACGTGAAAGATAAAGAAGGGTCAGGTCAACCGAAATAAATGATGATGCCGAATTGCAAGCATTGTTGGGAGAAGGGGATATCCAAACTCAACAGTAAATGGTAAAGAAGTTAAATGTTGGCCGCCGAACCATTTGTGATCATCTGCATGCCATGGGAAGGACCCAGAAGGCAGGAAAATGGGTACCACATAAATTGCTACCACAGTTTTGCTTTCTCGGCATGAAAGAAATACCTTTTTTTGCATCGGATCGTGATTGGAGACGAAAAAGGGATAAAATTTGAGAACACAAAACGTAGGAAATCATGGGTTGACTCAGGATAATCATCAACATCGACCGCAAAACCGAATCGCTTTGGAAAGCAGACAATGCCGTGCATTTGGTGAGATCAAAAGGTTGCCGTGTACCATGAGCTTCTGAAACCAGGCAAGACAGTTTATACCATTCACTAGCGTCAACAAATGATCAATTTGAACCATACATTGATCGAAAAGCGAACAGAATGGGCTACAAGATACAAAGAAATGATTTTGCAGTACAACACCCCACCACACATAGCGAAAGCGGTCAGAAACACCATTTCTGCACTTGTTTGGCAACTTTTGCCCCACTAACCAGACTTGGCCCCTTCAGACTGCCATTTGTTTTCATCGTTATCTCACGCACTTTCCATGAAATTCTGCAACAATTACGGGGATGTCAAAAAATGGCTTGATGACTGGATCACCTCAAAAGATATACGGTTTTTCTGGGAGGGTATCCACAAATTGCCAGAGTGGTGGGAAAAATGTACAGCTAGCGATGGCGCATACCTTGATTAAACCACTTTTTCCTTTCTCCAATTTTTTTTTCCTTTCTGCAAAACATATGATATTTGAACACATTGTCTTAAAAGCAGTATATTTATTATAACGCTGGGTGTAATGCATTTTTAAATAATTATGATTATATATATTTGAATTACTAGGTTCTCGGGTAGAAGCGCGTTTTAGATTTGTAAAATCTCAACGTTTCGGTTTCCACTTTGAAGCCATTATCAAGAGAATCTAGTTGACTTTCCCGGAAGCCTCAATCTGCCTACTCACCAGGCTTCATAACTTACAAAAAGGGGCCTTTGCCCTTTTTTTTCTAATTGTGATCCAGTTTCAACTAGATTCTCTTGATAATGGCTTCAAAGCGGAAGCCGAACCGCCGAGGTTTTACAAATCTAAACGCGGTTCTACCCGAGAATCTAGTAATTCTAACTGCCGACCCTCGGAAGGTTTTCCGAAATATATAAATATATATATATATATATATATATATATATATATATATATATATATATATATATATATATATATATATATATATATATATACAATACCTAATATTTAAATAATAATCTGTTTATTCGGAAATAACACCTAAGAAAAATTCCACCTTGTTATGAATTGTATTCCAAAGTCAAAAAGGCATGTTTTTATGTGGAAAGAATTTTGAATAGATTATATATGTTGAATATCGCATAATTCTGACGAGTATACGGAATTTATATTCTCATTATACATGAAGAAAATTTGAATTGGTCTAATTATATCACTAAATAGGTTGTAAACATATTTTTGAAGAAATTAAATTAATATCCTGTAACAGTTGCATCAAGGATTTGATGAATCACATAAAATTTTTTGTAAGTGGAACACCTTTTTCAAAACACCTTAAGCAACATTGAAGATTATTTTTCATAATAGAGATTGCATAATTCTTAAATAGTTGTTAGGTTAGAATGATCATTAATATTAATAAACATATGCATATTTCATATAAGAATTTATGACCACCATAGAGATAATATTATGTTCAAAAACCTTTTCGTGGATACAAAAATGTGATAATTTGGTGATATTAGAATCAAGAAATAAGGAGATTTATTATGTCTTGTGTTTTGATAAAATACAGTACTTTTATCTATTTATCAATTCTGTAGAATTTTACTTGGAATTATTCAATTTATATAACACACGATGTTCTAGATTTGACATAATTGTTTAATTACCTGAAGTAGCTCATAATAAACTTTTATTTTTAATTCATCAAACAGATAATAAACTTTAAATATTTTTCGACTTCGTTATACGATAAACATATTCAGTTCACTTTTGATGTAATATTTTGCAAATAAGATTTAAAAACCCTGTATTTCTTTTCTTAACTGTAAATTAATGTCCAATGTTGATATTTTATGCTGATTTTAGAAAGTTAACATTTTATGTGTGGTAGGAAAAGTCGAGAATACTTAAAGCAATGTTGCTGGCTGGTAAATATCAATGAAACTGTTTAAATACTGAAAACGGGCAAATGTTGAACTACGTATTCGAATAGTAAATTTTATAGGGCGCTCTAGACATAATTAGATGGAGATGCTGCATTAGAGCCAGTATTTATTCAGTAAAGGTTCCAATTTCTTTTAAATCAGTTTATATAGATAATATTACCATATATATTATAATTGGTTTTTTCCCAAGGAATTTAAGAAAATATTAGATATTACTGATTTTTCGAAATAAGCATCGGTTTTTTCAATTCAATTCTTTACATCAATAGACCACTCTGGTAAACACTTCAATGCTATATTATCGGGTATATAGAGCAAGGTTGTTCCCCTGTATTATCTTGTTTAAAATTTATAAAAAGCACCGTCTAGTGCCGTAAGTCTGAACTATTTAGTGGTACGAGTAAACGAAACCAAGTGTAAGCGAAACCTCTGGCAATCACTTGGTGGCACAACTCAAAAGGTAGAATTTTCTTTAGGTTATAACAGTGGTTTCGGTTTAAAACTTTGAAGACCTTGTCGCTTAAGTCGTACCTGTAAGCAATTCCTTAATCGTACCGGTACGATTTAGGTATTTAATTGTTTACTAATATTTTTTTATCAGCTGATGAATATGGTGAAGCGAAAGTACAATACTTGGAAGCAGGAGAATATGGACGAAGCTTTACTGAAACATCGGATCGGTGAAATTGGAATTAAATAAAGCATGCAGAAGATATAATATAACGAAGCCTACACTGCGGCGACATTTAAAAGGTTTGAATAAAACAACAAAACTTAGTAGATCTATACCATTAGTAGACTAACGATATGTCATCAAGCATGGAAGAAATATTAGCACAGCATTTAATAAATTTCCAGTCTATTTTCTTTGGATTAACTGCTACTGAATTTAGGAAGCTTGCCTTCGAGCTTGCTGACAAATTTCAATTACCTCATCGCTTTAATAAGGAGAAAAAATCGCAGGCAAAAGGTGTTATTACAGCTTTATCCATCAAGACCATCCTACTTTATCCTTGCGTGTTCCAGAATTAACTTTGATGGTTAGAAGTAAAGGGTTTAATAAAGAGCGTGTTAATGGTTTGATAAATATGAAGAAATACTGGATAAATACAAGTTTACTGCTGACCAAATATATAATACGGATAAAATTGTATTATCCATCGTTCACAAACATTTTAAAGTTATTGCTCAAAAGGGCAAACACCAAGTTGGCGAAGTCGACGACGAAGTTGACGAAGCCAAGCAGAGAAAGGGCTCTAACAACGACAGGTGTGATGAATGCAGCAGGTGAATTCATACCACTAATGTTGATATTTAAGCTCAGCACGTTGAATGACTCCTTAAAAAAGGAGCTCCGCCAAATACAAGAAGAAGGGGAAACCCACCATAACCCTCTCCACCACCTATCCCTGAAGGGGATAGATAGTGCCCCTCTTTTTCCGGTAACTGGTACCCAACCAGGTATATCATCCTTCTTATTTAATTCATTCTTGCGTTTATTTTTTGCCAATCGCATAATAAAATATAAAAATATGTATAATATAATAAAATAGGGTACTTTACTATTAATTAATTAATAGCCTTTCACATTTTGCTTTGCCAACTAAGCTAGACTCTACCGTGAAGCGGTGAGAGGCGGGCCCCACAATATGGACCGTAGTCCAGGATGTACTTACAATCCTCCTGAAGTGCTCCTAATTACTTGCTACCAATGATGTGTGCCCATCCTTGGAGCTATACGCAATGCCATAGACTATTATTTAACTTGGTACTCTGAACGCCGACAGACGTCAGAGCACATCTTATCTAGGACAAACAAATACATAAACTAACATAAAGACCTGAACAAAAAACAAGTTCTTCACATAAACAAAACAAAATAATCATTCTATAACAGCTGGGGTGTTTCCAGCCCCTCCAGCACAAAGGCCCCCAGCCGACACAACCTGTTCTCTTGTATTAACTTCAGAAATAGCGATTTCGGGCCCACAGACCACTCAGGTCCCACGGCTCTTTCCAATTCCTGCCTTGCTAGTTGGAAATTAGTGTAAGTGAATATTCTGTGAATTGGATCGTCCACTTCGTTGCAGTTTGGACATCTGGCATCCTCCATTTTACCGATTCTCTTGTAGTGATTTCTGAACTAGCCATGACCAGTTAGGACTTGTGCTATTTTTCTGGCGAATGTCAATGGTTTATTTTGCAAGATTTCGACGTTTGGGATGAAGGCAAACGTCGTTCTTCCGTCAAACTCGGTTAATAGCCAGTCGACGAACAAGTTCCACATCATCGGGCCCAGTCTTGAGCCCTGAGGACAATCTCTCTGAAGAGTTTTGCTTACTGCGTCTGGTCCGATATCTAATCTGACGGATCTATTCGCGAAGTATGAGATCATCATTCGGAATAAGTACCCTGGAGGATTTTTGTTCTTCAATGCATGCAGCACAGCCGGCCACCAAACATTGTTGAATGCGCCTTTAATATCCAAGAATATACCGGCCGTATATCTGTATGTGCTGTTGCCTATTAAGTTGGTGAATTTTAGAAGTGCTTGACTTGTGCTTTTTCCCTTGACGAAGTCATATTGATTTTGATGGTGAAATGCTTCTTCTTCTGTAAAATGAAAAAGTTGCTCCCTGATAAGATGTTCAAGTCCACAAGATTAGGAAAAAAGTGACCAAAAACAAATTTTACTTTTACCGGATGGTCATACCACACATACCAAAAATTTAGAAGCAATCCAGATGGCTCGTAATTATAGTATAATAATGCTATATTTTTCTACTTACACAACACAACGCCTACAACCGTTGGACAGATCGTTCTTTAAATCGTTGAAAAACAGTTACAAAGAAGCGGCATCTTTATGGCTGCGCTTAAATCCTGGCAGTGTCATAAAACGGGCTAACGTTTCAGAGCTGCTGGGTAAATCGGTTCGTATGGATATTGCTAAATAGTTTTAAAGCCACAGGTTTGTGGACATGTGACAGAAACGTCATTCAAGAAGAGGATTTTGTAGCTTCAAATCAAGAACCTATTGATGTATCTGGAAAATCACACTATCAGGTATCAGATTGTCACTCGCTTGAGATACATCGCCACCCATAGTCGTATCTTCAACAATGGTTGTATCTATTAATTCGCTATAAATCGTTGATTTTATCAACTGCTGCTGTATTATTATCGTGTGCAGTATTTTATGATATTATTGAAGATCCAAGTTGAACGGAACGATTTTATTAAAAAAAAGAAATTGCGTAAAACAAATCTGACTAATATAGTAGATAATGAATAACTCTTAATATCCGATTATTTCCACGTGAAACTTTACAGTTACCTCCACAGGATGACATTCGTGGTGGATCATTAACATCTTAAATTCGAAGATATTTACCACTAAATACCAAATTAGTGAGCGTTTCGCTAACAATGTTAATATCATCAGGAGGTGTTTCAATCTCAGATTGAATCAATCATCAGAAGATTACTCGTTCTCAGATTAAATCATCTCCTGATGAAGCTAACATGATTAGCCAAACGCGATTTGAAAATTATAGAAAGTTATTTGGCGTTTAGTGTAAATCTCTTCTAGTTTAGTGTTTCACATCGAATGTTCCAATAGAAGAAATGTTCCTTGAGATCTCTCAAGTATTTGAGGAGGATAAGATTATATGCTTAAGGATAGAAGATAGAAGATAAAAGATAGATGATAAGATTCTAGCTTTCAGCAATCCTGTACTTGCTACGAAAATATCTTAAACTCATTCATCTATCTAATGAAGTAAGAAAATAAATATCTTATCCACTTGTCATATTGTTTCTTTTGGATGTGCGTTTATAAAATTGTGGATGGATCGTGCTTAAGATAATACTCATTTTTGTGTATCTTTATACGAATTAAACGATAATTTGGAATTTTAGAACTTAATGATCCACCATGAATGTATTCCTGTGGCGGAGGTAACAGTAAAGTTTCAATTGGAAATAATCGGATATTAAGAGTTATTCGTTATCTACCATATTAATCGGATTTGTTTTATGCAATTTCGTTTTTTTAATAACATTATCGTCGCCGCAGTAAATTAGAAAAAAAAATATATACCACTACAGACAGTTTTTTGATGCGACAGTTTGCATCTGTCGTATATGACAAATTGGTTGTTAGAAACACATCGATGGTTAGAGTTTCAATTCAAATTCTCAGTATCAACCCGAAAAATATTTGGATACTTGGCAGAACTTGGCAGAAATACTTGGCAGAACAAAAACATCTCAAGGAATTTTTAATTGAAATTAATTAGCGTTTTTTTTATGATTAATTATTCAATGGCTATGATTGATTACAGTAGTATAATTAATAGAAAGAAAATTTGTTAAAAATAATATTGCGTTGTTTATATATTAAAACTTGCCGAATGAATCTTTTAAACTGGCCGACCGAATGTTGGTGTATTTTGCAAGGTGGTGTATTAAAATACAAGTTTTAATAAATATTTTTATTCATGTCATGGCAATAATTGATATGAGGTTGATAATTATGTGCATAGAATATTTTATCGATTGGGAATGTATTAAAATTTTTAATTGAAATTGACTGTTGTTTGTAACCTGTTTCCATTTTTAGTTTATCGACGAAACAACGATTTAGGTATTTTAAAATTATCTCATCAACAATGGTTGTATTCATAGAACTTTGAGAGTGACAGATATAAATAATTATCGTGGGGTACCAGATCTGCTGAATATATAAGATCAGGTGAAATATTACAGCCAACGCTTCCCAATTATTTATGGATGGATAATAACTTATTGTGCTTGGCCTCAATATAAATCAAAGACGACTTCCTTCAAACGTGTTAATTCTGGCAGTTTATGTATTGCTTGCTTCAATAACCTTATTTGCCAGCAATATACGGTTGGCTGTCTGATAGTATATATTTTTGATGCATTGTTGGGTTAAAGGTTATATGTGATGATCCATTGCCCCAACCTTATAATGTTTCATGCGCAACGTTATCATAGACCATCAAAATATTCCTCTCGTAATTATCCTCGTTAAAATCGGATCAACTCAAATTAGCCTCAGTCAATTTATGCGATACCGAAATATTGAGCGGATAAAGTTATTTCACCATGTACAAATGGACGTTCTGTTCTGGACGCTCATATGGGTTATATTAATTCACTGTTATATACATATAATTATATCTTTATTAACTTTTGTAGTATGCATGATATTTCATTACATTTTACAGCTTTGAAAATTCATATTTGCCAAACGTATAATCGCGATGGAAGAAAGAAATTGAAGGCAACCCACCCCGAAGAATAAATCGAAATCATTTGTCAATATAATACATACATAATACCTAGTATACAAATAATAAAATGACTTGAACATTGAAAATCGAATAGTTTAGAAAAGAGAGGATACCAACATCAGTCCTCGACAGAGGTCCAATTCCTAAGAAGGAAGGAAGACTGGGAAAGAGATGATGTCAATCTGTCAATGTAATGAGATATTTAGAAGATCTCAAAAAATATTAAGAACTCGCGCTAAATAGAGAAAAATAGAAAAACGATACGAGAATGAAATACGAGAATAAATACACAAAATAATGAAGAAAAATGTACGTATTGATAATTTAGCATATAATTTTTGTGAATATCCCTCAGTGTACATAGCATATAGAGCTTTTAACATACAATTAATTTGTTAAGAAAACTAAACTAGTATTTGTTTTCAAAACATAGGACTATATTTTCTATAAAAAGTTGATTCTCTTAATGATCACATTCTCACGATCATACTCTAATATATATGTTTATGTGAATAGAGAAAACGAATCCGGGCTTATTGCTTTTTTAGTTTGGTTTATCTTAACCGAAATATTATTCACACAACACTTTCATATTGAAGCTGAATAAGTGTACACATTGCTTAATAGAGTATGTATTTTTTATGATTGAGAACCTTTTTATTCATGAAATGTCAAAACGTGTAACAATTCAGCCCTGAACTTCTAGAGTAGTTCAAAATTCTCTTTTTGAAAGACCCACTATATACAATTAAAAAAGATTTAATTACTTAAGGGAGTACGAGCGAATCTATGGCAAAAACGAGTTTCCAAATCTTAGATTTGAAATTCGGTAATTGTGACAAAAGATCTGTAATTGAACTATGCTCAAAATTTGAAAATTATTCACCGTCTAGTTTTCTAGAAAAATGATATGAAAACCGTTCTTATAGTGGAATTAACAGTCTCTTATGGTAAAATTTTTCTATTTTTTCACTATTAATTTTCCAACTTTCTAGAATAAAAACCATCATATGATAAAGTTTAATATTTGCAGAACGTTATTAGATATGAATAATATCGAGTTACTGACATAATTATTTAAATAATTGAACTCAAAGTTTTTTTTCAACTTTCGATTATTAATAACAAAACACTCGACCTGGCAACGTTGCGCAACCAGCTAAGAAAAAAAAAGAGATAGAATTATAGCTAAAAAGAAAGATTACTATGTATGACATTTCTGAATTTGAAATTCAAAAAGTTATATTTCTTACAAAATTTACTTTTGTGTCTAGAATGCATATTTTTTAATATACACTACTGACTGTAACATACACCTACTACTAACTAAAACATCCAAAAATTACCATTTAAGTTTTTAATAAAATCATCTAAGTGTTCATCGCAAATTGCAGAAACCTTATCGACATATGTTAACCACACCTTCGGAAAGTAACTGAAATACGATCCTTCGCCTCGGTTTCAAATTTACTCATGAATAAGTTGGATAAGAACGGTGACAGATGATTGTCCATTGCCATTCCTTCTTGTTGTTCGTATAACCAGTTATTAGGCTGAACACAATTTTGCTTCATACATAATTTTGTTAAGATGTACTCAGAAACTTGTTATTAAAACCGTTTAACTCGATCGAGTACCTCCCTCAGATATTTCAAAGTATGTCGAAAATCGGGACACTCGGAAACAACGGTGATACGTTAAAGGAAACCAAGACCTCACTTTTTTTAAATGCGTATTTCCGGTTTTTTTTATGAATTTTATTGAGTTTATCACAAAATATGAAAATTGAAATGATTACATATATTCGGGTTTAGTGTTCCACACCGAAGAATCCAGATTTGGAGACTGGCTTATATCATATTTATTCCAAACGATGTTCTTGATTATGAAAAATGTTGTCTAAAATATGTATTCTTGCTTTGAACACTTGGGAATCTGGCTTATATAGTTTCTTTCTATCTCAAATGTATCAAATAAGCCCTTGAAAATATTATATCATTATTGACTTAAACAAACATGTCAAAATGATAAATAATTCAATCTGGTCCTACTTGATCTGACTGAGGTGTTAGTTTCTGTTTTTGTGAAACAGATGTTTGTCAGTAGAAAATACACATTCCGTCCAAAAATTTTAGAACTTTATATAAATTTAACTTAATTATGTTATCTTTAACTTCATTAGTTTTAAAATGGGCGCGGTGTTAGATAGTAAATCAGGAAATAACCAAAAAAGTATTACCGTAACACTATAAAATAATAAATATATTTTTTTAATCTATTAAATAATTAATTGGTGCTTAAAACGAATCACTTATATAATACAAGTACAGAAATTCATCTAATGCTGGAAGAAGTGTAAATGAAGCAATTAACGTTAAAGCTGCAAAAACTACTAAATTGTTTGACGCAATTAATTCGTTCAAGTTGGCGAATTTTTATGTATTCTATATAATAAGACCACCAGAATTAATTACAGCTGCAAAGCATTTTTGAAACCGGGAAACACTTTGGCTTACTCATCAAAATTGATTTAAGAAAACGTAATAGGCATTCAAATTGACGAAACGGAATTTGTTGAAGATCGAAATAAGAAATATAAGTATTAGCTGAAACATTTATTATATAAATAAGCAAATATTAATATCTAAAAATTTTTAAATATTAATATCTTAAATTTCTTCGAGCTTAGTGTTTCACACCGAGGGTTCCAATAGAAGAATTGACCAAATAAATAGTCCAAGGTCAACTTCATCACTAGCATAATCATTGGTACTTGGCTAAAAAATAACCACTTTTGATACGGATAATCAGATGTGTTGAACTTAACGCATCTACATACACAAGATAAACATTTTAGAAGTCTGGAATACTTCCGAAGAAGAGTGTGTACTTCATGTGGGATGTTAAAGTTTATATTTTTTTTAAATTTTGATTCAACTCTATACGGCTTGAAGTAAAGGAATTTCAACTAAGCACTGTACACACTACCCAGAATGTAATAGGGAAAAAAATCACATATAAAAATTTTGTTTATAATAGTTTTTCATAATGGTTGGCCAATGTGGATATCGGGCTATTTTGGATGTTCATTGCAATATCCAGATATAACCAACAGCAGTCAGTAGCTGCAACAGTTATCATAGTAAGTTATAATTTTCTTCAAAAATGTTATTGTATTTATAAACAAAGAAACGATAATTTTAAAATTTTAAGATCTATTGTTGGATTGACGACATATTACGAGTATTTTCTAGAAAAGCGTGCAACTCTCGTGCTATTCTAGTTCACATATTGTTTTAGACTCTCCCGAAGGAAAATGTTTTGCACATTATCATGTCTCTTAAAGTAAAAGTTGTACATACAAATAGTTAAAACTAACGCCACTATCAGAGTCGTATTAAAAAATACTGAAAAAATTCAGCAAATTCTTTACAAAAAGAGATTAAAACATTGTAGTTAGGTCATATGTGGTTTCACATTTAATTTACAACACTATAGTTTCTCTATATATTTACAGCAATAAAGTTTAGCAAATAGCAATTAATAACATCAGACTTCCAATAAAAGCTGATACCCATATATAGCATCCAAAAAGGATTAGTATAGAGTGGTGCGCTTGCATATCTATTTTTTAACTTGGTCGTTGATATAGTGGTTCGTCCTTGAGAGATTGGACCTTAGAAAACCGGAGAAATTTTCCTGACATACAATTGGCACATCTACCTTCCAAAGAGTTGACCAATTCAAATACTTATGCTCACCCATAAATAATGGCAGCAACCTGTCTATAGAAATTAGAAAGCGCATACTGATAGCGAATAGATGTTACAACGGACTTCAAAGAACCATGAGATAAAATATTAATCTGACGTACGAGAATGAAGCAAGGACCCTATCCCAGAATGCTTTAGGTACCTTTGAAAGAAAAATCTTGAAAGATCTATGGCTCAATTTGCGAAAGTAATACTTGAAGAAAGAAGTATAACTCTAAATTTTATACGCTGTATAAATACCAGGACGTGGTTTCTTATATAAAATGCACATGTCTGAGTCACTATACGTCATGTAGTCAGACACAATCACACAGTCACCACACGTGATGCACACCTCACCTCATAAGAATGGATATTGCTAACCAAACCAAGAACACCTTTTTAATGCAACACCGATAGGTAGACGTAAGCGAGAGAGACCCAAGCTATAGTGGGTGAATAATTGGAAAGGAGTTGCCGGAGAAAAGGACAACTGCAAAAGCAAGCTTGAGGCGGCCAATATCTGTACGGGGTTGTAGAGCCGTAGAAGGAGAAGAAAGTTTCTCTTCATTATAATAATATTTTCATCATTTTACGAGATACTTTATTTTACGAGTTCATTTTACGAGATACATAAAAAATGAACTTTTCGCTAACCAAGTTACCATCATCATGATGATATAGCTAAGTTACTGAAAAGCGCGTCGTTTATTTTCAATTTGATTTGGTGTGCGTTCAAAACCCAAAATTTTTGACACCAAGGGATCTAAAGACAAAATTATTAAAAAAAGATATTTGGAATTTTGTGATTTCGGGAGATTTCCTACAATTTTCATAAAATCGGTAATAAATTATAGAACAGATCTTGTAATGAAATGTATATATCTATTGAAAATAGCGATCTTCAAAAAAAAAACTAAAGACAGAGCGATATCATCAGAAGCCTTTTGGACGCTGTACCCTGGATATTAGAAGTACAATGCTGTTTCAAATAGGCAGATGTCTTGCCTACGAGTTGTAATATAGTGGATGGATTACAATTTCTAAGGATACTAGTTTGCAGGATATGCATCAGTATATTTTTGTGTATGGGGCACATTGAGAATCAATTCAGTGATTTATTAAGCATCGAATGCGCGTGCCCGAGAATAGAAGGGATTTATTTTCTTATTCCATGCGAGGAAAATGTACTTTTATTAACGTTATTAATTGTTCATTTTTATAAATGGAAAAATCTTGCAGTGTAGCATATAATTGGAAAGCGTATGTAAAAAACTCTATAAAGCTTTAAATAAATCTACTTGTTTTAAAAGTATTTTAGCTCACTTTTAATCATACGAAGGTTGTTATTTATGGATCCGGAATAATAAGTTAAAACAAATATTTATCATTGAAAATGGTTTTAATGTTTTTCAAAATATTTTCCGCGATGATCGATATATTTTGGCATACGATTGAACCAATTTTCATAGTAATATTTCCATTCCGATTGACATATAACCAAAACATGCATTTTGAACGCATCAACCGAAAATCGAAAATTGTTGCCCACGTAGTTTATTCTTTACATACGGGAACGAAAAGAAATCTTTGGGTACCAAATCTGGAGTGTACGGTACGTACGAGTATACGGACCCATCAATTCGATGGGTATTCAAATATTGAGTTGTTCGGTTCTATGTGAGAGAGTTCGCCTTGTCATGGAGAAGAATGATACTGCGTCGCTGGTTGTTTTTTCTTATTTCTTTAAAGACTTCTGGCAAACAAATGGTTGTGTATCATTCGAATTGATCTCTAGTGGCACTGTAGCCACATGCTCATTTATCCCAAAAAAACAGGCGACTATTTGATTCGATGTGCTTCTTGCGCGAACAACTTTTGTTCGGTTTGGTTAATTTTGAAAGACCCATACAGTCGACTGCTGTTTACTTTCGGGCTCATACGCCTAGATCCAACGTTTGCCACCTGTGTAGATGTTATAAACGGCTTTTCACGCACCACGATTGAATTTTTTGAACATTTCTTTGCAGCAATCAATACAAGCCTTTTTTAAGCAATTGTCAAATTATGCGGAATCTTTTTCACGGCTAAATGTTCATGTTACATCTTGTGTATGCTTTCCGTGATAATGCTCAGGGATGTTTCAATCTCATGGTATGTTACATGACGATCTTGCTTCATTAGTTCGCGCACAGTATCGATGTTTTCTAGCACAACAACCGATTTTGGACGACCTTCTTAAAATTCGTCTGTGAGCGAACGCCGGCCACGATTCAATTCCCTAGGACCGGTTCTACAATGCAAGAATATACCAGGTATAAGCTATACTTGAAATAAAACTTGAGTCGGTCCGTTCTGTAGAACGGGCGTTTAAAATTTTATTTGAAATATAGCTTATATCTGGTATATTCATTCATTATAGAACCAGCCCTAAACCAGTGATATACAGTGGTTTTAGATGGTGATTCATCACCGTAAGTCGAAATGAGTTAATCGATGCACTATTGTTGAGATAATCCACGTCAAAAGTCGTAATAAATCATCATGAAAAATTCTCACGAGTTAATTCCATGTTTTGACTGAGATGAAATTTTCAAGTCACTACACAATACAAATAGCGTTCATATGACAAAACGTTCTGAGTACGTATACAGTCAACAATGTCAAACTTTACGATGCATATGTTATATGGCTTCTAGCGATACCATTGTTGCTAATTCCGGACACATAAATAGCAACCTTCGCACAATTAAGTTTCTTTAGCACAAATTATAATGTACTAACGGCTTTAAGAAAATTCGAACGAAATTTTACAAAATTTACAATACCTCCAGAAGGCATGAGAACTAGATTGTACTGAAGAAGAACTTTTTTATTGAAAATAAAACTTAGAATCAGCGTGTGATATATGGCATATTGGAATTTGTACGCCTTGGATGTAAAATAAACTCAGTCTTAAAATTTACTAATATAATATACTTTATATTACATATTCTGATAAAGAATTAGGTTACGACTTTGCTTGAAATAAAACTCGATATATTGCCGTTATAATGCTGAAATAGCTTTCGGCTACCGAAGCACGGTTTTAAATATCAATTAAATTCAGACTTAACCGGTTTTTTGTTATGTTCGACCCACTACGGAGAATTGTAAATAACTGCAGAATAAAATCCGGTTCTATCTCGTAGATATGTAAAAACCCAGATTCTTAGCTGATCCCTGCAGCTTAGCCTTTGCTATTAAATTTAGAAAATAAATTATATCACACGGATTCATGATTTGCTCTCCTACTAGAAGTTGTTACTTCCTTTGAAGCTGATAAGGGGATATAAGTATTTGTATTGAATATTATATCAATTTGGAGTGTTTTATTTTCTATCACGTAACTAATTTAATAGATTTTTTTTGTTGAGATGGCTTATACACTGGGAACGCATTTGTCAAAAATTTAATGTGCACCGCAAATATTTGTTTTCTAATTTTAATGCAAATAGACTTTCGATAAAATTAATGGTTCGCTTTATTGATTTACATTATGTTAGATATTATAAAATTTACTTTCTAAATATGTTATAGTACATGTATATATCAGTTCTTTTATTGAAACCTTTGGTGTGAAAAATTAACCACCTTAGGTGTGAAACACGAACCGTTGTTGCGAAAACACTGAATCATCTCCTGATGATAATAACATTGTTAACGAAACGCGCGTCGAGAATTTAAATACTGATTATTTGGTATTTGGTGGTAAATCTTTTTGAATTAAATTCATGTAAATAGTTTATGTCAATTATGTAGAAAAGTTTTTGTTTGGTATCGTTAAAGTCTAATCTTTTAATTTTCTAATCAAACTTTTAGGAATAGAGACAGAGCAAATTGGCGTTATTAAATCAATAACTTAACGTGGGTTCCGAACCACGGTCATCGGCTATCAATTAACCTCGGTTACCGCCTTCTTGAGGCTATCAACCCTCGGTTGGTCCTTAAATTGATAGCTTTCGATTTATTTCAGATTTATAAGATTACAAGGTTAACAGTTGTTTTGGTGCCGGGGTATATACAAAAAAAGAGGAAAAAGTCATAGATGGGGGACAATACTTGTTCTCACAGAGCTCTGGTAACCGGAGGTTTTGCAGATACTAAATCTGTATAAGTCCACTTGCTACGGCGGTTTCGATTGATTCCACTAATATTTACTAGGCAGAAATAACAGTCAACGAAGTGGGTGGTTTTTTGGTTCTCTCCAAACCATCGGTACACCGAATTTTAGACTTTTTCTTTTCCCAGTAGTCCACTGTCGTAAATGTTCTGTACAAGTTTTACAGACCAGATGCGGTGCCCAGGTTTTATCCTGATCAGTTACCGCTCTCTTTACAAAGTTACAGATTTTCTGTTTACTTTTAAGGTTTATTCTCCACATATGTAGTAAAACACATCAGGATGATTTACACATCTTCTTCTACTTGAACTCATTATATTTCTATACAATGTTAATACAACGATCTACAACATAGAATATTTTAGGTTAACTTTACAACAACTCCTTCCTAAAAACATATATCATGCGAGGTCAACATCGATCTACCTTATACGGCGAGAACTCCCAAACTAACCTCAACTGTAGTTCAAGCGTTGAAGGTCACTTCAGTTACCGAAAAGGCAATGCTTATCCCATCTAGTGTATTTTCCTGGAACTAACTCAATGGCAGACTGATAATTCTTGACCAATCTTTGTACAATAATTTCAGAACACCCATACTTGAATATATTGAATAGAAAAAAACATTGATAGATAAGTGGATGTATTTAAAAAAGTAAAGCCGATAGAGAAAAACTGATTTCATATTTAGATTTAACGCCCCAAATATAACTAAAATTAGTTCTAAAATCCTAGGCACAATTTTTTTTTCTAAAGAACACTTCGGGTACTTCGAGTACTTCTAGGTAAGGTAAAATCCTTGTCAGCAAGATATAAAATTTGTTCTTCTACTTCAGAACCGATTTCTCGATTTTTACTGTACATGTATTTGTACATGTATGGCGTGATTCTTAATTGTTAAAAAAAATGTTTTAACAATGTTCATTAGATTATTTATAGTTTATTTATTAAGTAATAACCAATTAATATATACAGTTTTTGATTTCTTTGGACTGCGCCCAATGAGATAACGGTAGTCGGGTCACAATTTCATGTCGAACGCACAACGAGCATCTCCGCCAAAATAAGCATTCATTGAGCATTAAATGGTGATTTTGCTGGAGAGACAGGTTGTTATGTGTTCCACATGAGTTCCATTGGACGAAGTGCAAAGAAATAAAAAATTGCATGTATAAGCAATCCAACGAGAAGTTGGCGAAAGTGTGGGTTGTTTGATTATGAATAGGGTCTCCGTATTCCTGACGAGAGAGTATATGTACCTTGATGAGTCTAACCACTAACAGACGAAACATATGCCCAAAGCTATATTTTTTGATTTGCAATAATGTTTTAATAATTTGTATATTGTTACAAATATCAACAATTAGAAATGTAAACAGTAAATATGTCTAACTTAAAATGACACTATGGGTTTATATGTTTACTTCAGTTCAATTTTCCCTGCAAGAACAAACCATTAATTTTAATTATTAATTATTAAACCAACAAAAAACTTTTTCTTTCTTCCAATTTAAACTAAATAGAGATAAATAAAGACGAATCTGAGATAAAATTTTTAACAAATAACTGGCATATCACAATATCTATTAATTATGTCAATTTGGTATGCTTGCGTCGAAATTCCAAGCATTTACAAATAATTGATGAAAATTCTACAAATTTCAAGATTTTTTTTATGGCAAATATAAAAATAAATTACTTACTTAATCAGTTGTTTTATAAATTATATTTTCTACACTAAGAATATTTCGAAAAACTGATCATTTGTAATGGAAATTTTTTAATTTTATAAATCTTCAGTTCCCAGAAATGAATCGTTGGTACTGTTTGTGCATTTTTCGAAGATATCTTCCTTGCCCATATCTCTTCGACTCTTTGAACTTTTTAATTTTTCAATCTTTTTCTGTTCTCTCTGTTTTTGTTCTGTCTGTTCAAATCTGTTTTTGAAAATTCTTTCTGTCAGATGTTTCGGAGAGGTTGAAGGTTTGAAACATTTATTTGATCTGTTTATACCAAATCGAAGTTGTTTAGTTAGCTCTGATGATAATGGATGATGGCCAGTCTTAAGTCTTCAAGCTTTTATAAATGTCCTTTGAGGCGTCCTTCGATAATGGTGTCTATTAAATAACTTTGTTTAAGTTTTAATCCGTGGTTAAGATAAATTATGTAATTACCAATTTAACATTATTAATAAATTTTAATCATTAGAATTTTTATAATCGAATAGTATGGCTTTTTCCACTTTTTGTACAATTAAAAATATTAATTATTTACTGCTATTTTTTTTAAGTTTTTTTTCTAGAGACCCATCAGCTAGTAAGGTTATTAGCTGTTGCATCTACAACTTAACATGAGCTCCAAACTACGGCCATCAGCTTCCAATTAATTTATGTCAGCAACCCCCTCTGGTTATTAACCCTTACTTTTTTGCACTTAACCTTAAGTGCCTTGCGAAGCCGACCGAGTGGCGAGTGACCAATGTAGAATACCTCTCAGAAAGTATCGGGTCTTAGCTAATAGGGTAAAAATGCAATACGCAAGCCTGGTCTCCTCCATCCTCCAAGTCGCCGGATTACAAGAAATGCCACCTTCCCGGTCAATGTATTGCTGTTATTACAGTATATATAATCTATAAAATTGTTTGTAGTTATTCTCACAAAAAAGGCAAAGAAGCTTAATCTTAGACATTGAAGAAATATACATCATTTACATATTTTGGTAGATAACAAAAGAAAATTGCAAATAACAGTTTTGAGTAAATTTTATATCAAATATGATAACAAAACTTTCTAATATACCAGTTCACTGCCGAAAAACATAAAGATAGCTTGTTGGCCAATCCTTTCTTTTGATTTGCGCGTAACTAGTCGAAAATTAAGTTCTTATAATTGTTCTGGATAATCATTCTCATTCATTACTTCTAACTGGAAAAAATAATATATTCTAATATTTCATATAAATGTCTGTATCCCATATAAATATCCCATCAAGGATTTATCATCACACCACAAAATATTTTATATTAATTGGTGCATTTAATGCACTAATGGAATAATGCAAAAAAAACATTTTTTTTAGTTGCCACTGATCAACATTATTTTGGCTTTCTATCTTTAAACGTCGATCTCAAAAATGAAATATCAACTTAAATTTGGAGTGTAAGGGAGCATTCCTTAAAGCATACGTATATTCATTCTCCTTAGTGCTCTTAATTATGCTACTTCATAAGACTTCTGTTCTATTTTTTTGCTTGAAAGTGAGCTACTTACCGTTTTCTAAAAAATATATACGCAGTTTTATGCGTATATATTTTAATTTTTTTCACATTTGCTTGTCATCTATTAATTCTTTTGAGCAGTGTATTATCTAATCTATAGATTTAAAAATAGTCGATAATTTCTTTGTCACGATTTTTGCTCACGTTCAGATTTTGATTTTAAAAATAAAAATATAAATTGTTATTATAAAACTATTATTAAGTTATATTATTTATTGAAATTGAAGCAAGAATCATCAGCAATTTTTAATGGTATTACAAATTTGTAAATAATTGTAAGATTTGCTCTATTAAATTTTTATGTGCGATTATAAATAGTTTTTACAGAAAGTAGTACATTATATAAAAAATCATGATATACTTTCTCAAGTTTTACAACTTTCACATTATTTGTAAGAAGTTCATAAGTTACTTACAAGAGTTAAAAACCTAAGTTAATCGAAAAGTTGTGATAATAACTTACAGTTACCACTATGTGCAAAAGCATATTTGCTAAATATTAATTGGTTATTACTTAACGAATAAACTACAAATAAACTAATACCCATTATTATTTTTTTCTTTTACATTAATAATACGTTAGCCACAATCCATGTGACAACGTTGCCTGATAAAATACCTTATTAGACGACACATTATATTATTTTAAAATGGGGACAAAAATTATTTCAGTATATGTTAGTGTATGTATTTAAGTTAGATTAAAAATCAAAAATATATTGTGTACGCGAATACGATGTATTACTTATTTACGGATAAGCTTTCCAAAATGTTCAATATTTTGAACATTTAATTTAATAAAACATAATTATCATGTTTATCATTATCATTCATATCACATTATCATGTTTCATGTTAATGCGATGTGAATCGTTTAAAGCGTGTTATAGCGTGAACAATTAGGGCTAGTAATTTCAACTTTGTCATTAAACGACAATATTGTTTAAGTTTTCGCTTTTTTTGTTTCCAAAACAAACCAGTTTTATGCTTGAACTTATGGAATAAAAATAGGCGATATGAATGGGCTATATATGGATATAAATGGGCTATAAAAATTTTAAATTTTGTTTTCAACAAATACCTTAAGGGACCAGTTAAACAAAAAACCAAATTCCATTCGATACCATGAATGAATGCCCAATATGGTATTCAAAATAAACATGATGATGTGATGATGTCAATTGTTAAGAAAATTTAAAAATTCGGATCTATTTTTCTCCAAAATTATTGCATTTTTGATACATATTTTAAGAAAAGTTTTTGTTGAAAATGATGCAAAAAATCTCTGGATAAACTTCTTAATTTAAAATTATTTTCTTTATACCATATAAATGCAGACTCTTCTTATCAGTACCCAATTTTAATTCTGTTCGTTAATTTGTATCGAATTTGTAATCTGATTTGAAAATTCTTTTGAATTTTTTTTGTTCCTCACTACACAAGTTCCATAATAGGATAGCAAGCTGGAAAACCTTAAAAACTGATTCCATGCAAATCGATTACTCAGTTCTTAATTGCCAAATATTTGCCACTTTTTCTCACAGATTTCATATTAAAATAATTATGGCAAAATTATGAATTTTTTAAAATAATTAATATCAGGATAAAGTAAAGATGATTCTATATTAAAACTTCTATAATAAATTGGCTGAGTAAATAGCCAATGTAACTCAATTCAATTCAGTTCAATGGATGAACCCCTAAAATTAAATAAAAAAAAAATCAGAAATACAAATAATTCACAAGTAGGGCTAAAATGAATGAATACTTTATCTATATCCTTTAAAATGAATGATTAATTGTCGTATTCAAAATCTATAGAGAGAATATAAGCTGACACAGGTAAAGGTCAACATATTTTCATTTAAGTGTAAATTATTTTCGCTTTGATAAGTAAAGTGTAAGGTATATCAAATATTTTGTTATTGAAGTCTATATTTAAATCAGATATAAAAACAAAACAATATGAACTTGACAATCTAAGGATATCAAGGAATATTAATAAGAATAATTGTGTTAGTAAGAACACATCTACACAAAGTATTACATTTTCAGCTAAGGAACTATACTGAATAAGTAATCAAAATAAAGGTGAATTTTAGTAAATATTTAAGTTCGTTTGAAAATAGTTTTTTTTTGATACTATAAGGTTATTGTTTTTTGAATCCTTCAGTATTATTTAAAGTGGGCCATTAATTGATACAAATGGTTATTCAATAAGAGTATCAGAACTTTAAAATTAGACACAATGCTAACTACAAGTGAAAATGCGGTAATTTTAATTTAATCTTGAAGAATATCTTGAGTTTCGGCTGGTTGAATGGATTTTGGAGACCAATTACTCTTTCACACATATAGCGTGGTATATTTTTAATGGTGGCCTGATTGTTTAAGTTAAGGTCAAGAATTGTCCGGGGATTATTCTGTAAACCAGGGACTCAACATAATCTCACAAAAAATAATCCAAGGACGTGAGATCACATGATCTTGACTGTTAGATGGTATTACCATTTCGCGACATAACACGTCCAGGAAACTTTTGTGATAAGTCGATTGTCTTCGAGGCATGTGACATCGATTCGATTGTCTGTCGAAGGCACATCGTCTTGTTGAGAGAAAATATTGTTTATATCCACATTTATCAGTTCAGGCCAAAGATATTCTGTTGGTATATTCTTACAACGTTTATTTACATACCCATTAAGCCTGAAGTGCGGTTCAACGGAAAGAATTATTGTTCCCAAAGTAGCTCTGGCCTCGTAACTTTCAGATTGAAGTTGCTCTTGAATTGCATATTTTTCCATGGTGAATAGACACAATGTACTGAACACAGCAGTTTATCAGTGAAATTTATATTTCAAATAGTGTTGCCGCTATTACGTTTCAAAGTTCTGACACTCTTATTGGAACTGTTTATAATACTTAAAAAAAAAAAAACAAAATTGGAAAAATGGCAATCAGTTTTCTTTAATTAGCACTACTATTAGTTCAACGAGGACTTCATTCACTGGAAGTGACTATTAAGGTGCTGAGGGGTTGTGGTCAGTAAGTGACAAAATAGCTAAATTATCGGAGTGCCAGAGATGCGAAAGGGTACGTCTCGATGTTATTCTTAAGGAACAAATTACCATTACCATTTTCTCTTTATTTGAAATATGCACATGTTTTCATATACGAAATATTTTTATTTAAATGGATTTTGCCAAAATTCATGGCCCACCTTTTATAAATAATACCTGTAACTAAGGAAATAATTTAGTAAGTAACTTTATAAACTTTCATTTCCAGAAAACACTTTTCAAACAAAAATGTATTCAATTGTGAACACTGAGGGAAATTTATTAGTTTTGTTCGTATGTAAATATTGCTTTATGTAACTTCAATAACGATATTTAATCTGGAATATTTTAAGTATCATCATCCTCGATATCTAGTATCATACGCGCGTACTAGAAATTTAATGGATTTATAAAAATGCTTAACGTAATAATTTAAATTTTTAACATATTTTTCTGAAGAAAAAGCTATTGCCTATTCTATCAGGTTTAATTTATTTCCTCAAAAGGATAGCTATTCGTTAATTTCTACCCCATTTTGGCGTTTTGTGAATATTTCCTATTCCTGTTATTCAATATTCAAATGAACAGAATGCATTACAAAGATATTTTGCAGTATTGAATGAGATACCAAAACAGGAGCTGAATAAAGTGCTTTTTAATACCCATATATTTTTTTATAAAGGGTGATTTTTTTTAGTCTGTCCGAACTTCCGAAAGGGGTCACTGAAAACTGTGAGTTTACGCGCAAAATTTTAAATCTGTGTCTCAATAGTCTAACAAATCATCATGGAACGTTGAACATCAAAGCAACGCTTGCAAATTATCGAAATTTATTATCAAAATCAATGTTCTATGCACTAAACTTATAGAGCATTTCGTAAACTTAAACTTCGTGAAGTACTCGCCGAATTATCGCATTTCACGCTGTACGATATTAAAACCAAAACAACACAGAAAAATGTGCATTCCAAAGAAAATATTGTCGCTGTTGCTGGCATTGTTGATGAAGATCCAAATTTATCAATTCGTCGCCGTTCGCAGGAGGGTGGGTTTTGAGATTTGACTACGCGGATTATTAAATTCCAAATTTGAATGATATTGGTCTGGAGGAGATATGATTCCAACAGGACGGCTCCACATCTCTGGCTCCAGCCAACGCAACCATCGATTTATTGAGGGAACAATTCGGTAAGAAAATTATTTCGAGGGACGGAGCAGTTAATTGCCCACCAAGGTCATGTGATTTCAAGTCTTTAGATTTTTTTTTGGTTATGTTAAATCTTTGGTCTATGCCGATAAAGCAACAACTATTGACGTCTTGTAAGCCAACATAACTCGGACAATTGCTGACATAAGACCCAAATTGCTTGAAAAAGGGGTCGGAAATTGGATTGACGGAATGCGCTTTGTCAGAAGTAGCCGGGGCGGACATTTGTCATCAAACATTAATTTCATTCAATGTCATTTCACATAAAATAAATAGTTCAAAGCATTTAACTTGGTTATTGCTTTTATTTGAATTTGAAGTTTTATTTGAATTTAAAGTTCAGATGCACAAAAAAATCACCCTTTATATTGTATGGTTGTAGCAAAGCTCTGTTTCGAATAAATACGATATAAATATAAATATATCCTGTTTTTTATTCCTACAGCAGAAGTTTGGTGTGTTCGTCAATATGATCCTCTCTTTTAAGTAATAATATATCTAAACATATACAATTTCATAAACTTTAGAATATCTTTTTTAACGCAATATAAAATAATCAATGTAATTTCAATAAATATAGTTTAAATAAAACATAATTATCATTTGGATAAATAAAATTTTTATGCAACCGCTAATTAATTATAGTATCAGTTAAAGACCTTTTAAAGCTAATCAGAACTGAACTTACTGCAACAACATTTAAACTCACCACAAGATAACAAATTTACATCCAGATCTGGTTTATTTATTCACCACAAGAAAAAACATAATTCGAATCCAAGCCGAAAAACAAGAAAACTGATATCAGCTTACACCAAACAAATATTTTCAACATGTATGATGGCTAATCAGTATTTACTAAATAATAAAGCGGTTATATCAAAATATATTCTCTTAAAATAATAACGTATCTCCACGCGTGATAAGATAATTGGTTTTTAAAGATGACATTCGCGCGAACTACGTCACACTATAGCTGCATACGGTAATAAAAATTCTAACGAACTAAAATTCCTGGAATTGGTTTAGTAATTTTCAGAATAAACAACGGTTTATACTTTGTTTATGTTTTCGGTAGGAGAGAATTTCGATGTAAATGTAAAATACCCGATCAAAAAATTACCATCAGCTTTCTGAAAATTAATGATAACCACAAAAAAAAATATGAACGATGGTACGGGTTTTTGAAATTTTATTTAACCTTCAAAAATTTTTCACCACTTCCTAAAAGGACAAATACGAATTGTAAAGGAAATAAAATAAAATGTTAAATATTCGAGAACAAAGTCTTATCTTTATTTTGTTTGGGTATGTTCATTAATATCTTGGAAATAACTTTAGTAATTACTAAAGATCATAAACTGCAGAAGTCTATTTGAGATGACACAGCTGTAAAATGGAAAATACTAATAAAGAAAAACCCCATGTAGGAGCGTGTTACCATTTAACGTGTAAATATGTACTATACATGAAAGCACCGAACACTGTCAGTCATGATTAACGAAATGTCAAGTTTGTTGATGATGTTGATGACAGCATAGCATATAACGAAGGACCTTTCAAATTGAGTGTTGTTTTTAATTCTTTAATAAAACACATAATTTGTGTTGATATTAAAAACTTTTTATTGATAATAGAAGCATTGTATGACATTCAAACACACATACGTCCACTTTTTTGTGAAAATTTTAAATTACATTTTGGTATAACCGTGGCTCTATCTCACCAATGACTGAATCATTTCATCCTTTCCTTCCAAAGAATATAGCCCAACGGTGTCAAATCACCGTTTCTTGCAAAAACTCGCGCAGGAAATTTTTCTTTCAATAAATCAATGGTGTAGCGCCATCTGTTGGAACCACATATCCTCCAGGTCAATATTACTCAATTCAGCCCACAAAAATCCATTTATCAGCTCTCGTTATCGAGCACCATTCATAGTTACAGCTTCACCAGTAGCAGTCTGAAAGAAATACGGCCCAATTACACCTCCTGACCATAATGAACATCAAACAGTGACTCGTTTAGAATATAAATGTTTCTCATGAATCAATCGTGGATTTTCCTCACCCCAAATGCGGCAATTTTGTTTATTAACTTAGCCAGCTATTTCAAATTATCATCTGAAAAGATGATTTTTTGAGAAAAATTACATGGTTTGTTCTTTGATCCAGTTAACAAAAACAACGTTTTGAATGATGCAGTGGCTTTAGTTCCTGTATTATTTGAACCTTATACGCCTTCAGAGCTAAATCCTTTTGTAAAATAGACCATTGATTGATACTTATTGAAATTTGTGTATCTTCAGCAACACTTTCACATACCAAATCAATACGCTTTTGTGATCGACGGCTACGACTATATATTATCTTTATCTATTAAAAAAGAATTAAAAAAAAAACGCTCAGTTTGAAAGATTTGTTAGAAATGTATGGCTTTTCGTAAGATAATTTAGAAAAAATATACTACCACTAATTGAGTCTTATATATACTTATTTGCTCGTTTTGAAAAAAAAAATATCAATAATGTTTCAAGATCTTATTGGGTGTTCATAATGTGTTTCTTTACCTCGGAATGCGTCATGGAGTACACGTTACTCGGAATAACGCGCGTGGCGTCTATTGACTAAGATGATCTATTTTTTATCCATATGTATTCCAAGGTACCTGTGTTTCATGCTTTACAGCCTCTTTGACCCGTCGGAGTTCAGACGATTTTATTAGCTTTCTACCTATAATTGGTGAAAGTCACTGATATAGGCCTTAATTCTTCTACTAGAACCTTTGGAGTGAAATATTAAAATCGAAGAGATTTTTAAAATAAACAACAAATAACCTTACGAAATGATTCAATTCAATTCGAAAATTAAACTATGTTATATTTATATGACAGTCGTACCTAAAGAAGCGTGAAAAAAACCGTGAAGAAACTTGACAATTTTCTGCCCCACATTTTCTTTCATAATATATGTCAATTCACAACAAAATGATTGTTGTTTAGTCTATAAATGGCTCAGCATCAAACTCTCATCTACCTCTTTCTGCACCTCACTACCTGAATCGTCATGACAACATAAACGTGTCTCGGGTCTATCATCTATTTGGATTATTTTAAAATGTTATTTAGTATGAGAGGATGGACCATCAATTTCTAATTGTTTCATTGTTAACGAGAAACAAATTAACAAATAAAACTGTAGAAATATGAATTTAGAATGAATTTATATTGTAGCAAACAATTTTTCAGGGCAAAACACCATATTTTATTTGCGTTAATTTTTTTTCCTTTAACTCATTTTCCTGGTTCACCTCCTGTATAGGGTTTTAATAGCATGAAAAGTAAAAAGGAGAATGGGTAAAGCAAATAAAAATTCTTCAGCAGCACTATTTTCTTCTGCGCCTTCCGACTTCATGATTTTCATGATTTTCACACCACGCCTTGAATTAAAATTTTAATGTAATAAAATCGGACAAACGGAAGATTGCCATGATGTTTTTTAATAAGTTAAGACAAATAGAACTTGCTTTGCACGTAAGTTAAAATCATTACATTAATTAATGTAACAATTACAATCACAAAAAAAAGATCTTATAATTAGTCGCAATAATTTAATAAAACTCATTAGCCATAAGATGTGAAATTATAATAATCCACTCTGTATTGCAGCCTTAATATATATATATATATATATATATATATATATATATATATATATATATATATATATATATATATATATATATATATATATATATATTTATATATACTGAAATGCAGTGAACTTGTATTAATAATGAAATGAAAAATTGGAAAATATAAAATACCACATTAAAAAGCACCATGTATTTCTTAAAATTAGCGCTGCTAATCGCAGAGAGAAGATTATAAACAACAGTTTGTTTTTGTCAATTTGACCTTGCGACAAAAGCACGCATCAACTTCATAACAAAACGTACAGGATGTGTCAAGGTGATCTTTGTTATAAAACCGTTAATCAAATGCATATACATTTTTCTACCTGTTGAATTTTCGATTGTTTGTATAATGTATAAATACAGTTACTTATAGCAACAATTTATAAAATGGGTTATGGCTGAATCCACTCCTTGTTATAAAAATTACCGATATTGAAACATTATTGGATATTTTAGACAAGTTTTGCAAATTTTGAGAGAGTATATACCCATGAAATAATTCTGAGGCCTTAAAAACCGTTTAATTTTTATATACATACATTTAATGAACTGGTTCTCTATGGTTTGATAGCTGATCAAGAGGCTTTGCCTTCCCCTAATGGTATTCAAGTTTATGTTTTTTACTTAGAGTGGTGACCACTCTTTCCCATCATTTTTATTACCTAGTAATAGAACGTTTTCTTGCTTCTTCCGTTTTATTTGGCCACTCCTTTCTCCTATCTTTCACTCTCCCTTTTCATTCCGTTATTCCCGTCTCTTGTATATCGTTCTTCAGTACCTCCTCCATCTTTTCCGTTTTCATTCCGGTCTTGATCTCTCTATACCCTTTTCCAATATTTCCTTGGTGTATCTTTCGCTGTCCATCCGCTTGGTCTGACCCCACCAACTCAGTCTGCTTCTGATTCCCTTCACTATATCTGGACTATTACAGAAGTTTGTTAGTTCTTCATTCGTTCTAATTCTCAAACCTGCTTCCCTTTGGATGGGGCTATATACTTTCCTAAGTGATTTTTCTTTCTCAGGCACTTAACGATAACATATTTTTCTCTATTGGGGTCCACATTTATGACCAGTATCGTACTATTGGTCTAATTATTGTTGAATATATGTTTATTTTAGAACATATAATAAAATTTACATATAATGAAATAATATAATCAAATACAAACATTTTCTAAAAATTCAAAAAGCGCGTTATATTATGTACCTCTATAGATTAATGCCTCTGCCACAATCAATGGTCAATATGCCAGCACATTAGTATGACTATAGGAATTGTTGCATGGATAAAAATACTCTTTCGATCACGTAATACTGGAAGGTCCTGATATCATCCGGCCTAATTACGGCGTGACAGTGGATCAAAATTTACTCAAATAGTAGTTAATGTTCAACAAAGGTGCACATTATTTTCTGAAAAATACAAGAATTTTGGTTACGAAATCTCGAACTACTACATCGTTGGCACGCGCCACTACTTTTACTTCAATCCCTTCAGCACGAATAATTTAAAAATATTACATGATATAGATAACCTGATAAATGAGATGGAAATTCGTGATGCTTTATATGGCAGAAATTTAAATTATATCTTTACGAGGGCCACTAAAATTGTTGAATTGTGGGAAACTTTGTAAGCTGAACGCACAAGAGGAATGTATATCATCATCAGTGGTTATCCAATGTAGTTTTGGTCTTACTTTATTTGTTAAAACAATAAGTTCCGCTGTAAAGGACCTTTTCTCTGGTTTATTGTCATCATACCTTACGACATTACCAGCTCACCTCAGTCTACCAAATTTTATCAAGGTTATTATGTCTTTATTACCGACTTGTCTGCAGATGTCACCTAGCTCGAAAGTATACCTCCGTCCCCATATACAGTTCTCGCACGTTGCCTCATGTGCTCCTCTTAAGATTTTTCTCTCAACAGTTGATAAGAGTCATTCATTGACCTTTATTATTGTCCAGGTTTCTGACTCGTAAATTGGGACTAGGGCAATAACAGTTTTATATTACCTGATTTTGTAAATTTTATGTTAGATTTAAGCAAATTTTAATTATATATTTAGAATTATGGTTACGCAGCTATTTTGTAAGGCCAAAATTGTATTTATTGGCTAGCCATCGTCCGATTTATGTATTGTAAATGTTCGCATTAGTGTCGTTGAGCCTAAACACTGAAACTCTTTTACACCTTTAAGGCTATGACCATCAATGGTGATATTCTGTCCGACGTTTCGCCCTCTTCGCTTATTTGTGACTAACACATCTTATAATTATGTCTACGTCATCGGCGTAGATCAGAATTTGAGTAAACTTGTAAATATAGTGCCTCAGCTATTCAGTTCAATTTCTGGTACTACTTTTTCTAGAGCTATATCAAACATGAGACTCGCTAGGGCATACCATGCCTCTCGCCCATTTTTGATTCAAATAAGATCGAAATTCAGTTTTATATCTTGACTGTACTGTAAATTTATGACATTTTCTGGTATCTCTAATTCGTTTATAGCTTCATATAACTTTAGTCGCAGTGCACTATCATAAACAATCTTAAAATCAATGAACGTATGAAAGGTGTCGATGTTGTATTCGTTTGGTCTGGTTCTAAAATATGGCGTACTACGCAAAACTGATTCGTTATATATCGACCCGATCTAAATCCGCATTAATAGGATCCTAGTTTAGGTACCATATATACTTGAATACATTCTAAGAGAATGTAAGATAGTATTTTCTAGGCAATATTCCCTACTATTATGCCCCTGTCGTAGAGAAATGTCGTATGGGTAAAAAGTTACTATTATCTGTTTGTAACCATGGATAAACTTTTTTACGAGTATCAATTTCTTCAAAACAGAATCGAACATTATAGGAACATATGATGTTTATAGATTAGAGGTTGATAATTTTTCATTCAAAATGATTTTATATGATGGAAAATTATAGGGACACTTACCCGGGGGTCTTAAAGTTCCGGAACCTACTATTTTTCAATTTTCGGCATTATTAAACCACGCTTGATAACATCTCATTAGAGCTGTCAAATTTCTCTTGGTTAAGTTGGTAATTTCTCGATTTTTTCTCACAATTGCTGGTGACAGGGATAGGGTGAACAAAATTCAACTTCTTTCAAAAATTCAAAAATCATTTAAATCGAATAAAACAATTTTATACTTTGTTATCTATCACTTTTATATATAAAAGTGATAATAATATATACAAGTTATAGATAACCAAATATAACATTTTTTTATGCGATTGAACACAATAAACTATCACAAAGTAGGGGACAAATCAATCCATAATTATTTAAAATTCATTTAGTTTAAAACATATTCCCTCAACTCCTACTCTAGCTACTTTAACATTACTAGAAAGTTTAAGTCTTTTAAACATTTATTGTTTAATGTTTAAAAAACCGAAACAACTTCGAAAAACATTTTAAACAATATCTGTGAATCGGCCAAAAAGTATTGTTCATACGTTAACCCCTGCATATTTCTTCAAGAAATAAACGGTCATCTACTTTATGCTTCGGAAAGTAAATTTCTAAAAAAGCACACAAATAATTGAGATTTCGATGCTTTTTATTTTATGTTATTGCTTGGACTTTGAGTGTTAAATACACCATTTAAATGTTCACCACGTGACCGCTTGCACGACTCTATCCTTTTGAGGTCATTTCCAATGACTTTTTCGCACATTTCGGCTGGTATCTTGGCCAAGACTTGACGAATATTAGTTTTCCGCTGCTCAAGACTTTGCGGATTGTTTACGTAAACACGATCTTTCTCGTAGCCCCACAACAAATGTCCAAACGGTGTCAAATCGCATGATCTCGACGGTCAATTGACTTCACCAAATCTCGTAATTACGCGGCCTGGGAACTTCTCGCACAATAAAGCCAAAATTGGTCGTGTTGTGTGGTTTATGGCGCCGTCTTGTTGGAAACACATATCGCTCAGATCGAAATCTTCAATTTCTAGACGAAAATAATCCGTTACCATACGGCTAGAGCGCTTTGAATTGACGTTAATAGACTTCTTCTTGGAAGAAGTACGGGCCAATCACACCACCAGACCATAATGCGCACCATACAGTCACCTTTTGCCGATGCAATGGACTCTCCATAATCATTTGTGGACTTTTAGAGTAGCATTGTGGCAATTTTGCTTATTTACGTATAAATGAGCCTCATCGCTGAAGATTTTATTCGAAAAATCAGGTGAATGTTCAAGCACCCAATAGGCGTATGCTCGGCGCATTCCATGGTTGGCGGGATTCAATTATTGCGTGAGTTGAACTTTGTAAGGATAAAGATGTAAGTTAAAATGCAAAATACGCCATAATATGCCTTAAAGCGGCCCCTAGACCTGAAACTTGATTGCCAACCATACTGTCAACTTGTTTGCTTCAGGTCATGCAATCTTACCAGCAACATTAACAGTTTATAAAAATAAGTTGTCGCATACATTATATTGTTATGTGTACAATTGAGAATTATTTTACTACTCATTAGGGTTTCAAAATGACAGATTCGCTGCAGCATGGTGGCCAACACTAGGTTTCTCCTATTAAAAATTAAAATTTTTTGATTCCATTGCAACAGTCGGTGCAATATGGTATTGCAACTGCAACATACAACATGACAAGTTGGCAACCAAGTTGCAGGTCTAGGAGCCGCTTAAGACAAGCCCACAGACTGTGAATACCGAGGAATCGATAAATTTGGATCTTCAGCCACACTTTCACATACAGCAGCGATATTCTCCATCGAGCCAGGCGTTACAATGATGCACATGTCTTACCACATTCGTAACAGATCCAGTATTTTCAAATTACTTGACTGTATTGGAAATTGTGCACTGAGAAGGACGATTATGACAAACACAGTCTGCTTCTAAGGCGCGAGACGTGGCAACGGCAGAATCACCATTTTTGTAAAAACTTTTCTACAAAAAACCGAACAATTCTAACGTGTTGTGGAATGGAAGAGTCATTTAGTATTTTTTGTAGTATCTATATTTTACCAGCAACAAAAAAATAAATCGAACGACACCTTCTGGGTTTCGTTCTGGTTATTAAACAAGCATTTCATTTAACGTTATTTATGCTCACATCTTCAAAATGTTCTTAAACTCAATCAGTGGATTTACTATTATTTTTTAATAAATTTCCACGGAGTACTTTACATTATGAATTATATTTAATTCAAAATGAAGAAAATATTGAAACTGAAGAAAAAAACAGAAGACAGGATTGATTAGAGGCGCATCAATAACTAAGGATATTTAGTGATTTGATCTACAGCTTAATGTGGGTTTCAAACCATGGTTATTAGCTTCCGATAAACCCGGTTAGCACTCCCTCTGGCAATAGCTGATGAGCAGCCCTTTGTTTTGTGCTTAGCCATAACTTTCTCGAGATGCCTGCCAACTGGTGAATCACCAAATCCTAATAAGGCCCATCCTATAAGGGCCATCCTATAATAAGGTCCTAATAAGGCCCATCCGGCTATATAGAGCCTTGAATTGGTGTGACAGAATCACAAGCATCTACACCGAAAGCAGGAGTTGAACCCATTAACGCGTTAGTTACGTAAGTAGAAGTCTGCACTAATAAATTCTTGATTTTTTTTGCGGGTTTTTTCTAATTATAAAACATACCACTATAAGAAACTATTTTCGACTTAATCTTTAGTGATATTTAGAATGAAAAATTATGGTAGTAGATTTTCAATCATTAAAACTGAATTATATATGATATCCTGATCATCAAGTCGAACGTATATATTTATGAACTAATATTTAACAACCTTTCAAATCAGTACTATCTAGAGCACGAATGGATATTATCCGTACTGTATAATCCGGCTTCATAAAATATATTTTAAAGGTTAACAACTTTGCTGAATAATAATTAATAGTGTCATAACAATCGTAAAAATAAATATTTCTGGTTGGGGAGCTTGTTGAGAACGGTTTAAAATATATACTTTCTCCTTAACATTAAACATGAAAGGTATATTACGTGCTTATGCTACCGAATTATTTTGAAAGGTGTAAGTGTTTTTGATAAAAATATATTCAAGCGACGTCGGAAGAACCTTGCAACTGGAAAATATGTGCAAAGAATGAAGTGGAAAAATAATATGGATTTGCGCTCACATTGCATCAATGATTTTACGGATATCCATAACTGAATAGGCAGAAGTAAATGATATTGACTAATATAAATTTAAAAAAAGGAATAAAACAATTTTTTACTTTGTTATCTATCACTTTTATTTTTAAACAAAATTTGTGTGACTATAGTTTCGTAAAAAAAATATTTTTTTTACGAAACTATAGTGACACAAATGTTGTTTAAAAATAAAAGTGATAGATAAGAAAGTAAAAAATGGTTTTATTCCTTTTCCAAAAAATGGACTATAACAAAGTAACGGACACATCAATCAATAATATATATTTACTCTTCTTTTGATTAAAATTCGACAAAGAAACAAACACTGATGATACTGAATCATTGTTAAATTAAATTAAGAATGTCATATATATATATATATATATATATATATATATATATATATATATATATATATATATATATATATATATATATATATATATATATATATATATATATATATATATATATACACACAGTGTATTTTATTAAAACCTGACATAAGCTAATTTTTTTATTTCAAGTGATAGACAAGTATTTCCAAATGCTATAAGTTATAGGACTAGCTACTAAAACAATATTTTTTTAAATGGCAATACCATATTTTTTTAACATAATTTGACATATCTTAAAATCAAAAATAAAAATTGTTATATCACATTTCTTTATTGGAGTGTAGTTTTAGAACAATTAGCAAAAACAACTAAAATAATCTGGAGTCGGCAGAAACTAAAAGAAGCTAATATAGAAATGGTAGGCTTTGAAAATTTAACTTGTCTTGTTTGAAAGGATTGTGTGAAGTTATTGTGCTGTCATTGTGTTCTTTGAAAGCTGTTGTATTTGAATGTGTATAAAAATAACGTTTTAATTCAGTTGCTATGATCAATCAGTTATTTAATCAAAAAGAGAGAGATGAATTAACTTTTTCTTCATGTTGGTGGCTTAAGTTTACGCGCTTAAGTTATTTCCTACATGGTAATTAATTACTTAATAATTAATTATAGTTATAGTTATAATTATATTAAATTTATTATTAGTAATATAATATTTAATTAATAATAATAATTATTACATTAATAATAATTCACAATATAATTACTATTTCGATTTTGGTAATTTTGATCTGTGGGAATTCAATTTTTGTTGCTTTGGCCTTTAAGATATTATTTGAAAGTATATATTATTCCAAGCGGGAGCATCCATTCGCTATTGGTTTAGTTTTTTTATCAAGACGTTTCTCGTAATCAATCCAACATTCCAAAGAAGATACAGACTCTCTCCTCTCTTAGGATGTGTGACCTCTTTACAACACTAACCCATAGAACTGATGTTCAATTGCCGTATCCTAGATACCTCTAGGCAACAGGTGTTAGCATCAGAATCTAGTAAAGTACAGTTTATTACAGTGAACTGAACGATTACTCATCAAACGTTGACTAGGAAACTAATCTAACATGAATAGCACGGTGAAGGAGAGTCCCACTATCATACCTAGTGCCCCTTCTTTGGCTATATTGGACGTGCGATCGCAAAGTCAATTACATTTCTGGAAAGCAGCTTCCTTTTAGTAAAGTTCCATGACTTTGAAGTCGATATGACATTTATTTCTCTTTCGACAGCCTTCGAAAGCAGATAGATATTTTTTTTGGCAATAAAGATGCGAACTATTTGGCAAAAAGGCATTATGGATCTACCTCTACGTTGTCAAAAATTTGTAAATAATAATGTTAATTTCATAACAGACTAAATAAACATTTACATATATAATTAGCGTTTCTCTTTATCTTAAAAAATCCTACGATTTTACGGACAATATTTGGAACTTATATCTCTATTCGAGTTTAGTGTTTCACACCGAAGGATCTAATAGAAGTATTGAAATGACAACTCCACAACTAATATAAAATATGATAATTAGTTAAACAACCTAATATGTATAATCCAGATATGTATTTTAAAGTATAGCAAAAAAAATTAAAATAACTTTTGTTTTATTAGGAGCAATGTAGTTTATTAACATGCTTTATTTGGGAAAGTAAGTGCATTACAAACTAAAAAATCTTATATACTTTAAAGATAATTTTATATTTTTAAATAAATGTTATACATTATCAGTAAACTTCAGTATTAGTACTTGAAATATAGCAAACAGATTTTGGTACAGACTATAAATAAAAAATCAAATACTTATTAATGATTATATAATTTGTTAAGATTCTACCGAAACTATAAGATATTATGGTTTATATTGCAATATTTATTTTAAAAGTAGAAAATAAAACCAATTTTGTAATATTTTCAACTATTTTATTAGTTCAATATTTTGTGTTATTGTTCCAAAACACTATTCAAATACCACATGGTTGACGTATAAACTAGATATTTGCTTTACTAGCTGCACCATCTAGTTATAACGGTCATAATTCAATGTGCAGAATGTTACATAATCATTAGCATATAATAATATATGAGTTGGTTAGTAATTATTATTTGGTGTACCCATAAGTAGTGTCTTTTTCCAAATTTGCCATTTTCATCATTGCGATCTACTGACCATAGTTTAATTTACCACATTACTTATAATAAAAATATATTGATATTTAGTTGTAAAATTGCGAAAGAAAATGTTAGCCTTATAACAATGGAAGAACAACGTGTGGATAAGTTCCATATTAGCCATGTGATGATTTACGAGTTTCGATAGCATAACAATGCCACTAATATTACAAATTCATAGTGTACTTCCACTAATATTACAAATTCATAGTCTAATGCCACTAATATCACAAATTCATAGTGTATTTCAAGGTACCAGGATAAAGATCCTGGTACCTTGGATGGCAGAACGTACCCGCGTTGGTTAAATAAAATGAATAAAGATCATTTCAATATGTTTCGCGTTAAAAAATCTGATAGACCTGTTGAGTTTGATGAGGATATGCTGTTGCCTGAAATTGAAACTGAACTCAACCAAGCAATCCAAGAATTACCCATAAAGCTTAAAACATTATGCTTCACAACGGTCTTTAAAATGACTGAATAACTGCAGAAGGAATGTATGTGCTATATCAACTTTCAGTTGAAAATATAATTCAACATGTAACCATCTGCAGTGCACTTTCTTCCAGGTTAGTGATTGAATATTTTCTTGAATAAATTGTTACTGCAGATAAAAAGTGAATTCTATACAGCAATCCGCAAGAGAAAAAACGGTGGTCGACACCAGAAAACAATCTTTGCTCACTCCAAAATTAGTTTTTACTCTAAGTATATGTTACTATAAGTATTTTATACCAATTATTCAGTATATAAATGCTGCTGAATAACATTTTGCTCGCTTAATAGACTAACCATGGTTTTGAACCAAAAAGGGCGAAAAATGGTTAATTAAATAGGTGCAATTCTGCAGCAGAGCACTACAAGACCACATATTACCAAAAGCAGCAAAAAAATTTAGGCTGGGAAATATGTCCTGACTCATTGTATTTTTTTGATAATGCACAGAGAATTTTCGAGAATATTTTACTTCAATATCACCATAATTTTATAAAAAACGAATAGAAAGTTTGTCATAGGGATAGGCGAAGATTATCCATAACAATGAGGATTATATTGTAGATTAAATATATATCAGCAGATTATATTTATAGTATAATATGTAGTTTAAAACTGTATTAACTCTTAAATAAAATTAAATGTTTTACAGTATCAAAAAATTAATTTAATTAAATTAACTTTTTCAAAAAAACCTTTTTGAAAATATTTAAATTATTAATTGATTCAAGGCAAGTCTGAAGTAAATTATAAACGATTTGTCTACCACCGATCAGTAAGCAGCAGCTAATACGTCATTAAAACCAACGTTTCCGTAGAACAAAATTTGGATATTTTGGAAGGTGTTTGAAATGAAACTTTACGCGCTTTTATATGTTGTTACCTTTGACCATTTTGGCCATCTTTTTTACCTGATCTCCCTTTGTAAATATTTATTATTCTAAGTCATATTTATAACTAAATGTTCTTGTGAAGCAAATTAATTGTATTTAGAATGTCTTATAGGTCTCTTTGTTATGGTTCAAGAAGTATGGTTCCTGTTAAAGCAGATTTCTGTAAGTCATAAAAAAATTATACAGTATGAATATTTTTATATTTGAAAATTTTTGAAAAAGGCACTGTGTGTCGAAAAGAAGTTTGGTTCCTGTTAAAGCATATTTGTGTAAATCGTATCAAAAATTATACAGTATGCTTCAGACTTATACAGAATCTTTGCTTATATATTTATTTTTATATTTGTTCATGATCTCTTGTAGCCGCCACTACTAATTACCCTGAAAATATGTATTTCTAGATATATAATAGATTGGAATTAAAATATAGAGTTAATATAAACCTATTTGGCTCAAAATTACATTCAGTATAACATTAGCAATTTCTCTTTTATACATTAAAATCTATAACAATTTTTTCTTCAGTTATAAATTTTTTCGCAGCTGCTATCATAATTTGCAAGAGAAAGCTGCACTTTATTGGATAATGAACATTATTTGGTATGTAGCAATTGCCAATCAATTTGCTATAGTAAAGAAAAAAAGAATTAAGAGAAAGGCACGTGAAAACCAACTTAAGATCGAATCGAGCTGACCCCAGTTGTTGAAGGATATGAAACCGGATAATACATATTTTTTTACGAATAGCGGTTTTATAATGTTTTGTTTCGCTTTTTTTATTTTTCTCTTTTCTTCCCATTCGTCTGTATTACGAAGGATCGATGAAAAATACCTTTTTCATAATAATCAGAATCAACTTTCAATAAAAAATAAAACAAGTAAAATCAATGTTACCATTTTTGTGTTGTATTGTTTAGTGACTTAGTGAACAGTCAAAAAATGGAATTAACTCGTGCGAATTTTCGTGCGATGATTTACTACGACTTTCAAAGTGGATCATCTCAACAATAGTGCAACGATCAACTCACTTCGTGTTTTGGCGATGAAGCACCATCTAAAACCACTGGTTTGGTGAATTCAATCGTGACCGTCGTTCGTTCTCGGACGAATTTAAAGAAGGCCGTACAAAATCAATTGTTGTTCAGCAGCACTATTCTCTTCTACGCCCTCCCACTTTAAAAATCCACGAGCCGCCACTGAAATGGTAACTACACTACTTCCGAATTAATATAGAAATATTTTGACGCTAAAAAATACATTGCTTTATAAGCGTAAGGGCATTTTTATGAATGGCAACTTAGTGACAGTGGCAATAGTAACTTAACAATAGGGAATAGTAACATAAACGGCTATCGCCTATCCGATTACAATAATTAATCAAAATATTGATCAGCTTTTTTCACAGCTAATATTGATCAGCTTTTTTCACAGCTAATTTAGCTCATATTTCGGAGACTTTTTTGACAACTAATCTAGTACATATTTGTATTTTTTGACTTAACATTTCAGAAACTAAAGAGTCAATTTTATTAATGGCGTCGTATTGTCTACAATTTGTTCAACTTAACTCTAACTATGATCGTCGTAACAGTATCTCTAGCGATGAGATAAATTTAAATATAAGGAGATAATTTAATGTTAGATTTAGATGAATTTAATAAAAAACATCACATTTAGAAGAATTTAATAAAATAAATTGCCATTATTTTCCTAAGAGGTATTCCTAAGGAGTCAATTTTATTAATGGCGTCGTAGTGTCTACAATTTGTTCAACTTAACTGTAACTATGACCGTCGTAACAGTATCTCTAGCGATGAGATAAATTTTAATATAAGGAGATAATTTAATTTTAGATTTAGATGAATTTAATAAAAAACATCACATTTAGAAGAATTTAATAAAATAAATTGCCATTATTTTCCTAAGAGGTATTCCTAAAGAGTCAATTTTATTAATGGCGTCGTAGTGTCTACAATTTGTTCAACTTAACTCTAACTATGATCGTCGTAACAGTATCTCTAGCGATGAGATAAATTTTAATATAAGGAGATAATTTAATTTTAGATTTAGATGAATTTAATAAAAAACATCACATTTAGAAGAATTTAATAAAATAAATTGCCATTATTTTCCTAAGAGGTATTCCTAAAGAGTCAATTTTATTATTGGCGTCGTAGTGTCTACAATTTGTTCAACTTAACTCTAACTATGATCGTCCTAACAGTATCTCTAGCGATGAGATATATTTTAATATAAGGAGATAATTTAATTTTAGATTTAGATGAATTTAATAAAAAACATCACATTTAGAAGAATTTAATAAAATAAATTGCCATTATTTTCCTAAGAGGTATTCCTAAAGAGTCAATTTTATTAATGGCATCGTAGTGTCTACAATTTGTTCAACTTAACTCTAACTATGATCGTCGTAACAGTATCTCTAGCGATGAGATAAATTTTAATATAAGGAGATAATTTAATTTTAGATTTAGATGAATTTAATAAAAAACATCACATTTAGAAGAATTTAATAAAATAAATTGCCATTATTTTCCTAAGAGGTATTCCTAAAGAGTCAATTTTATTAATGGCGTCGTAGTGTCTACAATTTGTTCAACTTAACTGTAACTATGATCGTCGTAACAGTATCTCTAGCGATGAGATAAATTTTAATATAAGGAGATAATTTAATTTTAGATTTAGATGAATTTAATAAAAAACATCACATTTAGAAGAATTTAATAAAATAAATTGCCATTATTTTCCTAAGAGGTATTCCTAAAGAGTCAATTTTATTAATGGCATCGTAGTGTCTACAATTTGTTCAACTTAACTCTAACTATGATCGTCGTAACAGTATCTCTAGCGATGAGATAAATTTTAATATAAGGAGATAATTTAATTTTAGATTTAGATGAATTTAATAAAAAACATCACATTTAGAAGAATTTAATAAAATAAATTGCCATTATTTTCCTAAGAGGTATTCCTAAAGAGTCAATTTTATTAATGGCGTCGTAGTGTCTACAATTTGTTCAACTTAACTCTAACTATGATCGTCGTAACAGTATCTCTAGCGATGAGATAAATTTTAATATAAGGAGATAATTTAATTTTAGATTTAGATGAATTTAATAAAAAACATCACATTTAGAAGAATTTAATAAAATAAATTGCCATTATTTTCCTAAGAGGTATTCCTAAAGAGTCAATTTTATTAATGGCATCGTAGTGTCTACAATTTGTTCAACTTAACTCTAACTATGATCGTCGTAACAGTATCTCTAGCGATGAGATAAATTTTAATATAAGGAGATAATTTAATTTTAGATTTAGATGAATTTAATAAAAAACATCACATTTAGAAGAATTTAATAAAATAAATTGCCATTATTTTCCTAAGAGGTATTCCTAAAGAGTCAATTTTATTAATGGCGTCGTAGTGTCTACAATTTGTTCAACTTAACTCTAACTATGATCGTCGTAACAGTATCTCTAGCGATGAGATAAATTTTAATATAAGGAGATAATTTAATTTTAGATTTAGATGAATTTAATAAAAAACATCACATTTAGAAGAATTTAATAAAATAAATTGCCATTATTTTCCTAAGAGGTATTCCTAAAGAGTCAATTTTATTAATGGCGTCGTAGTGTCTACAATTTGTTCAACTTAACTCTAACTATGATCGTCCTAACAGTATCTCTAGCGATGAGATATATTTTAATATAAGGAGATAATTTAATTTTAGATTTAGATGAATTTAATAAAAAACATCACATTTAGAAGAATTTAATAAAATAAATTGCCATTATTTTCCTAAGAGGTATTCCTAAAGAGTCAATTTTATTAATGGCATCGTAGTGTCTACAATTTGTTCAACTTAACTCTAACTATGATCGTCGTAACAGTATCTCTAGCGATGAGATAAATTTTAATATAAGGAGATAATTTAATTTTAGATTTAGATGAATTTAATAAAAAACATCACATTTAGAAGAATTTAATAAAATAAATTGCCATTATTTTCCTAAGAGGTATTCCTAAAGAGTCAATTTTATTAATGGCGTCGTAGTGTCTACAATTTGTTCAACTTAACTCTAACTATGATCGTCGTAACAGTATCTCTAGCGATGAGATAAATTTTAATATAAGGAGATAATTTAATTTTAGATTTAGATGAATTTAATAAAAAACATCACATTTAGAAGAATTTAATAAAATAAATTGCCATTATTTTCCTAAGAGGTATTCCTAAAGAGTCAATTTTATTAATGGCATCGTAGTGTCTACAATTTGTTCAACTTAACTCTAACTATGATCGTCGTAACAGTATCTCTAGCGATGAGATAAATTTTAATATAAGGAGATAATTTAATTTTAGATTTAGATGAATTTAATAAAAAACATCACATTTAGAAGAATTTAATAAAATAAATTGCCATTATTTTCCTAAGAGGTATTCCTAAAGAGTCAATTTTATTAATGGCGTCGTAGTGTCTACAATTTGTTCAACTTAACTCTAACTATGATCGTCGTAACAGTATCTCTAGCGATGAGATAAATTTTAATATAAGGAGATAATTTAATTTTAGATTTAGATGAATTTAATAAAAAACATCACATTTAGAAGAATTTAATAAAATAAATTGCCATTATTTTCCTAAGAGGTATTCCTAAAGAGTCAATTTTATTAATGGCGTCGTAGTGTCTACAATTTGTTCAACTTAACTCTAACTATGATCGTCGTAACAGTATCTCTAGCGATGAGATAAATTTTAATATAAGGAGATAATTTAATTTTAGATTTAGATGAATTTAATAAAAAACATCACATTTAGAAGAATTTAATAAAATAAATTGCCATTATTTTCCTAAGAGGTATTCCTAAAGAGTCAATTTTATTAATGGCGTCGTAGTGTCTACAATTTGTTCAACTTAACTCTAACTATGATCGTCGTAACAGTATCTCTAGCGATGAGATAAATTTTAATATAAGGAGATAATTTAATTTTAGATTTAGATGAATTTAATAAAAAACATCACATTTAGAAGAATTTAATAAAATAAATTGCCATTATTTTCCTAAGAGGTATTCCTAAAGAGTCAATTTTATTAATGGCGTCGTAGTGTCTACAATTTGTTCAACTTAACTCTAACTATGATCGTCCTAACAGTATCTCTAGCGATGAGATATATTTTAATATAAGGAGATAATTTAATTTTAGATTTAGATGAATTTAATAAAAAACATCACATTTAGAAGAATTTAATAAAATAAATTGCCATTATTTTCCTAAGAGGTATTCCTAAAGAGTCAATTTTATTAATGGCGTCGTAGTGTCTACAATTTGTTCAACTTAACTCTAACTATGATCGTCGTAACAGTATCTCTAGCGATGAGATAAATTTTAATATAAGGAGATAATTTAATTTTAGATTTAGATGAATTTAATAAAAAACATCACATTTAGAAGAATTTAATAAAATAAATTGCCATTATTTTCCTAAGAGGTATTCCTAAAGAGTCAATTTTATTAATGGCGTCGTAGTGTCTACAATTTGTTCAACTTAACTCTAACTATGATCGTCCTAACAGTATCTCTAGCGATGAGATATATTTTAATATAAGGAGATAATTTAATTTTAGATTTAGATGAATTTAATAAAAAACATCACATTTAGAAGAATTTAATAAAATAAATTGCCATTATTTTCCTAAGAGGTATTCCTAAAGAGTCAATTTTATTAATGGCGTCGTAGTGTCTACAATTTGTTCAACTTAACTCTAACTATGATCGTCGTAACAGTATCTCTAGCGATGAGATAAATTTTAATATAAGGAGATAATTTAATTTTAGATTTAGATGAATTTAATAAAAAACATCACATTTAGAAGAATTTAATAAAATAAATTGCCATTATTTTCCTAAGAGGTATTCCTAAAGAGTCAATTTTATTAATGGCGTCGTAGTGTCTACAATTTGTTCAACTTAACTCTAACTATGATCGTCGTAACAGTATCTCTAGCGATGAGATAAATTTTAATATAAGGAGATAATTTAATTTTAGATTTAGATGAATTTAATAAAAAACATCACATTTAGAAGAATTTAATAAAATAAATTGCCATTATTTTCCTAAGAGGTATTCCTAAAGAGTCAATTTTATTAATGGCGTCGTAGTGTCTACAATTTGTTCAACTTAACTCTAACTATGATCGTCGTAACAGTATCTCTAGCGATGAGATAAATTTTAATATAAGGAGATAATTTAATTTTAGATTTAGATGAATTTAATAAAAAACATCACATTTAGAAGAATTTAATAAAATAAATTGCCATTATTTTCCTAAGAGGTATTCCTAAAGAGTCAATTTTATTAATGGCGTCGTAGTGTCTACAATTTGTTCAACTTAACTCTAACTATGATCGTCGTAACAGTATCTCTAGCGATGAGATAAATTTTAATATAAGGAGATAATTTAATTTTAGATTTAGATGAATTTAATAAAAAACATCACATTTAGAAGAATTTAATAAAATAAATTGCCATTATTTTCCTAAGAGGTATTCCTAAAGAGTCAATTTTATTAATGGCGTCGTAGTGTCTACAATTTGTTCAACTTAACTCTAACTATGATCGTCGTAACAGTATCTCTAGCGATGAGATAAATTTTAATATAAGGAGATAATTTAATTTTAGATTTAGATGAATTTAATAAAAAACATCACATTTAGAAGAATTTAATAAAATAAATTGCCATTATTTTCCTAAGAGGTATTCCTAAAGAGTCAATTTTATTAATGGCATCGTAGTGTCTACAATTTGTTCAACTTAACTCTAACTATGATCGTCGTAACAGTATCTCTAGCGATGAGATAAATTTTAATATAAGGAGATAATTTAATTTTAGATTTAGATGAATTTAATAAAAAACATCACATTTAGAAGAATTTAATAAAATAAATTGCCATTATTTTCCTAAGAGGTATTCCTAAAGAGTCAATTTTATTAATGGCGTCGTAGTGTCTACAATTTGTTCAACTTAACTCTAACTATGATCGTCCTAACAGTATCTCTAGCGATGAGATATATTTTAATATAAGGAGATAATTTAATTTTAGATTTAGATGAATTTAATAAAAAACATCACATTTAGAAGAATTTAATAAAATAAATTGCCATTATTTTCCTAAGAGGTATTCCTAAAGAGTCAATTTTATTAATGGCATCGTAGTGTCTACAATTTGTTCAACTTAACTCTAACTATGATCGTCGTAACAGTATCTCTAGCGATGAGATAAATTTTAATATAAGGAGATAATTTAATTTTAGATTTAGATGAATTTAATAAAAAACATCACATTTAGAAGAATTTAATAAAATAAATTGCCATTATTTTCCTAAGAGGTATTCCTAAAGAGTCAATTTTATTAATGGCGTCGTAGTGTCTACAATTTGTTCAACTTAACTCTAACTATGATCGTCGTAACAGTATCTCTAGCGATGAGATAAATTTTAATATAAGGAGATAATTTAATTTTAGATTTAGATGAATTTAATAAAAAACATCACATTTAGAAGAATTTAATAAAATAAATTGCCATTATTTTCCTAAGAGGTATTCCTAAAGAGTCAATTTTATTAATGGCATCGTAGTGTCTACAATTTGTTCAACTTAACTCTAACTATGATCGTCGTAACAGTATCTCTAGCGATGAGATAAATTTTAATATAAGGAGATAATTTAATTTTAGATTTAGATGAATTTAATAAAAAACATCACATTTAGAAGAATTTAATAAAATAAATTGCCATTATTTTCCTAAGAGGTATTCCTAAAGAGTCAATTTTATTAATGGCGTCGTAGTGTCTACAATTTGTTCAACTTAACTCTAACTATGATCGTCCTAACAGTATCTCTAGCGATGAGATATATTTTAATATAAGGAGATAATTTAATTTTAGATTTAGATGAATTTAATAAAAAACATCACATTTAGAAGAATTTAATAAAATAAATTGCCATTATTTTCCTAAGAGGTATTCCTAAAGAGTCAATTTTATTAATGGCATCGTAGTGTCTACAATTTGTTCAACTTAACTCTAACTATGATCGTCGTAACAGTATCTCTAGCGATGAGATAAATTTTAATATAAGGAGATAATTTAATTTTAGATTTAGATGAATTTAATAAAAAACATCACATTTAGAAGAATTTAATAAAATAAATTGCCATTATTTTCCTAAGAGGTATTCCTAAAGAGTCAATTTTATTAATGGCGTCGTAGTGTCTACAATTTGTTCAACTTAACTGTAACTATGATCGTCGTAACAGTATCTCTAGCGATGAGATAAATTTTAATATAAGGAGATAATTTAATTTTAGATTTAGATGAATTTAATAAAAAACATCACATTTAGAAGAATTTAATAAAATAAATTGCCATTATTTTCCTAAGAGGTATTCCTAAAGAGTCAATTTTATTAATGGCGTCGTAGTGTCTACAATTTGTTCAACTTAACTCTAACTATGATCGTCGTAACAGTATCTCTAGCGATGAGATAAATTTTAATATAAGGAGATAATTTAATTTTAGATTTAGATGAATTTAATAAAAAACATCACATTTAGAAGAATTTAATAAAATAAATTGCCATTATTTTCCTAAGAGGTATTCCTAAAGAGTCAATTTTATTAATGGCGTCGTAGTGTCTACAATTTGTTCAACTTAACTCTAACTATGATCGTCCTAACAGTATCTCTAGCGATGAGATATATTTTAATATAAGGAGATAATTTAATTTTAGATTTAGATGAATTTAATAAAAAACATCACATTTAGAAGAATTTAATAAAATAAATTGCCATTATTTTCCTAAGAGGTATTCCTAAAGAGTCAATTTTATTAATGGCGTCGTAGTGTCTACAATTTGTTCAACTTAACTCTAACTATGATCGTCGTAACAGTATCTCTAGCGATGAGATAAATTTTAATATAAGGAGATAATTTAATTTTAGATTTAGATGAATTTAATAAAAAACATCACATTTAGAAGAATTTAATAAAATAAATTGCCATTATTTTCCTAAGAGGTATTTGATGTGTTATATGGCCCGGAGAAATCAGTGGTACTTCCGATTTACAGATAATTTTGGTAATGAGGATATGTCATTCAAGAAAATTCAAAATAATACAAATATTTTTTAAAAGACTCTATACAGGGTCCTCTCAAATTTTGGACTTATACGATAAATTTAATTCTAAGACTAAAAATCACAAAAGTGGTTGATTTTAATTCGTTCCGAAGTTACAGACATGAAATTAGAAACAGTAAATAACCAGACTTAAATTAGTAAACCAAATAATAACTTATCTTATTTAACGAATTTTTAATGCATATTTTCAATATACCAGACTCTTTGCTAAATAATAGCGTGTGCAGGTATACCGATCGGAGAAGTGACAGTTGTTATTTCATGCTAGTTTTCTCGTAGTTGTTGGGCAACCTCCTGAATATGTTCTGAAATCCTTTTTGGTGTTTGAAACTTATGAATATACTAAATGTTTCATGTATAACCAGAAAAAAATAATCTATAGGATTATGGTGGTCAGGGAAATCTAGATGGTCATACAATAAGGTCACTACGACCAATAGATTGTGAATAGTTGTAGTTTTTGAAATTCCAGATGGTAATTCCGAAATGTACTAGTATACCATCTGTTGAAAACCACATCTCTTCTTATGATCACGAGAACATCCTCTAAAAGTAATGGTAATTCCTCAACAGGGAACTGTAGATAATTGTCGTCATTGAATGCGAACCAAGTGGAAGAAGTATCAAATCATCGATTAAGCTAGCCCAATCGCCCATAGAAAATTCATGCTGAAATATAGACATAGATAACGCTTTTCGAGTTTCTAGCTCCCATCTATATATGATTCTCAAATTAATGAAACCCCTGTCAGCTCATTTGTCCAAAAGACTGCACTGTAGAAATGAAAATTTACCTGCAACAAACCTTGTGCCTCTTGATAATATATAAATGTAGACCATGGTGTTTCAAAATTTGCCAAAAAATTGTTTGTTGTACTTCAATTTCCCTACTAATTCGACATGAACTGGTAATTGGATTACTACTAGCAACATCTAGCATTTGTTGATCTCAATCTGCTGGCAAATTCATTTCTGTGTCAAAAAGATGATCACGAAATCAGCATTCTCGAAACTGTCTGTGTATGTACATCCAGAAATGTTCTGTACTAGGATATTCGTTTATTTGAAAGCCTATGTCGGTATTTCCTATTTGCTTGACGTGTACGTTGTTGCAATAATCATAAACTAAATGAATATCCGCAGACTCTTGATAAAAAAATTCGACCAGGTTTTAAAAATAAACTTTTACACACAATAACTCACTTGAAACTACATATAAAATTTAAATTTGTATTCACACCTATTATGTTCAAAGACTTTTATCTGTGTGATGTTTTTTTTTGGTATAAAGATTCGTGAAATAATTTCTGTAATTCAGATATGAATAACTATTGACCAACCATTTCATCTTTTTAGTCTTAGAATTACATATGTTTCCCAAAGTTTGATTATAAGGATATGGTACACATTGTATTAGCTGATTGTAATATTTGATAAACTTGATTTAAGATGACAGTAACTTGCAAGTTTTGCTCTTGAACGTAATTGATGCACTTGACCAATACGTCCCCATGATTTATCAGCACTCTGTCGAAAACGATTTCTTACATCCTTTATAATCTGCTTTACGGTTGCATATTTGAATTTCAATATTGACTGCAATATTAGTCAAACATAAAATATGGCAGATTTGGAATTATTTTATATATCGTATTTTAAAACAGCTTTAGCCATGTTCATAATTTTGCTAACTTAATGAATATGGAATTATATATAATTGAATGACATTGTTGGTAAAATAATTGGGTTCACAGAAAAAGCATTTTAACATTTTTACAAGCTACATTCGTTGTGCGGCATCTATGTTGTCTGATTTTAAAGGAAGCAGTTATTATGTTGCAACCAGTATATGAATGTATGAATTGAAATACAACAAATTATGCAACACGTCAAATAGATTATATACAATCATTAAACTAATCGTTAAACCGCATAAAAATATTGAACCTATTATAGCTCAAATTAAGTATACTTGAAAAATTGTATAATGAACTCTGGGAGAATATTAAAAACATTTAAAAAATAAGGATTTTTTTCCCGTGCTCCATGTAACAGACCGCTGACTGATGACGGCCTAACACCAGAAACTGATCTGGGGAGACGTGTGTTGAAATTTGATGACACAGAAAAAAATGTTCTTATTTTTTTGAATATTTGTAATATAATTACGGTTGGATTTTGGTGGTGGTGTTGCGTCTCGGTACTATCATCTATTTCGATTATTTCAAAATGTTATTTAGTATGACAGGAGTATCATGAATCATTAATTTCTAATTGCTTCATTGTTAACGAGAAACAAATTAACTGCAAATAAAAGTACAGAAATGGAAACTGGTGGTTTGAAGATGCCGTTATGTTTAACTCTATGTTTAATATATATATATATATATATATATATATATATATATATATATATATATATATATATATATATATATATATATATTGATATAATATAAGTAATTTTACCAAAAATCATTTATATAAAAGTTGCAAAATAAAGAAGTTATTATCAGTTACAAAATTTGAAAACAAACCTGACATTTGATAATCTTGACCACTGTGTTGTAAACACACAAAGTATTTGCTTACTGCTGATACTGGGTATGATTAGTTTTTCGGGTTCTTGTACATTCCTTTTGAGTGCGAACGTGAACGAGGAGGTCACGCTGGAAGACCTCCTTCACGCGAAATGGTAGAGATTGAGGAAGAAATTTTAGAACGAGCACTAGGTCTATAGCAGGTCAAGTTGAAGTTGGTCATAGTAAAGTGTGTAAGACTATATGACAAGAACACTTTTTTCCCTCATCATTGTCAACGGATACAAGCGCTATAACCCAAGAATAATCTTAGAAGAGTACAACAGAAATTAAAATTTTACCAAATTTATTTTGGCTACCGACGAGGTTACGTTTACGACGACGAGGTCACATTTACAAGAAATGGAGTATATATCTTCTATAAATTTTCAGTAAATGTTTCGGCTGGCGTAGTAAATGCTTATTCTGTATTACTTATATTGTAGCATGCATGCTTATTGGGGCTTTCTTTCTTCGAGGGTGAAAACTATTTAGACTTTCTTCAAAACAATCTCCCACAATTATTACAATATGTTCCTTTAAATGTTAGACAGAATATGTGGTTTCTACATGATGAGCTTCATGAATGAATTTCCTAACAGATAAATAGGCCGCAATGAACCTATTTCTTGGTCTGCACGCATTCTCTGCTAACCGAACACATGTTGACAATTTTGAACAATGTTTGTAACATTTATCTTTTAACTTTTATATAAATTATTTTTGCTAAATTGACTTATCATTGCGAGTTCTACAACGCAGTGATCGAAAATATCAAAAAGTCAGGTCTGTTTTTAAATTTTGCAACTGTTTAGAACTTCTTTATTTTGCAACTTTTATATACATGATTTTTGGTAAAATTACTTCTTTTTACGAGTTCCACAACCTGTTAAATATGCGGCAAATTATTCTTACTGAAGTAAAAATATCCCCTTGACAAAAGATATCCTTTAGTAAATATCTGTATGTTTGTATTATCTCGACAAATAATTGTAACATTTCAATGTTACACACATTGAATGATATGGTACCTCCTGGACAATTCCTGTTTGTAAAACTTCAAATATCTAGAAAATCAATTACAAGGTACATAAAGTAATGATACTGATGGCGTAGCGTTTGTTCTATCAACACTATTGACTTTCACTTTGGAAGGGAGGCAGGCATCTGATTCGTCTTTAGTATCAGTTTGAACTTTCTAGAGTTACTTGGTGGTTCGTAGCATTTATTTTCGAGAATCGAATTTTTCTACTGCGAAGTGCTAGTGAAACGAGGGACAACAATTTCACGCAGAGATATGCTGTCAAGTTCTGTTTCAGTATTGGGCAGGGTCCGACGGAAACTATTGCGAAGCTGCAACAGGTTTATAGAAACAATGTTTTGTCAAGAGCTCAGGCTTTCAGGTGATTTAAGGCAAGTCTTGAAGTTTTGAATCGGACTCGGAAGCAAAGGGCCAGAGCTGAAAATGGCACTCTAAAATCACAATAACCAAAAAAGCGAGAGCAAGCAAATCAAAGATCAAAAGCATACTGATTTGTTTATTTTATAGCCAGAAAATTGTGTATAAGGAATTTATGCCTTAAGGACAAACGGTCAATCAGAATTTTTACCGAGAGGTTCTTGAAAGACTCCGAAAAAACGTTAGTCGTGTTTGACCAGACATCGCTTAGGCGCTGAATCACTATAACGCGCCTTACCATACAGCGATTTCAATTAACAGGTTGTTGATAAATTGTTACTCATTTTCAAAACACACTAGAAAAATTCGGTTCACGTAAAGAATTACTGCGAACCACCAAGTGACTCTATAGAGTTCAATCTCACACTGAAGATGGATCAGATATTGGTCTGTTTCGCCTACAAAGACGAAACCAACAATGTTGCAAGATCGAACGATACACTTCCGATCTCATTAATTTATTTACACAACTCGTTATTGTAGATATGTTATTGTAAATATTGTAGATATGTGTTAATATTGTTCCAGATATTAAGGCCGCTGTTCTCGTAATTATGACGAGGAATCAAAATAGCTGCTGAAAATGTTTTTGATGTATCGAGACAGTGACACATTTAAACTTTGTGGTATTTGGAATTAATATATTTTAATTATATTTTACAGTTTCTTATTCGAGAAAAAGGTCCGTTTCCTTTCAAACAGCGTATGCCCCTCGAGCAAGCAGGACCAACATTGTAATAATTTAGGAAAAGGTGTTAATATTAATAACAAAAACTAAAAATAATAATCAATGATATTTTAATCGTCTTCATGGTTAAAATCTTCCCGCTATGAAGTAAACTTTAAAAATACATACTAGAGATTGTGTGAGATACTCTTAATTCCTTTGAAAGTTTCCTCGTGCTTATTCTAGGATCTGCAGCCATAGTTGGTCTTAAAACGTCGATATTGAGAGACCGTGGACTACTTGGTCTCATATCTTTATAAAGACTCATATCTCCCTCCCGGAAATATTTGAATCAGGAATGAGTAAAACCGGTTTGGAGCACCTTCTCCCTCTGTTTTATAAACATTACGAGTGGTGTTAGTTGCTGTGAAGCCTTTTTTTAATAATGTTTTAAAATTGCCCTAATTTTGCGACTTATTTCATTGATGTTTACGTTTTGTTAAAAACCGTCCATTAAATATTTGGAATATTTGGAATGAATCATTTTAATATCAAAGAAGGAATGTTTATATGTCGGAGCAAAAAGTTGAAATCGGATTAAATCTCTGAGAAATGAAGTATAATCCATTATTTATAAACAAAGGAAAAAACGCAAATCTTTTTGCTTCACCGTAGTACATATACACAACATTTAAATAATTGAATATTTTCATCCTGTACAGCGTATACTTAAGCCAATAGTATTTATTTGTACTGCGGTTTATAAGGTAAAAATAGAATAACAAATTCTGAAAATATGGGGTTTTTCCATAATTATTATAGACAGGAAATCCAATACCTAGAAATTATTGACAGTGCGATGAGACTTATTAGCAGAAATTTACTTTTAATAAACGCTATTTATTTATCTGTGATAATTCCTGAATTAAAAGCGATATTTTATTTTGTATATTGTAACTAGCAGGCAACATACATTATCCAACATCATTTTAAACAATGCCATGGCGTTTCGTTGTATTACATTTTCACAGTTACATTTTACTACTCGTATTTACGTCCCAAGGTCATTTCAATATCTGTAAAGGAATATGAGGAATCTATAGTTGAATATTAATTTGAGGCCTGAATATTTTTCAGGTATAGTATATTTTCAAGTATATTTTTAAGTATATGCATATTTGGAAGCGTTAAAATAGGTGAAAATATGTTGTCATTCGATGAAGTTGTGGGTGGTGAAAATATTCACAATAAAGAGATTTAACCAAATCGGATAACTAAACAAAACAAAAATTAGATCAAAAGACCAATTAAAATATAATTTATTGGATTTGTTTTGAAATGTTTGTATACATAGTGATGGTATTATGCAATGATAAAAAAAACTATTCTATTTACATTTAATACAAAAAACATATTAACGAATACATAAGAACCATCAGGGATATTATAAAACTCTATAACTTTCAGATGTATAAGGAGACAATCGTATGATCACATGTTTCAAGTTCGTTTAAAGATAGCTAGCAGCCAGAGCAATAGCTGAAGTTTGACGAATTGGTCTGGGGATATATTGTTGAAAGATGTGATTTAGATAAACTTGTTGATATGACCCAACCATGATCTGAAATATTTCGGTTCATATTGGTTTGCATTATAAGATCCTCTTATGGCTTTTAAGGCTGATCTGATTCCCAAGCGTATATACCCCTATCTGAAGGGTCTTGTTTTGCGCTGATAAAAATGAAGATGATGTGCCAAGTAAGTACGGTCATTACGCAACCACATTCCAAGTAAATGTCTATTAACAGCCACCCTCTAAATACACATACTTGTAGTCACAATAAATCACAAATGCATGATTTTTTATACCGTAGAGCAAGATATCTAAGATGTCATTTGTCACGTCCTTAAATACTTATAAGAAGTCCAGAACTTCATACTTATACATAACTCTGGCACCAAATCTTGTGAAGGGTAGAAGGGTAGAAACAGCTATGTCCAATGATCTCTATAATTTAGGAAAACTTTAATTTGTTTCTTTTATACCAACTGCCCGCCCTATATAAAGTCCGAAAAATTGTATAAAACGAAGGTGCGCGAGCTCGTGGCAATTTAAAAGTTTTTTAACAGAACTACAAGAATAATACTACTTACTTATATTGTTCGTTCTGCCATTTTTTTTGTCATATATATATATATATATATATATATATATATATATATATATATATATATATATATATATATATATATATATTATTCACGTATGGGCCCTGGTGGACCACGCGAAGTACAATTAGAGGCGTTTGTTGTTGTTAGCCTTATATATATATATATATATATATATATATATATATATATATATATATATATATATATATATATATATATATATATATATATATTAATATATAATAATAATAATAATAATAATAATTCATTCTCTCTGTGGTCTTTCGAAAGTGTAGTCTGTATCCTTCCTCTGTCAGTTTTGGGCCGAGAATTTTTCTCATAATTTTGCGTTCTTCTTTTGGTATGTTTTCTATGCTGCTTTTTGTATGAAGTGTAAGTGTCTCGCTTGCGTATAGCACTTCTGGTTTGATTACTGTGTTGTAGTGTCTTATTTTTGCGTGTGTGGATAGGCATTTCTTATTGTAGATATTGTGTGTCTGCCGTATGCTCTCTTCATCTTCTGTAATCGAGTCTTCTGTGCTATCTTCTCTCCTCCTGTGAGGTCGAGAATCTCGCCCAGGTATTTAAAGTGAGTGACCCTATTTATTTTGCCGTATTTGGTGTTCAAATTTTGGAAACCTAATTTGGAGCAGAAGAATTTCGGTTTTTTGAAAGGAGATTTGTAGGCCGACTTTCTCTCTGTCTGTTCTTTTCATTGTCTGCGAGTATGGCTAGATCCTCTGCGAAAGCCAGGCATGATATTTCTATGTTGTTTTTAGATCATCCGAGTTGTACTGGTTTCCAGTGTCCTTGATTTTTCAGTTCTTTTTCCCATTCCCTTATGACTTTATCCAAGACCAGGTTGAAGAGGAGTGGGGATAACCCATCTCCTTGGCGCACTCCAGTTTTAATCAGGAAGGATTCGGAAATTTCTCCCATAAATTTTACTTTAGAGGTTGTGTCAGTCAGTGTCTGCTTGATCAATTGTAGTGTTTTGGGGTCGAGTCCTTGTTCTTCAAGGATGTTGAACAAAGATGTTCGGTCGATGCAGTCGTATGCTTTCGTAAAGTCCACGAACGTTCAGATGATTGGGACGTTCCTGATAGCTTTGTATTTCAGTATAGTTTTAGGTTAAATATTTCTTCAGTGCATGAGCGACCAGGGCAAAAGCCTGCCTGGTACTCGCCAATTTTGTGTTCTAATTGCTCTTGTGTTCTCTGGAGAAGGCATGCTGAGAGGATTTTGTAAGTGACTTGTAGTAAGGAGATTGCTCTGTAGTTGTTCACATCTGTTCTGTCTCCCTTCTTGTGCAGCGGGTGGATAAGAGCACTTTTCCAATCATCTGGTAATTTTTCTGTTTGCCAAATGTTCGTGATAATTTGCGTAAGTTCCTGCAGTGAATTTGGGCCGAGGCTTTCCAATAGTTCCGCAGTGATACCATCTTCACCGGATGAGCTGTTATTCTTTAGTTTGGGTATGTGCCTGTGGATTTCTTCCTGTGCTGGTGGTGGTGATTCTGAGTGGGAATAGATACAATTTTCCTTGCGGAATCTTGTGTCGCGTTCGGGACAACTGAGGAGATCAGATAAATAGTGTGCCAGCTCCTGACAATTCTCCTGATTGGTTAGCGCTAATGTCCCATTCCGCTTTCTGAACCAAAGATCTATTATTGGTGTGTATCCACGGATTTCTCTTGCAAAAGTCCTATAAAAGTCTCTCGTGTTATAATTGCGAAAATTCTCCTCTATGATAACCTTTGCCGTCTGTTTTCTAGTCACGTCAAAAAGCTGTTGACTTTCTGGAGATTTTTTAGTGTTGTACTCTTGAAATGCTCGTTTGCGTCGCTGCAATGCACTTTCGCATTTTGAGTCCCACCAAGGGTGTTTTTCAATGGGATCAGTTCCTGTGCTCTTTGTGGAATTCCCTCCATGTATCTGTCTGTTCCTTTTCCCATTCCTCTGTTATGTTGGATTCCTTGATCTTCGATCTCTCTTTGTTGTGGGTATGAGATCGCAACGTGGTCTATCTGGAATTTTCCAATATATTGAATAGGTGATCTCCATGTCTTCTGTTTTCGTAGAGATTTTTTTAGGGATGTCGACAGGATATTAAGGTTATTCTGTTGGCATAGTTCGATGAGTCTTGTGCCGTTCTTATTGGAAAATTTGTGACCGGTGAATTTGCATACTGTTTTCTGATGGATTTTTTCTCTACCGATTTGTACGTTAAAGTCGCCCAGTAAAATTTTAACGTCATTCTTTGGGACCTTTGCCATTACCTTCTCTAGCTATATATATATATATATATATATATATATATATATATATATATATATATATATATATATATATATATATATATATATATATCTTCCTAAAGCTCCAACTCTAGCTCCAAGCTATATAGATTACGGTCCATACCTTCAACATGGTATTTCAATATGTTTCAATATGACAGTACAACCTCAAACACGGTTGCCGCTTATTCCCCGGAGGCCAAGGGGCAACTATCCACGGCAGCGGGAAGACCTGTCCCAAGGCAGAGGCTGCTAAGAATCACCGGGTTAGATCAGGCTGCCACTGGACTTTTGACAATGCTACGTTTAATATACGGACTATGAAAACGCAGGCCCGATTGTAAGAACTGTTAATCGAACTTGACACCATACATTGGGATATTACTGGGCTTTGTGAATATCGAAGAAAGAGCGAAGAGTTAATTAAATTGGAACCAACTGGACACGTACTCTACATCCAAAGTACGGAGAATGGACGATGTGGGTGAATTGGATTCCTTATCAATCGAAAGTCTTATGACCGACTAGCTCAATGCGTCATTCTGCTGAATAAAAAGTTCAGGTTATGACTTATGCACCAACTGTAAGCCGTAGGGATGAGGAAATTGAGAAATTTTATGATGATGTGGCCCAACTTTTATACACGGAGAACTGTAGGTACAAAATCCTGATGGGTGATTTTAATGTCAGAACTGGAACAACAAGAACTGGTGAAAATTCAACTGGCCGATATGAAACTGGTGAGCGAGACAACAGAGGTAACATATTGGTTGATTTTGCTGAAGGACAAGAACTTTATATTATGAATTCGTTTTACAAGAAAAAAATATAAGCAGAAAATGGACATGGAAAAGACTATCTGGACTCAGAAGTGCAATTAATTACATCATGACCAACAGTAAAACAATATTTTGCAATTGTACTGTCCTTAACAATTTTAATGTTGGAAGTAACCACCGAATGGCACGAGCAAAAGTTAGGATTACCTGTCGAAGGGAGCGGGAATGAATTGTAAGGTCAAAAAAGGGAAAAGTGGATTCTGGAAAATTGCTAGAGAGGGGCAGCGATTTTGAGATTGCTTTATCAAACAGTTTTGCTGAAAGGATCATTTTAAACGTGTTTTCAATATATGTTTCAAAATGAATTTTTATGTATTTTAAACATACTTATTCGGTAATTTTTTTTAGGTATAGTTTCAGAGTTTTACGATGTCGATCTCGAAACAACAGTTAGATTTTACACCACTCAAAGGATCTTTGCGAGTCGATAAAAAATCACTGACCATGATCAATAATACTACGTTTAAAATATTGTTTTTTTAATTCCACAGTTCATCATTTCCAGAATTCATTCATAAACTTTAATTTAAATTTTTCAGTTGTGTAAAAGTCTTAATGGCAAGATTTTCATCATAACTAGAACAGTGGATTGTTTGTTCCTAGAAAACGTAAACTTAAAATACGTATAAAGATTACTAATGTCAATTGCGAAGAGAATAAGTAAGTCAAATGCATATTTAATACCTATCATTAGCGAGTATTTAAAATCGATTAAGAATATTTGTTGTACATAACTTTATTTTTTATTTCAGCTATGATTGATGAGTTTTCGACAAATGCATTTGAGATTAATTGTAATTAGTAATGTTTAATTATAATAAGTAATATTTAATAGGCAATTATGATTGAAAAGTAAAGTGACCTTTCTTTTCAAAATTCAGGCCCTTTACGTATTTACGGAACCATTTGTTTTTTAAGCTGGTATGATAGTCCATGACATCTGACCGAAGTTCCATGTCTTGTTCATTGTTAATTTAACGTAACATTGTTAAATTATAACGTCTTTTGTAATTGTTCATAAAATTTGTTGGCGATTTTTTAAATGGATACATTTACTGAGCAATGAATTTGTTGTGTTGTAGCATTAAAAATTAACTATTACGACTATGAAGCTATGTAATAAAATATATGTAAGTGGTATAAGGATTTTAATGACAATAGAGAAGGAACTGAAGATGAATTTTGTTCAGGGAGACTTTCCAAGATGACCCACAGATTTCGCACCATTTCAATAATGAAGAAATAATTCGAAAAATCGAAATCGAAACATAAAATCAAGGATCTTGCACTGATTAAGTATTAGACACATTATAACTGGAATATCATTTGGATTAATTCAATGAATTTTTAAGAGCACTTTAGGCTGGTCTCGTGTCTCTTTTCTTCTTGTTCCGACAATAAAGAACTTTTTTGTAAAACATTATTCTGTAAAAGAGATGATTTCTTCGGGAGATGACATTTTTAAATGTATAATTAATGATGAGACATAAATTTATGTTTATGATCCAGAAACACCTCAATTATTAAGTGAGTAGAGTGTCAAAGCTGAAAAAACACGTCAAAGCTGAAAAAACACGTCAAAGCTGGTCAAAAATCAAAGTAATGAACAGTTTTCTTTAATTACCGCGGTATTCTCTACAAACAGTTCCTTCCAACTCGTCAAACAATTATTATAGAAGGTTACTTTAGCATTATGCGTTATTTGCCTGAGTTCATTCAAATAATGCGTCCAGATTTGTGGCGGAACAATTCTTGGATTTTGGATCACGCATCATTGCATGCCGCAATAATTATTCCTTAATTTTTCGCTATTAATGAAATAAATACCGTTTCACAAGCACCATATTCATCATAAATCATACCGTGTTACATATCGTGATCCCTTAATTGAAGAATCCCTTTCATGAACGCCGTTTTGAGTCCATTGAAGCCATTCAGGAGAGTTTCTTGGCCGCTTTGAAGGAAATACTAGAATAAGTGTATTACAGTGAAAAGAGGATTACTTTAAAAAAGATAAAATAAATTTGAATGAACAATAAATATTTGGTTTTATTTAAAAAGTCACTTTAACTTATAATCATAAACTGGAAGAGATTTACCACTAAACACCAAATTACTTTTTTAAACTTCTGGACGCACGTTTCGCTAACCATGTTAGCATCCTCGGGAGATGATTTAATCCAATTCGAAAACTGAACCATGTTCTATTTATATGAGAACCGTACCTAACGAAGCTTGAAAAATTCATGAACTCGTGAAGTTTACTACATTGGATGCCTATGAAAGCTTTCAAATAGAAAAATGTAAGAAAACCATGAAACGGGACAAAAGACCTATTCTGTTCGATCAATTTTTCAGTTATTAATGTAACGCTCACTAAACTTCACGGGTCTGGTTTTTTACACGCTTCATTAGGTACGGTTATCATATAAATAGAATATAGTTTAATTTTATAATTAGATTAAATCATCTCCTGATGATGTAATCTCCTAAACATGGTTAGCGAAACGTGCGCCAAGAAGTTTAAAAGGGCAATTTGGTCTTTAGTGGTAAATCTCTTTGAGTTTAGTGTTTTACACCGAAGATTCCAGTTAAAACAGAAAATTTGATTTATAATCATAGTAGAATAAATATTTTCTCTAATACCTATACCAAATAAATAATTACGAACACTTTTTTTTCGAAAACTTTTTTATAATACAACAACCATGAAGTGGTGAATTCATTGAGATATTTTGGAATAGTTGATTATATGATTCTAAAGGCTCTTTCCAATTTTCCAAAAAAACTTTTTATTGATAATTGAAGCATGGTGTATGACATTTAAACAAGAACGACAATATATGCCAAATAACCACCTCTTGCAGCTCCACTGATGTTCACTCTTTTGTCAAAATTTTGTATGACATTTTGGTATAACCGTTGCTCTATCTCACCAATGACTCGAATAATTTCATCCCTTAGTTCAGGAATCGATTGTGGATTGTTCTTATTGATCTGGCTTTTCACGTAACTCCAAAGAAAATAGTCCAACGGTGTCAAATAACATGATCTTGGTGGTCAATTTACATTGCCGTTTCTTACAATAACTTGTCCGGGAAATTTTTTTCTCAATAAATCAATTGTTTCATTAGCAAAGTGAGGTGTAGCGCCATATTTGAAAAACATACCCTTCAGATCAATATTATTCAATTAAGCTCACAAAAATCTAGTTATCATTTCACGATATCGATCACCATTCACAATTACAGCTTCACCAGCAGCGTTCTAAAAGAAATATGGCCCAATTACATCTCCTAATTATTATGCTAATCAAACAGTGACTCCTTTAAGATGTAAAAGTTTGTAATAAATCAATCGTGGATTTTCCTCACCCCAAATGTGGCAATTTTGTCTATTAACATAGCCACCAATTTCAAAATGTGCTTCATCTGAAAACATGATTTTTGAGAAAAATCATCTGTCTGTTCTTTGATCCAATTGACAATGTGTTAGTTAAACCGTATATGCTCCATTTTTATAAATGTCATACATAATATTTCTGAAATAAGACTAGACCTAGGCAAATTCACAACGCCATCTGGATTTTATTCAAGAATTAAAAAGAGCTCTATTTGAAAGACCTGTTAGTTTCAAATATTTCAACTCTCAGAGTCATCTATGCATGTCTATACATTCATTCAATCGACCCTCATAAATAATGGAGAAAAATGTGTTTGGTAATTTTATCTATGACGTAAAATAAAAAGTAAAGTGCCAATTAGTGTGTAGCTTTTATCCACAGTGCTATCTGCTAGTTAAAAAGTTAAATTCCACTGAAACTAACATTTTATCTAAAACAGACTTGTAATAAATTGTATTAATTTTTTCTCCTTGGTGTGATGATTTGTAAATATGCAGTTGTTTATTTCCATAAGAAAAAAAGAGAGATAAGTCTTAATTATCGAACAAATATCACCAATTGAATTCATTTGCTGACCTTATCAGGGTTTTGACCTTGCTACATCTGCATTAAACTATTTAATAAATATGTAATAATATAAAAATGTATAGCACTTGGTAACATCTTAGAAATAATAATCAACATTCTCTAAACAGATATGTTAATATCAGTTTAGGTAAACAATATTTTAAGAAAAATATTTAATATAAATACAAATATTATGTAGGCAAATAATGTTCGATTTTTTTTTGGGTATAATGAAATATAATTTATTTAATATAGAAAATAAATTCGAATCATTATTTTATGTTAACCAGGACTCAATTTACGATCCCTTACCTACTGATTTATTTGATTAATTTCATTATACTGTTTTCATAAAATTCTAGGGGTGTTTTTTACATTGATATTGATCTTCAACAGTGAAGGTTTAAAAAAGCCTCCAGATACAATTCCAATTGATTTTATGACCCGAAATCTTCCTTTCTAAGAAGGTTTTTCTTTAAATATTCTCTCTTTTATTCTAACATCTAACGGTCTAGATGTCTCACCTATATAGAATTTGCCACATTCGCAGGGAATTTTATAAACCACATTTTTGGTATTTCGCTGTGTGTTGGAAATGGAATAATTCCAAAACGGTATTAAAAGAATCGGTAACAAAATACAGAAGATTAAAAGAAACCGCTATAATTAATTTAAATAAAATTAAATGTATTGCTATGCCTTCGGTAGATTTTAATTCAATATGGTTCCCGATTCTAAAGAAAACAATTAAAAACATTTAAGAATTTCAATAAACAATTACAATCACACGATAAACCTCACCTATATATATTTTTTTTGGTAGTACGTCACTGTCATTAAAAACTAATTGTCAATGTAAGTATCATTGACATACACAAAAAATAAATTTACTTTCTATCTTTTCATAATTTATAGAAATTAATATACTTTATTTTTAGGTTCGTTTTGAAAACGGGAGGAGAATACTTCCCGAAACGTTAACGTTAAAAGTTTGTAGATTTTTTTAGAAAATTTTTATATCTTTAAAATTTTGTTTGTTAGGCAAATTTATTACAAAAAAGAATCAGTAAGAAATTTGTCTCCGTTTGGTTTTTTGTTTTTACCCGGTGGTTCTTTATTTACATAAGAACAGATATTTTGATATTTTTTGAGTTTTAGATTGTGGCGAAAACCCCAAATAAAGAAAAATATATATGAATACGCCACAATCATTCACACATTTCTTAGTATATTCACGAACTGGGCACTAGAGCCGTTGGAAAACAAAAAAATATATATAAGGTTACCTTTTTATCCTCAGAAAGTAGCTGTTTGATGAGGTTTTTGGCTTGAATGAGTGATAGAACTTCATTTTTCTTCAGACAATGATGGAAATTATGTTGCTGTTAATGCTGAACGCTATGTCAAATACAATATCTTTGAGCTGAACTGATAAATGTGGATTTAAACAATGTTTTCTTTCAAAAAGACGATTGGACTTACACATCTTATAATACGCGTGTTACACATCTCGCCACATAATCGAATACACATAACATACCACACGATATGTGTGAAAGAGTAATCGAAATTGAGTCTCTAGAATGCATTCCACCAGGCGAAGTTGAGGGGAAATTTAAACGACAATATTTTTAAAATAAAATGTCATTATTTGTTCTTCAAAATAAAATAAAAAATATTGGATTGCCACTTGTTGTATAGTACTAGATTGTGGTATAATCTCTAACCCAAATTTTACATACCCGCATAAGTTTATAAAAAAATACGTGAATATATGGCCTTCCAAAATGAGTCTAATTGTAAAGTGTCTAGAATACTTGAAACTTCAAAAATTTTATATTTAGTTTAATTTTTATAGGTGCGTTATGGGAATTTCATTTTATATAATTAAACAATTATCACTTTATATAAATATTTATTAGAATTACTGACAAATGATATTACATGACAATAGGTAGCACTTAAATATTAATTAAATGTAATTTCTTAACCTATTTTTTTGGCAATGATGAATCTATGGCATAGTCCAATGATTTTTTAACAGGAGCAATGTGAATATGTGTTAACTGAATAATGTTGGAAATGTACATAATAGGTGTTTCGGTTAATAATGTTGATTTTGTCGCAAAACTTGAACATTTATTTCCATAACAAAATAAATTACCTTAGGAAAAAAAGAACTTCTAGTTTTTTAAGATCCGCGATTTATCAAGCCAAATTTTCGGTTCCTGAAAGTCCGAATCCTGCATCGATGAAAATAAGTGGTAGTCCGAATGGGCTAAGTCCGGTGAATATGGCGGGTGGTGTAGGACGTCCCGTTTAACGTTTTCCAATAGTTTTTACCCATTATGCAATATGGGATCGGACATTATGATGTTGAAAAATGATAGTATCGTGTTTTTGGGTGTAGTTTGGTCGTTTTTCGTTCAATGCTCGGTTCAGTTTTATGAACTGTTGTCGGTATCGATCGCCAGTAATAGTTTCACTAGGTTTCAGCAGTTCGTAATACACAGCTCCCGTACTTTCCCACTAAATACACAGCAAAGCCTTCTTTTTATGTGTATTGCGCATTGAGTGTGATGTTGAAGGCCATTTTGGCTTTTCAAAATAGATCCATTTTCAACATTTATCACAATTCGATGCCAAAAAACGTTTTCTATCCTGTCTGGCAAGCAAAATTTCAAATATGGTTTTTCGCCTTTCAATGCCTCTTTCCTTCAGTTCATATGACACCCATTTTCCTCCCTTCTGGATCTTTTCTGAATTTTCGAAAATTGTGGATTGGACAACATTCAATGCTTCTGCCGTTTGTTTCAACGTATCAGTTGAGTCTTCATCCAATAATTCTTTCAAATCTGCATGCTCCTTGTCTCTTATATGAAAATCACCACTTTTAAAGCGTTTAAACCATCTTTCACAAGTTTTTTTGGTTTAGAGGATGTTCACCCTAAGCTTCAACCAACAATCGACTTTCAGAAGCCGTTTTCTTCAAATGAAAGAAGGTTATTAAACTTCCCCACAAAACGTATTTTTCTGTGTGTTTCCAAACTATTAAAAACTATGTTTTTTGTACAGTGACAATTAATAACGAAGTGGCCTTTGATGGCATATGTTTATGCTCTAAAATACCATAGACGTCATTTGTCTATACCAACAAATGTATTAGTAACGCCATCTCTTAAGTAAAATCGACATTATTAATCGAAACACCTATTATTAAATATAAAATATATTGAAATCGGATGTCCATAGAAACTGAATCATTGGGAGGAAATTTGTGTTACCATTAAAATTTGTTTTGGAATACTTGTATTACTAGATCAAACCATGGGACTGAATTATGTTGAAGAAATTCTGTTGAGAATCCTATAACTGTAAGTTGATTTACTATTTATTGTTCTAGTTTTTAGAAAAATAGGATATTTCAAAAAAAGCTTTTTAATACACGTCTAATGTTGTATTTAGAGCATCCTAATTTCTAGATTGTTTGTGTACTAGCTTAATAAACACTTCCTTTAGGTACGGAGGGTCAATGTGTCCAATCTTTATTGACATTTAAGAAGATAAAAAGATTGTGTAACAAAATAATTGTATCAGTATTTCCTCTAGCATGTAGAATTATCTTGTTGAAACTACATAACGTTCAAACCCACCAAAAGTTAGTTAACATTTCGCGATATTGTTGTCCTTTGCCGGTAGCATTGCGTAGCATCGGGCTTGTCATAATCATGTAATACTTCGATTATATAATTATGAATTTCCTGTTTCGATTAAATACCGCTATATATTTAAGTTAATAGATCTTGAATCAAATAAGACAAACGTCTTGTATTTGCGTGCAGGAATATCAATAACTACAATGGCATATATTTTTGTATTTTTCTGTCAAATTCTCTTAGACTAGGGACAAATATTGGTCATTTCTGTCATTTTTGTTTCCTATCAAATATTATCGTACAGTTTACTATAGATTAATTCTTTTTACTTTTGGTAGAAAAAAAATATTCTACATACAACATATTTATTTAAAACAATGCTGTAAAACAGAAATAGCTATTTACAAGGAGATAAACCTATTTTAGAGAATTCAACAAATACTAGGAATTATTGCATATGTAATGCAAACCCAGCAAGGTCAAAACCTAGATAATTTGGTGAATTGCAAAAGTAATAGTGCATATGTATAAGTTACAAATAAATTTCGCTTTTAAATTGACTTTAACATACAACTAGACATTCATTTATTGATATGGGGTGTGGTGATACCAGGTGTGGCGGCTGATAATTCTTATTTTTATCTTAAAAAAAAATAGGTTTAATATAGGAAAAAGGTAAAAAATGGTTTATTCCCGCCCTCTGGCAATTTATGGATGCCCTCCCAAAAAAAACCGTAAACTTTTTGAGGTGTCCCAAGCATCAAGTCATTTTTCTGCATATCAGGAGTTATTGTAATGTTTCATGTAAAGTGCATGAGACATAGATAAAAATAAGCATTAGTCGAAAGGGTCCAAGTCTGGTGACTATGGCAAGTGAGGTAATAGTTCTCAGTCAAGTGCAGAAATGATGTATCTGGCCGCTTTCTCTGTAAGTGATAAGGCGTTGTCGTGTTGCAAATCACTTTTCTGTATCTTATAGTCCATTCTGGTCGCTTTTCTTGTTGACAAGTGACTTGTTGACAGTAGCGAACGGTATTAACTGTTTTACCTGCTTTCAGAAGCATATGGAACACGACACCCTTCTGATCCCACCAAATGCACAGCATTGTCTTCTTTCCAAAACGATTCGGTCTTACAGTCGATGTTAATGTTATCCTAGGTCAATTCATAATATTCTGCGTTTAAGGTTCTTGAAATATATCCATTTTTCATCTCCAGTCACGACCCAAGGCAAAAAAAAATCTTTCATGCCTAGAAAACTAAACCTCGTACACCACTTTTCGCTTTTCTGTCTGTTTTTTTGGTTGACCTGGGCGTTCGTTGTCTTTCAAATCAAAAACACCACTTCCAATCATCTAAACCAATAGCCACAAACGTCTTGCTTTGAGATATTGCCACCATACATTTCCACAAATATTCAATGGCTTTTTTCATTACGCAAGAATAGCAGTACATGCCGCAAATGCTCTTTACTCCTGGACAAAATTGACGTAACAATATGAAATTATCCCAAAAATAAATTGATATTTTAAGCCATTTTTTGGGACCCAATTTCTTGTTTATGCAAAACAACGCTCGATATCACGTGCCTAAAAATTCAATTAGAAGCATGCCTAGATGCATAAATGCTGTAATCCGAAGTACAGGAGGCAACACACGCTACTAGTGTCCCAGTTAAACCATTAATTTCTTTTTTTCATCATTTCATAATTTCAACGGTATTGTTATTAGGTCTTAAGAATAATTTAAATTATTAATAATTTTAATTTAAATCTTATACATATATATTGTAGCTAATTCACTTTTAAAGTATCCGAAAGTGTTTTTTTAACTTTTAATGTAATCAATGTCCATAAAAAAATATTAAAATTAATTAAATATAGCGATTTGTATGATTTGATTTCTTATGCTGTTATATTAATTTTGTCCAGGATATATATATATATATATATATATATATATATATATATATATATATATATATATATATATATATATATATATATATATATATATATATATATATATACATACATTCTGTTAAGAACTACTGGGAATTGATCATTTGAAAAGCCCGCTTAAGGGATTGTCAAAATTCTTTTTATAGCTAAATTGCCACAACTGTTCCACAACAATTCCACAACGTCATCTGTCATTTAGTTTGTTTACAATGGTGGATTTTGTCAGTTCATCACTAGAGTGTTTTGCGATTTTTACAATAGATAAAAACATCGAACAAATAATTTGTTTTAAATTTTGCATTGCAAATGAAATTTCGTGTGCCGAGTCGCTGAAGATGATGCAGAAAGCTAAGGGTGAATTGACTTTATCGTGCATACACGTGTATATGAGTGGTATAGTGCATTCAAAAATGTCGAGATGTGATGGAAGTTTTCGCTCGCTCTGGTCAGCCAACTCAACTGGTCAGTCAAATCAACGTCTTCAACTGAAGTTAACATCGCTAAAGTGAAGGAAATAGTGACTGAAAATCGTCATTTAAGTTTGAGAGATAACCGCAGATCTTTCTGTGTCCCACGAATCAATTCGTACCATTTTAAGCGATTGTTTGGACATAAAACGCGTTACCGCTCGACTAGTGCTGAAAGACCTGAATTTTCTTCAGAAACTCAATCACGTAAAAGTCGCTGAAGACATGCTAGAACGTGTCAATACCGACCCCACATTTATAAAACGCATTGTAACTGGTGATGAGACATGGGTATATGAGTTTGACATGCAAACCAATCAACAAGCTTCGAAATGGCGCCTTCTAACTGAGCCGAAATCGAAAAAACCACGTCAAAGTCAATCAAAAGTTAAGGTGATGTTAACTGATTTCTCTGATTATCGCGGTGTTGTGCACTTGGAATTCTTGCCAGAAGATCACACGGTAGATAAAGAATATTATCTGAGTGTTATGTGGCATTTGAGAGAGCAAATTCGTCGAAAAATGCCAGATTTGTGGAAAGAAAACTCTTCGATTTTGCGAACTTCACCTATTCACCTATTCACCTGATATGGCCCCGACCGACTTCTTTCTCTTTCCAAAACTCAAATTACCGCTTCGAGGCACCCGTTTTTAGTCGATAGAAGATATAAAAGAGAATTCGCGGCGAGAACTGAAGTCGATTCGGAAAATGCTTTTAAAAAATGTTTTGACAATTGAATTATTTGTTGGTATAAGTGTATTATTTCGGAAGGGGCCGAATGTGTATATATAGTATTGATCTGGATGAGATGTGATTCTAACAGGACGGCGCCACATGTCATACGGGCCAATGCAACAATCGATTTATTGAGGGAATAATTCGGGGAGGAAATTATTTCAAGGAACGGACTTGTCCACCAAGGCTCTGTGATTTAATGCCTTTCAATTATTTTCATTGGGGTTATGTTAAATCTTTGGCCTGTGCCGATAAAGTAGCAAGGCGCCTTGGAAGCCAACGTAACTCGTATAATTGCGAACATATGGCTAAGGTTATAGTGGATGCGTATTCTGATGAACTATTGTTCTGACGAACACGTCAGAACTCGCACGAAAATATTAAAACATATAAAGGCAATTATTGTGGTTAAACTGCATGCGGCCAGTTCGTCAGATTACGCACGAATTCGTCAGAATAAGGTGAACGTTCAAACAATTTTGATTTTTTGATCCGAACCGTTGCGATTTGTGTTTATTATTTGTTTATAAATTAGCCCCTTTTACAATGGATATGGAAAAACTAATCAGTTCAGTTTTTGAAAATAATTCTTTATGGAGTATGAAGCAAAAAAACTATCATAATAGAGATATTTCTCGCCAGAAATGGGAAAAAATCGCTAAAGAAATGGAAAGTAATGGTAAGTAAATGCATTCCTATACTTGAATTTATTTATTCTACGACGGTACCCTAAAATGTCATTTTACACATTTATCATATATTACATATACATATTATATTGGAATTGTACTTCGCGATAGGGGCTGCAAAAGTAATTCTTGAAAACGTCTCGTATTTCACTGGCTCTTGCTCAATAATGGTTGTAGCGCCTTAACCGTTATTTCATCGTTGCATATATTTTGTTCGGGCAGTGTTGGAACTCCTTCAATGTCAATTGCTATATTGTGCAGCAGACATGCAGTTTGAACTACAATATCTGCTTTCTCGGGATCGACTTGCAATTCGGTTTTTAAAAATCTCCACTTAGCAACTAGTATACCAAATAAGCATTCCGCGCATTTGGTATACTAGTTGCAAAAATCCGCTCTTCATTTATAAGATTTTGTCTAGAATATGGCTTAAGTAAATATGGCTTCAGTGGGTACGCTTCATCATCCAATATTACAAAAGGAGCTTTACTTCTGTTGAGGGTAAATACTCAGAAGTTAGCATATTGAATTTGTTCGTCTGTAAGCATTTGTAGACATTAGAGAGGGAAAATATTCCTCCATCGCTTTGCTTCCCATAACCTCCAATATCAATAGTAACAAACTTGTAATTTGTATCAGCTATGCCTTGCAACACAATTAAAAAATATTGTTTATAGTATAGTATATCGATCCTGAGTTCTGTAGACATTTTATTCTAACATGTTTTCCGTCAATGGTGCCGACACAATTAGGAAAATTCCATTGATTGAAGTAGTCTTTTGCATTCTTTTGTAACAAATTGGTTGTAGGTACTGGCATATGTTTCCCTTGATAAGTATTCCATATTGAAAGACATGTTTCATAAACTATCTGTCGTATGGCAGTATGTGAAACTCTGTATGAAAAGCTTAACGATCTAAATGACATCCCAGTAGAAAGATACCTGAAATAAAAGAAATTTAAATTAATGGTTATTAAAAAAAATACAATGTGTCTCATGTGTATTTTTAAGCACTGTTTTTGTTTCAGTCGAAGCCGTAAAAAATAAGTGGCGTGGTTTGCGAGACACCTTTCGTAAAGAGATTCAGAAGATACCGAAACTACGTTCTGGACAAGGAGGACCAACCAAGGAGTCCAAATGGCCATATTTTAAAAACATGTTTTTTTTTAAAAGATCAGTTCGTAGGTAGAAAATTACAGAGCAGCACTTTGGAGCCGGAGGTGGATACTCAATCGCAAAATGACGATCAAGAGCCTGATGAATTACGAGAAGGTAATTTTGTTGAAATTCCTGACAACGTCATTGTCGACCAAAACGCAGCACAAAAGGTAGGAATGGAAAGAAATATCGAATCACCGGATTCACCGGCGAGGCCTCCCGAGTTTGTTCCACCTCAAAGCAAACGTGTTAAAACTGTCAAAGCTAATTCCAAATCAAAAGCAATTCAACAATTTTTAATAATCGAGCAGGAAAAGTTAAAAGAATTTAAGCGAAAAGGTGAAGTATGTCATCAAGCAAAAATTCAAGAGGATAGTGACTATTATTTTCTGATGAGCTTATTACCTTATTTAAGAAAAGTTCCCGAAGATAGAAAACTAGATGTGAGAGCAAGGCTACAACAGTTGTTTGTTGGCGAGAAGAAATACCAACCATCATATTGTGGCAATGAGAATTCATGTCCACAGCAAACATCTTCACTAGAGTTTAGAATGCATCAACATCCAATGGAAACTTATGCTAGGGCTCCAGACTTCCAAAGCCCTTCTAGGGCCAGTAGCGAAGAAACTTGGCGACATTCTGAATAAACTAATTCTAGATCTTCACAATTAAGGATCCCTTCTGGCCCAAGTAGTGGAGAAACTTCTGATCAACAGCAGTTTAATGAAGACTTAGCTTCATATTTTTAACGTACCAACCCACTTAATGAGTAAATAAGTATCTGTTAAGTGTTTTGAAAGAGCTTTATAACTATGTTAAAATAACAATAAATTAATATAAAAAAATTGCAGTCTTACCTTAATGTAAACGACAGTCTTTCTTTAGCAGATATACACTCACAAAAATTTGATTGCTTGGTGATACTTTCTTCAAAAATATAATGAAATGTTTCTGGTAACATCCTGAAGTACCCAAAAAATTTGTTTGGTTGCTCTAACAGGTCTTTAAATAATGTATGGTATTCCCCATTAATTGGTCTTGAAGAAAATATTTTATCGACGTGTTTCGTTCTGCCTATAAAAAGAATTTTTAATAACGGGCTCTCCAAAAATTGGCACTCATATGCTAAATTTTCATTGTCATCCATCTTGAATATCTTGACATAACTGAAATTATTAGCATGCACTATAACCACTGACACCTGAACAACAATTCTGACGTGTTCATCAGAACAATAGTTCGTCAGAATACGCATCCACTATAACCTTAGCCTAAGTCCGCAGTTGCTTGAAAAAGTGGTCGGAAATTTGATTGACAGAATGTGCTTTGTTAGAAGTAGTCGTGGCGGACATTTGTCCGAAATTGTTTTGAAACATTAATGCCATTGAATGTTGTTTCTTATAAAGTAAATAGTTTTAAGGCATCTAATTTGGAGTTCGAAAAACCCGGCTAAATATGATTTAATATATTACATTATATAAATATTATATCACTGATTGGTATAGTTCTAACTCTAATAAAACATATTTTTTTTCCTTCTGTTTAAAATTATATCAGTAATGAAAGATATATACTTAATCTGAGAAAAGATTCTGCTCCAAAATTATACTATTAAGGTATTTAGTTAACAAGCAAATTTGAATATTTTAAAAGTGTATACAAATCTTATAGTTAAATAGTATCTCGTCTGTAGACCATACTTAACCATATCCGAAATATTTAAGTTGTTAAAACAAGTGTGTACAGCTCATTTCCAATTCAGTACCAAAGTTTACAACAACTTTAGTCGAATTAGAAATATTCATAGGGGAATTATTATCTAAAGGGAAAAGAAGAAGTTGGAGTTGATGCCACCGTGATGATAGAATGATGCATTAAACTGCTACAATCAATGTTTACATCGAATCAATATATCTCATTTTTAAAGTGTTTATATTGTTTGTCTTCTTATGGCGAACTATTGGTATATTTTTAATCAACTATATGTTATTAGGGTTAACTTACTTTGATTGGAAATTTAATTCTCTACAATAGGGTGGACCGAATATCCGTGTTTTTCGAATTTCTTTTGGTAATACCGAAAATATTTTTCATTATGCCAAAAAAAAATTTGTTGCCAAGGAGAGAACTGTAAATCGATATCTTAGGCTTCTCAAAGTTAGTCAAAGTTCAAAGTTTTTCAGCAATTTTCTTTTTATTTATTTTTTGACTAACTTTGAGGAGCCTAAGATATCCACTTAAAATTGTTTCCCTTGGTACAATTTTTTTTTGGCATAATGAAAAATATTTTCGGTATTATTAAAAGAAATTCGAAAAAACCAAGTTTCGGCCTACCTTAATGGGCATATATTTATTGTATAGGTTATATGGGTATATTCAAATATAATTGTTGTTTCATAACAGTATCAAGGTAGTTCTTCAGCTTCCGCATTATCTACCTAGTCTTATTTATATTCCCATGATACCTGAAAGTCAACCGAAACATAAGATAATATTGAAATATTCATTAATTTTATTTGTGTGTTATATAAATTGCTAATTTTGTTTCCTAAATAATTATCTATATGCAAATCTGTGTAGTTATAAAATAATTAAATATTATATTCGTTATATAACAGATGTGGAGGTTCATAATTCTTAATTTTTATAATATTTTTATAAGGCGCTGGAAACAATGTTTGGTTCCAGTCTAATCTCTTATGTCATTTTGTTGCTGCGACAGTACCTTTCAAAACGTCATTGATGTTTAAACAATTTCAAGTTAGCGTCATATTTTTTTTCATGTGGAAAATATGTCGAGTTTTGAGCCCAATTAAATAACATTTGCGACACTTTTACTGTTCAATGGAAAGATAAACGAGAGTGAAAGCCGTCGTTTACCTGTGAAAACTTACGGTAACAATACCCCAACGCAAGACGTTTGTGGGTATTGGTTTAGATAATTTAAAAGTAGTGATTTCTACTTGAAAGACAAAAAACGCCCAGGTCAACCGAAAAAAATTGAAGAGGCCGAATTGAAAGTATTGTTGGAAGAAGACGATACAAATTCAACAACAAACGGCAGACAGGTCGGAAAACCATTTGTGATCGCCTGCATACCATAGGAAAGATCAAGGACGTACGAAAAATGGGTACCACATCAGCTGAACGACAGACAGATGGAAATTGAAAACCGATGTGCGAAGTTTTGGTTTCTCGGCATGAATGAAAAACTTTTTTTCATACGATCGTGACCGGAGGCAAAAAATGGATATATTTCGAGAACCCAAAATGCAGAAAATCATGGGTTGACCCTGAACAACCATCAACATCGACCGCATGACAGAATCGCTTTGGAAAGAAGACAATGCTGTTCATTTGGTGGGATTAGAAGGGTGTCGTGTACCATGAGCTTCTGAAGCTAGGTGAAACAGTTAATACTGTTTGCTACCGTCAACAAATGATCAATTTGAACCATGCATGAACCATTGATCGAAAAGCGACCAAAACGGGCTTAGGACACGGAACAGTGATTTTGCAGAATGACAATACCTCACCACACACAGCGAAAGCTGTCAGAGATCATTTTTGTACTTGGCTGGGAACTCTTGCCCTAGCCGCCATACTTACCAGACTTGCTTTTATCGATATCCTGCTACTAACTATTACTTGTTTTTATCGATGTCTCATGCACTTTCCATGAAACACTTCAACAATTACGGAGATGTCGAAAAGTGGCTTGATACTGGATCCCCCCAAAAGATCTACGGTTTTTCTGGGAGGGCATCCACAAATTGCCAGAGAGATGGGGAAAATGTGCTAGCCGTCACACCTAGTATATTTCTGAATTATATTGAATTAAAATATGATCCAGCTGCGTAAACGGATACTGGAGAACAAAAAATGCAACACTAAAAAATATATTTTATTATTTCAATTTTGTAAAGTTTATGTACACCATGATGGTATTATATAATGATATTAATAAAAATAGAAATTGCATGTAAATTCGATACAAAATATTAGTAAATAATAGATTCGCTACGGTTGTTATAACACTCTGCAACGCTGCAATGTATGGATCGAATTAGAAGATCTACGAGGATAGAGCGAAAAGTCAGATATTTTTCCGATAGATGGCGGTGTTATCCCAAAGATGAGTGCATTTCTGAAAAGCACTTTCCGTTCTAGTAATGCTTCATGAATTTTAAGCGAATATGATTTTTAGTTTTTGTTTGACAGTCTTCAAACGCATAAGTTTGATATTTTTTCTGTCTTGGAAAAAACACTTGGATCAAATACTACTTTTAGCCTGGAGAAGCCATCGTGCAAATTAACGAAATATTGAACAAGCATTATGGGAACTCTGATTGCTGCTTCACATGTCATAGTTTATAAGACTCTGCTGCTTCACTACTATTAAAATTGTTAACAACATTTATGACATTATGCTGGCATATCGTAGAGTAAAGATTAGAGAGATTTTTGGGATAAAAAATATATCTTATAATATAAACATGTCTGGCGAATGCGTACGGAATCTATCAACTCGATGGGTGCCGCGCTTGCCCACATCAGACCAAAAACCGAATCGAGTAATCACTTCATAGCGGTGTTTATAGAGATATAAATGTAATTCGAAGGAGTTTCTGCAACAATTCGTTATTCTTGATAAAATAGTCAAAACAAGCACGGTTAAAAGAAAGGTTATGGAAATTATTTTCTGGGATTCGCAAGGCATTATCTCCGTCGACTCCGTTTGAAAATGAGAACAATAAACACAGGATATTATTATATTTCATTAGACAAATGGAGAAAACAATTCACGAAGAGTACCGCCACGATAACGCACTCGCCCATTCGTTCACGGTTGGACCACCGAAACTGGTTAAGTTTCGTTAAAAACTGATGCCACATCCACCCGATTCTCCGAACTTGGTCCCTTTCGAATATTTCTCTTTCCAAACATGAATAAATGGTTACCTGGAAAGAAATCAATTTCAATTGTAAAGATCATTCCAGAAACAGAGGACTATTTTGCACAATTCAAACAACTGTATTATTTGGAAGGCATAAAATGTTGGAAAATCATCGTGCAAAGAGTATCGTTTATATTTATATATATATATATATATATATATATATATATATATATATATATATATATATATATATATATATATATATATATATATATATATATATACATTTTCGACCAAAAACACCATATTTTTTTTTAATATTTAACTTTTCACTCAACCTTCGTATATCATTATTTTAACAGAATATCCCAAGCGTATCATACAACGTTGTTGGTAGTCGATTCAATCACTTACATTCCGGATTGCATTTAATTTTCCGCTGATCATTAATAGACATTATCCTGCTTCACAAGCATAAAACCCTCCATATAAATATTTTTGGAGTAATAGCTGCATGCCCTTCTCAAGCAAAACGACGGCCCTCTCTATGTCCCTCGAAACTCCCTAACTATATTTAAAGTTATCACTAAAACAAATATATTTCTGTTTTCGGCCACATTCAATTCTAGCACGGTACTATTCTGAGCGACGCGTTTTGTGCTGCTATAAAGGAAGTACCTATGAAAATTCATGAAATTGATGGTGCACAAACTCATAGAGTATTTGAGCACTTTAAACAGAACCACAAGAATACCGCTTAGCTCAGCATACGAAAAATACCTTACAACATGATAAACACATTTTTTAAAACCTTTACTATTCCATATTTTTTGCAGTGCAACAGTTTTTAAGTTCAAGATATGTTAAACAGTGAGCATATTTGCACTTTCATTCAGATATGTGGATTTGATGTTGCACTTTTGTGTTTCCAGCATATTTTTGAAAGTAAGTTGATTCTAACAGCCATGAACACTATGAAAATTTAAAAAAAACTAAATTCCTTGATAGGTACAAATGAAATTTTAAGATATGATAAATTTACAATTAAATATTGGAAATATGTGACACAATGAATTAATTTCATAAATATCAACTGATATAATATCGTATAATTAAGCAAAAAATAGACTGTTAATTAATTTATTGCATATATAGCAAGGTCAAATGTCTGTTAAGGCCAGTGAGTGAATTTTTAAAACTTAATATTAGTTAAAAAAATCTCAGTAATTAATAGTTTTAAAAACTAAATCTTGTAAATATTATTTTAGTGTAAATAAGTATATATGCACATAATATAAAGAAAAAGTTTTTTGGACATATATTTATCCGAAATTATGACATTTAATTTGGTTGCTATTTTATTTGAACTTAAAGTGTGGACACATATCACCATATACATATTTATATATATATATATATATATATATATATATATATATATATATATATATATATATATATATAAAACAAAGAAAAAATATTCTATAATTTTTGAAGTTGTATAATCTACTTACATATTTGCGATTTATAGAACTAAAAAACATTGATTTCGTCTATTATATAGTATTTTAAAGCATTATTTGGTTAAATATTTCTTAACCATGCCTTTTGTATAGTCTCTAAACCATGTAATGAAATATCAGTTTTAATGAATTTAATGTTAATTGCAATTGTGATGAAAATAACATAGAACCACTACTTGTAAAAATAATTTATTTCGGATAAAAAAGATTAAATAATCAATTCAATAAAAATCACGAATTAAATGTATATGCATAAGATGGTTTCTCTAGTATCTAACCTGTTCATTTTGAGCTGAATAATGAATAGAAACATGAAGAATAATTTGAAAGACGATATTATTTATTGGATAACCGATAATATTGCGTGAGAATACCTGCAGATATTCAATTGGACATTCCGAATATGAGACTTCTTATAATATATAATAATATATATAATATATAAGTCGCATTCCCAAGCTAATGGTCATACCCCCATCTAAATGAGTAGATGAAATGAGCAATATCACATTATTAGGTATGGTCTTATATGAATGTAGTCATATCTGTATGGTAAAGAAATAACGATGAATTCACTTCCCGGCCTTGAACATGTTCGTCTGTGAAATCTTTAAATGACTTAGCTGGAGAAATTGATTTGAACTAGCTATGCTCCTTGTTAATGTTTCTACAAAAAATGTTTCAGCTGGTGTATTAGTAGGAACTTTTCCCCAAATATGGGATAGCGTCAGTTATGTATTTCGCCAAATTACCGCATAGCATTACAAGCTTTATACCGTACTTGTCAAGATTGTAAGGTATGCCCATGCAAAAGGGCAGTTGCCTTTGAATCCAATTAGCTGTTCATTTTACAAATTGAAAAAAACCTTTTATTGGAGTAGAATTAGAGTTATAGAGACAGAATTAGTATTTATATAACTTCAATAACGTATCAATAGCCAATAATATATTTACAAAAACGATTCATTTCAAAGCTATCGCGCTTTGTTAAGGAGTGAATCCAGAACTCTTAAACTACTCTCATCATTGTTATTTCTCATCAAAAAATTAACATTATATTTTACAATGTTGCAAGTATAGAAACGATGTACAAAATCGTGCTAATAAATGTATGGTGAATACTTTGATATACTTAGAAATTTAAGGAAAATAATATAGCTTTGAATTATTAATAATTGTTGCCCATCTTCATATATTTTGTGTGCATACCGTAGCAATTAAATTTCTTTAACTTGAGCATCATAAAAAATAGCGAAGATTATCCGTTTTGATTAATTATTGAAGTGCAATGTTCTCTTTTGCGTAAGTAGAGTATAAAATATAGTTCACAATTATCAATTGGCAGATTTCATTTCAATTAGTCAATTATTGCATTAACCAATTTGATGCGATAATTGATCATTTTTATAATATACATACATACATATATATATATATATATATATATATATATATATATATATATACAGAGTGCGATAGTGGGATAGTGCTATATCGGTTGATATCTTGATAATGGCTGCAGATAAAGAAACAGTTTAAGTACAAAAATTGTACAACTAAATAGGCTACATAATTTAAAATTAATTTTTATGGGGTGTCTCTCAAAATCGTGGCTGGGTATAGTTTTGTTTTTTCTTATTGAACACCCTATATGTTCATTTATATTTGCATTTTGCTCTTGATTGTAAACATATGCTATACCTAAATCCAATGGTTTTACCGATATCCGCCATTTTGTAAAAAAATATCGCAGTTGCAGATTCTATTTTGCAGTGCATTCATTTTTTGATGTAGGATTATCATTTTTGGTAGGAATATTATAAAAACCATGACTTAACTTTTAATGCAAACAAAATTTGTCTACGTTGTACAGCGTGTCCAGGATAACAAAATCAAAACATCTCAATTTTTTAAATAGAATGTCTAATATTTTTCATTTTACAATATTCTTAATATTTTAAATTCCTGAATTCCTTCAAAATACTACTATACTGGTTAAAAATGTCCTATACCTGTCTGTCATAAATTCCGCGATTTTTACATTTGTTTTTAATATGTCGTTTTTAATGGAATTCACCTTAGGATTTATATTATTATTAAACTAATCAATAAATTCACAAGTCATAATATATTAAGAATATAGGTCATCACATATTTTTATATTTGATTAGAAAGCAATTATTATAGAGTAACAAAAGTTATTGTTATAGTAAACAAAACATCATATATATATATATATATATATATATATATATATATATATATATATATATATATATATATATATATATATATATATATATACATATATTTAGTTTTTTGTAAGACAGTTTAAGTACAAACATTTATAAAGAAGAAACCACTACAATCATTTAATTAAATGTTCAATACATCTACCATTTTGTGCAGTACAAACTCTAAACCTATGTTCAAAAGAACTAATGACTGTAATTAGCATTGACTCAGACATACCTCAGAAATAAGGTTATTTTGCAAAAAAAAGGGAACATTTTCTGTGGAAAGAAAAATGCCAATTATATCATTTCGACATCTTCACTAAACGGGCCATCTTAAAGGTGAATATCAATCTGTCTCTCTCTAATTCGTCGTTGAACAGCGTCACACATCTATCTCAGAGTCTCTATCATATCTGTCCATTTGACTTTCACTAGTGAACTCCATTTTTGAGTATACAAAAATTTATGGTATGAATTTTCTAAAATGTGGACCATTTGCAACAAAATAAGCAATAATATTTTTTGAGGAAATAAAAGCGCCAATTGTACCATTCTGAAATTTTGGCTAAATAGGTCATCTTTTGAAAAAAACTTGCCCAGGGTAGTGTAATACTTATTTTTTTAAAGATGAAGTTTCAAAGTTGGTTGACATAATTTTAAAGCACGACTCAATGAAACTTTTTTTACTAAATTAACAATGTTCATTGTTTGATTTGTGACTGCGATTAATAGCATGGTTTTTTAAGTGCATTCTAAAAAATAACACTAAAAAATTGGAAAATTTGCGATTACAGTACCTAAACATATAGCTTAGGGTGTCAAATTTCAAGATTTTCAAAAATATGCCTATTATCTCCTAACACGGTGACATGGATTTTTTTTCTTATTTTTGCCAGAATACCTAACCTAACCTGGCCTTTCACCCTATATATATATATATATATATATATATATATATATATATATATATATATATATATATATATATATATATATATATATATGTATATATATATATATATATATATATATATATATATATATATATATATATATATATATATATATATATAGATAGATATATATATATATATATATATATATATATATATATATATATATATATATATATATATATATATATATATATATATATATATATATATATATTTATTTTATTTATTTCTATATATTTCTATTATATTTAATATTTTTTTCATTTTATAATTCTTTTAATATAAAAGATTTAAAATGTGATGAATTATTATCTGATATTATTTCATTAATAATTTTCGATATTTCCGCATTATTTAACTATATGTGATATTGAATTTTTCGCTGTATAGAATGGTAAATTAATGAAAGACAATTTAGTGTGTCAACATAGTTCTAAGCAATTATATATTTATCACAGTTCAACAATTGTATAGTTTTTTAGTTAAACATGTGAGGCTGATTCAGGTTTTGATTAAGACTCTCTTCTAGGTTTACGAAAGCTCTCTCGTTTGTTATTCCGCTATTATAGGTACAAGTGATTATTGCAGGAGGCCAAATCAGGAAAGTATGAAGAATGAATCAAAATAACCCAGCCAAAATTGAACAGTTTTCTTCAAATGATTAACGACAATAATCATGGTTCTCAATCGCTCAGTTATCTCAAGGCATCAGGTTTCATCTCCAGAAACTATCTGCTTCAAAAGTAGGTAGTTTGACTGAATGACATGCGAACTTTAAAAAATATATCCAAATCCAAACAAGCATACATATTTTTGTACGCTTGTGTGCGGTGTATTAAAAGGTAAACAAATATTTTCTATTGACTTGCTTGGATTCTTGTTCACGACAACCTGAAGAATACTGGAGCAAGGCGCATTACCAACATACAGATTTCCACCTAGGTAAACATTTTTGGCATGCAGGTTTTATGTTTTCACGGTTTGCTTGGTTTTCTTGAAATACTCAAGTAAATTTTATCAATGTTGCTATGTATTTCTTGCCGTTTGTATTGCTAAATAAAACATGAGAAAACGTCAGAAAGCATATAAAAACATAGACAGATTATGTGAATCCAAACTAGTCAGATAGGTAATGGACTATAAGAACAAAAACAAAGTACTCGAGGATAAGGAAAGTGAATTGGAATAAACTGATTTACTTTAAACGTATTTATCTATCTCCTGAATATAATTAATAAATAATATTGGGTTGTCTGGAAAGTTGGCAGGGATTTTTTTTAAGAGAAAGAGAAACGTAAATATGTATTTAGTCTGTTATATAATTATCACTGTTATTTACAACTTTTGCCAACGTAGTAGTAGGTTCATAATATCTTTTTGCGAAAAAGAATAGCATCTAGCTAAAAAAATGCGAACAGATTGTGTTTAACCTTTTTTTTCCATAATTTTGGAGGGAGCGGAATAGATGGTAGTACTGAAGGTTCGATGTCCGGTCCGGGTCCTGATTGAATTGATAAATTTGTAGTGAATTGTCAATATGAAACATGATGCCTTTCCTGTTGGCTAATTCCAGCCGTATTTCTTCAATTGCTGATTTTAGCCAATCTGATTCTGAAAAGTAGAAGTCCAATCCCACCAAATACAAAGTATAGCTTTCTACGGATGAAGGCCATTTTTCGACACACGTAAAAGCGCTGGCTATCGCAACCCCCATGACTATTTTCAATGCATGTTGTTTTAGACAATTTACTTTTCATCACCAGCTACCATCCGTTCTAGAGATTCGGTCCAGCAGATTTCGCTCACTAAGGTTTGTGAGGGCATGGTATCGGCAGACGTATCCATATATCGTCAGATGATCAAAAACAGCCAATTTGTCAATATTTAACTTATCTGCTGTATCACGAAACGTACTGCATGAATCTTGGGATATCGTAGTCTTTATTTCCTCGAAATTTGTGCTTGAAGGATGGCCAAAACCATGCCGGTCTTCCAGGTTAAAATCTCCGCCCTTAAACCAATCAGAACACTTTTGGACCGCGGTCTCCTCAGTACAACCTTCTCCGTAAATGGTATAAATTTTGTTTTTGTTTGGACTGCGTACTTGCCCTTTTAAAAAAGCATAAAAAGCAACCTTATAGCAAAACTTCCGCATAACCCACTATTTGATGGCTTCTGGAAAGAACTTGTCCTTCGCTTTTCAGCTGACCCTTCCTAATAATCATTTCCAAAACCAAGTTGAATAATAGTCTCGATAGTCGATAGTAGCTAGTGGATAGCCTTAGGCCGGCCTTAATTAGAAAACCTTCTGTCTTCCTCCCTTTACACCTACATTGGCTGTTATCTCCACTCCACGTCATTCTCGCTAATCTTACTATTTTAAAGGGCAGTTTAAATTCTTCATGGTTTTTATTAGTCTGGATCTCTTTACTGAATCATAGGTCGTATTAAAATCTATAAACAGTGCCATTGCTGGAACTTTATATTCATAACATGCTGTTAGCGCTTCTTTCATGACAAAAACCTGGTCGGTTGTTCAACTATCCATTTTAAAACCTGCCTGGTATTCCCCTATCTGTGGATCAATTATTTCTTCTAAGCTCTTTTTGATTAATACTGCTACTATTTCATGACAAGTATCCAACAAAGAAAGCCCTCTATAATTATTACAATCAATTTGGTCTTCGCTTTTTTTTAGGATAGGTATAATGGCGACATTGTCCCAACTTGCTGGCACTCTTTCTTCTTTCCATATTATTGGAATCAGTTCGAACATTTTTTGTTTTAGCTCATCGCTTGCAAATTTTGTTTTCTGCCGCTATTCCATTCCTCCCTGAACTCTTACCATTTTTAAGTTGCTTTTTTTAATCTCTCCTACTTCTTCTTTTCTGATTCTGCTATTTGGGCGTTTTCTTCTGTATTTATTACCAGTTCTTCATTTTCCTCATCAACATCTCCATTTAGCATTTCCTCAAAATATTATTTCCATCTTTCCTTCGTTCTTTTCTCCTGCCAGATCTCCTATCAGATCTCCTATCAGATTGCTCTCTTTATCTCTAATATATGTTTGATCTCGTTTATCTTTGCCATTCTTCACCACTCTGTAAAAATTATTTCTTTTCTGTGGTAATAATTTTCTGACTGCTGTACAATTTTCCCGTTTCTAAGTCTTTTATTTTGTATAATTATTTTCTTAGCTCTTGCTCTCTGTTCTGTATACGCTTGTCTATCCGCTTCTATTTGAGTCTGAAGTGCCTCCATTCTTAGTTTCTTCCTTATTTCTATTTCATTAAGGCATTCTTCAACGTACCAATTCTCTATCTGTTGTTGTTCCTTAAGAGGTATGACTCTTTCTGTTACTTTTTGAAAAACTGTTTCTATCCTTCTCCAATTCCCTTCCCAACTTTGTACTTCTTCCTGTTCTAAACATTGTTCTAACCCTCCTGTTCTAAACTGTTCTAAACATCTAAAACTTTGGATTTTTTTTTCATATCTCTTTTGAATCTCTATCTTTTGTAATTCCTCCATGTAATATCATTTTTCTTCACCAATCTATTTTTTTTTCTTTATTGCCTTCAATTTTTACATTTATTTCCACAAGGAAGTAGTCTGAATATACGTCGGCGCCTATACATTTATTTTACATAATTTTGTACTCTTCTATATAATTTTATATTTAATCTAATTCAACTACTACTATATATATATATATATATATATATATATATATATATATATATATATATATATATATATATATATATTGATATAGGAGACCATATATTGGATTGCTGGCAGACTTCTTAGGGATTTTCCATTACTTGCTCTTTTGACGAATGTAAACAAATATCTGTGCTGAATTAGTAATGTTTATTTACATATTATTAATTCCTGTGGTATTTACAATGTTTATGTTCCGAATTGCGTTGATATGTTTCCAATTAGTCAAGTTGATTCAGACTGAAAAGGTTGCTTTTTATGCTTTTTTAAAAGGGTAAGTAGGCAGTCCAAACAAAAACAAGATTTATACCATTTATGGATAAGGTTGTACTGAGGAGACCGCGGTGCAAAAGTGTTTTGATTGGTTTAAGGACGGAGATTTTAACCTGGAAGATCGGCATGACTTTGGCCATCCTTCAAGCACTAACTTGGAGGAAATAGAGACCATGACAGCCGAAGATTCATGCAGTACTTTTCGTGATACAGCAGATAAGTTAAATTGGCAAATTGACTGTTTTTGATCATCTGACGACATATGGATACGCCTGCCGATACGATGCCCTCACAAACCTTAGTGAGCGAAAGCTGCTGGACCGAATCTCTGGAACGGATGGTAGGTGATGATGAAAAGTAGATTGTCTAAAACAACAAGCATTGAAAATAGTCATGGGGGTTGCGAGAGTATATATATATATATATATATATATATATATATATATATATATATATATATATATATATATATATATATATATATATATATATAATGGCTCTTTAGATATAGAAGTTTTTTAATAGATTGTATAGCAAATAAGTTCTTTAACAGATAATACATAGTTTGTAATTTCTGGAAGAGAAGCAGATCAAGAGCTATTATTAGTAAAATGAAAGAATGGTTAACTTGTTCTGTATAAATTAAAGTTTGTTTGTATCAACATTTTTGTATTTTATCTATTAAATCCTGATAATTGATTACAGTTTACCAGATTTAATATATATGTATAATAATTTTGAATTTCTTTAATGTATGTATCTTTTAAACCATCGTTATAATCATATAACCAAATTGAACTGATTGAAGATTACACAGGCCGACATGATTTTTGTAACACTGATGAGAATGTTCTTTTTTGCGTCTCATTTAGGTATTTATTAAAACACTTTTTATCAGAAATGGCGTAGCATATCCCACTTTCAAGTACCCGTTTCTCCTTTATATCATAAGATCATTGAAATTATTTGTACCTTATTTTTACTAGACAATGTAGGAATTCTCACAAAACTATAGAGGGAGTATTTCCACAGAATTCTACGACAGTACGGTTGTAGGCCAACAAAAGAACATTACAGTAAGAAAGATTGGCCTCATAGAACATCTTTTAAACCTGGTATTTCAAACATAAAATATGCCTCCCTTGTTAACCCAAAAAGGTGCTTCTTCCGCCTCTCCATATTAAGCTTGGGCTAATGAAAAACTCTGTCAAAGCCATGAACAAAGAAGGTAATGGTTCCAAGTACCTAAAAGATATATTTCCTCAATTAACTGATTCAAAACTAAAAGAAGGGGTATTTATTGAACCTCAAATAAGGATTCTTTTCCGATTTTTCCCGTTTTCAAGGAAAATTAAATGAAAAGGAACTGGCAGCTTGGAAGTTTTTGTAAGTGTAATGAAAGAATTTCTGGATAATAAGATATATGAAAACTATAAAATCCTCATAGATGAACTCTTGAAAGCCTATGAAATATTCGGGTTAAAATACAATAGAAGTGAGAATTTTTCGTGGAGCACAGGATTTTTTGAATATTTTTAATATTCTCCACTAGCCCATGTGTATTTTCATGAATATCTGGTACCTGAATATAGGGCCTGGGTTTTGGTTCGAACGGTTTCAGACAGTAGTACTGTTACGAACCACCGGATGGCGTGAGCGGCATTTCAATGCTGTTTTAATCCGATTTGGACAAATAATATGGTCAGAATCTTGGTCAATCCTTCAGTTGCTTTCGAGCGTACAACTTGAAGCCCGACTGATGACGGCTTAAGGCCAGAAACCGGTCTCGGGAGATGCTTGTTGGAGCTTGATGGCGACTGAAGGATTGAGAATTTTATGTGGAGTACAGGAAATTTTTCTCTTGTTTCTTGAATATTTTTAAATACTAGGGTGTCGCATGTCCTTAAAAATGCATTTTTTACACTTCCATTTGGATGTAGTAAGCGACGAGCAAGGAGAAAGGTTTCACCAGGACATCAAGACGATGAAAGCAAGACACCAGGGATGCTGGAACCCATCTATGTTGGGCGACTACTGCTTGTTTTTAAAACGAGATGATGCTACAGAACACAAGAGGAAGAAGTGAACGTTATTGTCGGTGTATGACATATCATAAAATATATTATTTTTTCATATAATTAGTTATTTGTAGTCTTAGTATGGTCTTTGCATAGATTTAACACTTTTTACGTATTTATGTTAAATAAGTATTAGTTGTAAAGTTATGTCGTCTCCTTATTTTTCCCCACCACCTACCGCTTGTAACAAAAAAAACTGTACATGTTACAGTATTTAGCTTATCATTTTCGGATGAAGGACTACAAAACACTTCATATACACCTATTTTCATCAATGTTACCTCAGAAAAATTTAGATTTGTTGACCTGTGTAATTGATTATAGTTTACCTGGTTAAATATATATGTTAATGGAGAACCACTTCATTGCAATTTGTTAGATTTAACAATTTGGCTTGCTTTAACAGTTTAGCATTTTCTTCTGAATTTGTTTATGTATATTTTAAAGCATCGTTACAATCGAATAATCAAATTAAACTGATTGAAACTTGATACAATGTGTTTTTTTTTGTTCATGGTATTACCGAAAAACGATATAAGGAATTAACGTTATTGGTGCTTTTTAATCATTCATTATTCTTAAGACCACTACGATAGGTACATTTAATTTATAAATATTTAGTGATGCGTTTATTTATAATATGCAAACATTTGTGTATTTGTGTAATATGCCAATACATGTGTTTATATAAAGTAATGAGACTGGTGACGGAGAGTTTGATCTAATAATACCGTTAGCTTCCCCTTTGGAGGGGAGACAAGCCAACATCTGACGTGTCTTCAGTATAAATCTAAACTTCAGCCTGCTGTCTAAAGTTCAAACTGCCGCCTTCTCTCCTACTGACCTGTGAAAGGTGTTTCGGAACCATTTTCGCGCAAAAATTCTTCATCCCCAATTCAATGGTCAAAATCTGAAAAATGGTTGTATGAGTTAAATTCAACTCTTCCCCGATCATTTCGACAATCAACCGTCCATCCTGATTCTTTGCACATTTTCACTATACTCCTTGCAGTTAAAGGTTTTCCACTACGAGGTTCACTTTCAATCAAAGTATCGGCCTTCTGAGAATGCCACCGAAAAACCTTGGCCCTTGACAAACCATAAGCCTGTTGAAGTTTTGCAAAAGTGTCCGTTACAATGTGCCGAAGCCTAAACCAAAACTTGATAGCGCACCGTTGCTCGAAATTGTTGCTGCTCATTTTCAAACCGTACTAGAAAAATCGGGCTCACGGAAAAATTGCTATGGACCATAAACTGACTCTAGTGAATTTAGACTTATAATGAAGATGCATCAGATATTGGGTGGTCTTCCTTCCATAGGGTAGCCAACAGTATTGTCGGATCGAACGCTAGGCCATTAGTATCATTACTTTATTTATACTCCTCTTATATTAAAATTATATAAAAATCTTTCATATAACGAGTTAGTTCAGTGGGAATTCTCACGTGTGATAACAATTCGTATCATTAAACTTTTGTAAAAATTCAAATATGCAAAAACATTGTTTTGAGTTTATAGAAAGCAGCATTTTTTTGTATTATGTCAATCTTGTTTATTACTATAGAGAGTTGTCAAATTTTCAAAGACGATTTTTTGAAAAATTACCAAAACCTTAAATATTTGAGTTATGAATAAAATTTAAAAAATTGCCTATAAGAAAGTATACATTTAATATGTTGATGTTATACTTTGCAGTTTTACCAATCCCTAATAATCCATACCCACAGATTGTTTTTGAAAATATCTATATTCAAACATTTCCCAAACAATACCATACATTTTATATTGTTAGGATGGCTTCATAAATTAAAAAAAAAACGGCTGATATACAGAAAAAACAACAATTTTATTCTTAAAGCGTGTATAATTACTGAACACTTAACCTTCTTCTTCTTTTCTTAACTTAGCCTGCCAACATTAACTGGTGTTTGCTATAAGTGCAAAATAGGAAATAACTCGCACAACCCAGTCTAAATAAAAGTATAGTCTAAAAGTAAAAGTAAAGTAATATAGTAAAAAAGTCGTAATTTCTTGCATAAAATGAGTTAACATAAAGGCTTACATACTACAAATCATAAATCTAATAACTAGAAAGCTAACTAAGAGATATCATAAATGATACAATAATTTCTTAATTGAAGGTTAAAGAGTCAAAAAAAAGTTTTGTTGAAGCTGAAGTATCTGCAGCATCTGTGTATTTTGTTGCAAGAGCGTGCTTAGTAAATTCATAAATTGAGGATTTCCACTGGCACCACCATTAGCAGTAGAGTTTACAAAGTTTTCAAAGTCTTCCTCACTAATCACACCGTTCGCTTGAGCAGAATCGTTTTCAGAAGCCATTTTTCGAATAATATTGTAGACATGGACATTTTAACTTTCACTTTTCATATTAAACACGGACGATTTTCCCGCGGTAGCTCTTAAATGAATCCTTAATCCCACTGCTGAAATTGTAAGGATGTCTTCATATTTTTTAAAAGGAATGGCTGATTTACAAAAAACAACAATTTTTAATCGTAAAGCGTGTACAGCTCCTAAACATTTAACATTCTTCTTCTTTTCTTAACATAACCTGCCAACATTAAATGGTGTTTTCTACAAGCGCGAAATACGAAATAACATTATAAACTCTTGCAATATTAACAAAATAGAAGTTATAGCAAAGTATTTGTGTATATTTTAAATTTAACAATCATAATCAAGTATTATGATCAAGTATCAAGATACAATTACACTTATAATATGTATTTTAAAGTTCAACATCGGAGAAATTTTGGAAATGCAACTTTTATTGATAAAACTAATGACTGCAATAAATCTATGTCCATTGAAAATTATTTAATTTGAAATTTATTATAAAAATCAAAGAATTACTAAAGATTTTTATCGATTAACTATTAGGTAAAAGCTATAGTTCAATAAACTCTTTCGGGTTAAAAGAATCTGAAAATAACCTCACTATTAATGACAATTTAAATCAAGTTATTTAAATGGATGAGTTTTCAAAGGATTTAACTCATGTTTCTAGCGAAATTATGTTCGAGTTTCGGCTTTATTGTGTTTTGATTTTATGTTCAGTTTTACATACCATTAAAAGTGGTTGTGGTTTGTACAAAATAAACGTATTCTTGGGAGTTACATAACTGTTACAAAATTAATGTGGAGTAAAATAGAATACACTTGTAAAATATATAAGGACTTCTTGAGTCTATATATATTTCCTAGAGATTTCTTGCATGATAATAAAGTAAAATACATCTCAAGCACTATACAAATTAGTTTTTTGTCCATTGTAAGGTAATTAAAAATTTTTAGCCCAGAGGAGTAGGCGACATATTTTACTGTTTAGGTACCATATACATATCAACTTATTCCGAACCAACCCTGGACACATTTGGTTAAAGACGGAGTAAATATATCTTGCTGAATTGTAGAATTTTCATTAGGGTGTAATGTGTAATCTCTAGTTGGAAGGTTCACCTCAGGTTATTATTTATTCGTTGTATTAGAATATTTTTTCTATATGATATAAGACAGTAGCTCAATTCTTCTATTGGAACCTTCAATGTGAAACACTAAACTTGAAGAGATTTAGAATTAAACAGCAAATCACTTTTTTTGGTGATCTTATAGAAAAGGTAAAAAACACGAGAAGGAGTCATTGAACTCATAAAATATGATATTTTAATTGCTATCATATCTTTGCGGACGTTGGAGCTTTCACTTTAACTACAATGAAGAGGCTTTTTTCTCACCGATTCAACATCAATCATTATGCAGATAATTCACTGTTAATCGCTGATAATAAATCACTGTTTTAAGATTGGTTTCGTTATTTCAGGCAACAGGAGCAGCAATGAAAAAGAAAAGTCACGAGGCAAGTTACGGTCTTGATGCAACTACATCCAACGACATGAAGAAAAAGAGACAAGTATCTGCCCTTGTCCGTTCAAGTCACTCGGTTCAACGACCCTTTGTCGAATTGGAATTGACTGTGTATCCGATATCGCATATTTTAAACAAAGATAGATTTATTTAAACCTATGATCATGAAAGTGAATGATGATCCAGAACGCTTGATAAAAATATGTTCACAATTTGTGGAATATGATAGATTGTGTTATTTAGAACAGTCTCAAGTATATTAGAAGAGCTAAGCCAAGAACCAATAAACGATATAAAATAACTATGTTCACATATGACTTAAAGCTCAGTTAAACTAATTATTTTCCAAATCGAAACTTAATATAGAGCGCTTACTTAAGAATGACTTAAAGTTTTCTCTTGAGTCACACTCTACTTTTTTCTGTGTAAGAATACAGTTAATGAGTTATGGTATTACTCTTGCTAGATTTTTTTGTATTATTTCAAAATATTCTTATTTACGTTATTACTTTCTTCAAATCATTCATCACCCCATACAGCCATTTCTTCCTCGGTCGCAATCTTCTTCTCTTTCTTTGCTTACCTCTTATCAGCATTCTTTTAACTCATTTCTCGCTGGGCATCCTCGCTATGTACCCCAGCCATCTAGCTTTCTGCCCGCTCACCACCTGAACAGTGTTTGGTTTTTTTGTACAGTTCATCAATGTCTCTATTTATTCTTCTTTTAAATCCTTTCTGAACTTTAAGTCCTCCAAAAATCCTTCTTAGTACTTTATGTTCCCAGACTTTCAGCTTACGTTTTTCCTTCTTCGTTATTGTCATGTCTCACACTCATAGGTAACCGTGGGCCTTAGTATTTGGTACACTCTTAGTTTTGCTGCTCTTGTTATATTATTTACTTTAAAATATTTGAAAACATTCATGCGGCTTTTGTTTCATTTCGCTAGTTATTTCTCTATTTCTTTCTCTTCATCCCCTTTACATGTTAGTGTCACTCCTAGATATTTAGATTGTTCAACTTTCTCTATATATTTGGTTTTGTTCTCATTAATGGTTAGGAAATATGAACTTGCCTTTCTTTCCAACATCTTGAATACCCTTACTATTTCTTCCTCGGATCTCTCAATCAATACAATGTCGTCGGCATAGACTAAGCATAAAGTTATAAAAATAAGTATAAGTATAAAGTTATAAAAATGATCAATTATCGCATCATTTTAATTTTACTTCCAGTTTTTGATTATTTTTGACCGTTCTCTATAAAAGATTTTGTTATTGCGTTTTTGATTCATTCATTCCTATTTACATGTAATTAATCGAAATTTGGAAAGTAACAGTCAATAGTAATAAAAATAAATTGCATTTATTTTGTGACGTAAACAATTTCATATACTAATTTGTATTATAATATCAATAACTACTTTATAATGACAGCAATATTGTTAAAAAACTACTTACATTGGTAAATCAGTCGATGCATTCAACCCTTTTAACACAAGACGTGGCACAGTACAAAAACTCAAATAATAAAATTCACTTCAATAAAGCAAATAAAAATAATACACAGCAAACTCGAAAAGTTGACGGGCAACAACGATGAACCCAGATTAAGTTTTCGGCACCGCGATTGTTTGTATCGAGCACCGAGCGCGGTACCACCAATAGTGAAACTGAATCGACGCTTTCCCGTTAGGTTGGTGAATGGCTGGCTCGGCCGCAAAAATCTAGGTCGCCGTGAAATAATATGTAGATTGGGGTGCCCCAAGGCTCTGGCCTGGGCCTCTTCATGGTATGCGAAAATATATTGGGGTTCACTTTACGTCAGCATCAAAAAATTAGTTTTCAGTATTAGATGATCAGTTTTTTAACGGTACCAATGCAGTAGTTTATGAGGCTTAACATGATTACTAAAAACATATATTTCTAACAATTTCTTTGGTACAAATACATACACCAGAAAAGTCTAAGGATATTTCTATGCAATAATAATAAAAATGTGTATTATTTAAATTATACATTCAGGTTATCTATTGTTATTCTATGCTAAAACTCGAATAGTTTTTGCTTGTTAAAACTTGAAGTAGCGATAAAAACTTAATAAAAACGATAGATACAAAAAAAAAATAGATTTCGTATATACCGTTAATTTTTAATATTTTATTTATTCTGGTGTTCTTTTCCTTATAAAACACATGACAAATATAGTGTTTTACATTGCAAATATTGTGTTTTTTAATGGAACAACAACATTTAATTTTACAAGATATGAACTGGGCGTAGGCCTTCTTGAAATTGGCAGGCGGCAAGTCGAAGTAGCTGAGCGGATAAGTGTTTCACAAAGTGTTATCAATTGGCTATGGAGGCGTTTTAGGGAAACATGAAGCCCGGCTGAATAACATCCAGGACGAGGACGCTGTACAACTGCAGCTCGAGATAGATTTTTAATTTTAACTGCAACAAGATAATCTGTAATAACAGCACCCGAGTTGGTTACGGAGTTACATCGGACGCATAACTTTATTGTTAGTCGAGATACTGAAAGAAATCGTCTCCAGAAAGTCAATCTCCATTCTTGACGACCGCTCAGATACTCATTTCTTTCAAGTGGCAATCGCGGCGCAATATTAGACTGGCGTCGAGAATTTCTAAATTGGTATGAAACTGCTTGGTCCACGGTTTCGTTTAATGATGAGTCCATATGTGGATGTGCTATTGGTAAAAACTTCCATCTCATGCACGACAATACTCGTCCACCTACCGTACGTGTAGTGACAAACAGGTTAATCACCAATCCAATCGAGCATATATGGGACATGCGTCAAAGAAGAATTACCCCATACATTGCCAACATTTCAAATGCATTTAGAATCAGGGAGCTTCTAATAAGAGAATGGGTACGTTTACCCTAAAAAGAAATAGATCATATTACTTTATCTATAAACAATAGATGTACAGCTGTTACCAATCACCGTCAAGGTCATACTCTGTAATAAAATTTGTTTAATGATTTTCTTTCTTAAGAATTTTGTGTATGCCTAACTAAAAATAATAGAATTTTTTTTTTTTTTTGAAAACACTAATTATTTTTAAAAAATGCTTTATTTGCCAAGTGCAGGCCGTAGCCAAAATAACTTAATTCTTCCAAATATTTTCAGGCGTTGCGAATGATATTAAGGATTACCGTCCTCTTTACCGTTATTTTAAACAGATTTTCTTCTAGTCCCAGAAATTTGATGTTATTTTTAGGTTCTTTGGTATAATGCCAGTTGGTGAAATTGTCAATGGCATAATATGGACCTGGTTCAACTTCCATATCCGCTTTATTTCTAACTTGAGGTCTGTATATTTTTGTATTTTTTCTTCAGTCATCTTTTAAATGTTGTGTGTGTTTAGAACAGCTATGCCGATTAGGAATCCTGCTTTCTTCTTTTTGTCCAGCAACATGATATCTGTCCTATTTCAGTGCACGGTTTTGTCAGTGATTATTGTTCGGTTATAATATAACCTGAATACATATTTTTCCACTCTTGTATAATTGTTCCAGTTGTTTGAATGCTCTCATTTTGTCGTTCTATCTGTTTAAAATTGAGAGGCGTATAATTATTATCAACTAAACACACGCTGGCATATAGCGGGCATTCGATCATTCTTTGATGAAAATCTGTTCTTAAACTGGATATTTGTTTTTCGTGTAGATTACATATATTTATTATTCCTCTCCCTCCTTTAATTCTTGGTAATATCATTTTTTAAGTAAGTCATTTTTTACTACTATGCGGGTGGCGTTTCCTATATTTCGTTAGTGTACTTCTAATTATTCGTTGTAGCATTTCGATATCTGTGTTTGACCAAAATATAATTCCAAATAAATAAGTCAAGGCTGCTATAGTAAAAATGTTTATAGGTTTTAGTATATTTCTACTGTCTAAGTCAGACCTGCATACGTTTTCAAGTCTGAACGTAAATTCTTCAGTTAGTGTTTCCTTAATGAGTTTATGCTCAGCTCTCTTGGACTGTTGAATTCCAAGATATTTATTTACTTCGCCCTCCTGCATTGGCTCTATATATTCTTGTTCTGCAGTGACAAACATTGTCATCTCTAACTTAGATCTTTTCTTTATGTTAATGGTTCTGCATTTATCTAATCCAAAGTGCATCTTAATATCAGTTGTAAATGTATGTACAACCTGAATGAGTTGTTACAATTTCGGTGGTGATGATGCATGCAATTTTAAATCATCCATGTACAGCAAGTGCGATTTATTTTGATTTTGGAGTTTATATCCGATTTGCGTCCTTTTTATCAGATTAGAGAGTGGATTCAGTGCCTGACAAAACCACAGAGGGCTCAGCGAGTTCCTCTGAAATATGCCGCTTGTCACCTTGATTTCCTCAGTCTTGATGGTACTTCCATTTTGCGATAAATTAATAGTTGTGCCCCACTCTTTTATCAGTTTTTGAAGATTGTCTACTAAAGCTGGGTGAACTTTGTATAGTGTTAATATCTTAATTAACCAAGAGTGTGGAATCGAGTTAAAGGCCTTTTGATAATCAATATAACAACATGATAAATTTCAATTTTTCTTCCGAGCGTGTTTCAATATAACTGAATCTATAATAAGTTGCTTTTTCATCCCTGCATTCTGTTTCGGCAACCCTATTGCTCTTCATTTAGCATATCATGTTTGTATATATATATATATATATATATATATATATATATATATATATATATATATATATATATATATATATATATATATATATATACATATATATATATATATATATATCCTGTGAGTAGTACTGTGAAACATGATGTTAGTAGTTTATATATCGTTTGAAGGCAGGTAACTGGCCGTTTTTTCACTAGGTTATTAAAGACGGTTCCTTTGGGGAGTAAGTATAATTTACCTTGAGTAAGAAATCGAGGAATTTCTTTTGGTTCTCTTATAAATTCATTGAAATACCTTACTACGAAAGGGCGAAGGGTAAAAGGAAAGGGTGAAGATATGTGAGCTCTTTATACTTTTTATATATTTTTATATATGAATGTTATCAGTTCCAGCACCCTTCCAATTATGCAGGTTCTTTGTTATATTCTATAGTACAGTTATAGTAATTCCAGGGTAAGGCATTTGTTGTGTATTAATTGTGTTCGCATTTGCTTCTTCATCACGCAGCCAAATGGCCTGATTGTTATATTGGCCGTTATTTGACTAAATCGATAACCAAAATGTCTGTATAGGACTCCCCACAAGATTTTTGTTATTATCTCCAGGTATTAGGTTTCTATAAAATTGTCGCTCGTCTTTTCTAAAAAGACAGTTTTGCTGCTTACGCGTCATCGCTTTTTTATATTGATCTAAACGGGAACTATATACTTTAAGTTTTTGTTCGTTTTATCATATTTAATCGTTCGTTTTATCATATTTAGCATGAAATATATGATTCTAAATCTTTATAATAAATGATTCTAAATCTTTATAATATTCTGGTTGTTTAATCGTCAATTTTTTGCTGGGATTGTCTCGACTGAATTCCATAATTCCGCGTATATCTGCCTGTATTCTTTCAATCTTGCGCTCTATTTTTTTTGCCATCCCTGTTTAGAGTTCTGCTGTTTCATTTTTCATAAGATTGCTTGATTATTTTAGATCCGTTTACAACTGCTGCAGTTTGAGCCTCGCAATAGACAACTGTGTGCAGGCCTTCGAATGAGTTGAGCATGTTGCCCTTTTCTGGAAGAATCTCTTCATTTAGAATATTAACGATCATTACCAGTCTACTGGTGGAACTTTGTTTTGAAATATATGGCCTTGTTATTGGGTCAGTTCTTAGCTATTCCATTAATATTATAGAGAACGTTTCGCGGATCAAGCGAACTAGTTTTCTATCGAATTAGGCATTATTTGAAATATATGTGTGTTCTGATGTAATATTATTGATTATTTTATGTGAAGCGTCAGTGGGAGTGCTTGCTCTAGTATTCTGAATATCTTCATTAATATGATAGTCTGTGGAAGGCAATTTGTCTGCAACTTCTTTTTGCAACTGTGCGAGTATGTTTTCTGGGATTTCTGGGTTTTCTGTGAGTTTATTTCTTATTAATACCCTTCTTTGATTAAATATACGTTGTGCTGTAACTGGGATATCTGGATACTGCAAGGTAAATAACCTGTGAAGTTCATTTTGGGTTCATGTTGTCAGATCTGTTTCTAATTTTGTGATTTCGTCAAATGCACGCATCATAAATGTGTTTATATCAAGTGTCCATTTCATGCGAGTTCGTTTCCTTCCAGCCTGGGTAGTCGCAAATAGTAATGGATTACTAACTGGCGAAACACTTTCAGCGGATGCTGTTGATTGCGATGTTGCCATTTTCATCGCCGTTCTTGTGGTGCCATAGAGTTGGACTCACTAAGCGGATTCACTTCGAACCAGTCATCGGAGGAGGAATAATTCCGTGGGAAAAAACAAATAAGTGTCCTAAACTTTACGGTCCACCCAAGATCCACAAACCCGATCTCCTATTAAAGTCCATAAAAGTGCCTTCGCTTCTCCAACACAGAATTTAGAAAAATAACTAGAAAGTATTACCATTAAGCGCCAACCATTAAATTTGCTGAATCCTATGTCCAAAACTCAGAATATTTGACAAGGATAATTAAGGATTTCCAATTAGAGGATACAAACATACTCGCAAGCCTGGACATTGACTGATTATATCAAAGTCGACCTATAGACAAAGCTCTGGCTCTAATATTAACGAATGAAAATGAATCACCATATGTGGTTGAACTTTCTGAACACTGCCTAAAAACACATATTTTTCCTTCTACCTGCTAATCTACGGACTGCCGTTTCAGTGGAATCATCCCTACTATCCGTTATAGCCAACTTGTTTATGACAGACGTCGAAATAAAATTATTAACCAACGCTCCGTGAACGCCTAAACTTTGGAACAGATAACTTCCTCAAATAGGATGTCGACCATAATATGAAATTACCGCCGAAAAGTGATCACTAAATTCCAATTTTCCTTTGCAATGAGCAAATACGCCACCCATCGATCGCACTGATATTTCTCATGCCCAAATGTTCATGTCGAATGTTCCTTAAGTATTCGTTCGAGATATTCATCATCTCAAAAATCTCTCTAATCTCCACTCTGCAATCGGACAACACAATGTAATCGATTTTATTTTACCACACCATCAACGGAACATCACCCATGCTGGTGGGTGATCGACCACATGGAAACTCAACAAGCCACTTTTGAACCATGAACCGGTTTAACCTGACAGTTTTCTAAGTATAAAATAGTGTTAAATCAATATCCGAAATTCGCCTTGATCAAAGATTGGAAAAATATCGAACTTATCTGCCATCGAAGACTGTCAAAACATAAATAACACAGGTAGACATGGTTTTTATAATATTGATGAAATGCCCTTTTTATATTTCATTTAGATAGTTATTAAAACATTTTTTTTACAGAAATAGCCTAGCACGTCCCATTTTCAAGTACATGCTTGTCTTTATATCAGTGGCAGTTCGTGAGTTTTCAAAGTGGGAGCGCGTAGAAAAAAATAGTGCTGCTGAAGATTTTTTTTGCTTTCCCCTTCCTCCTTTTTACTTTTCGTGCTATTGAAACCCTATACAAGAAGTGAACCTGTGGTGTTTTGCTCTGAAAAATTGTCTACTGTGATAAATGCTGCAGGGGCGGCGCCCCAACGCCCTCCCTCACAAGCCGCCACTGCTTTATATCATACACTCATTGACATTATTTGTACCTGATTTTGGACTGGACAATGTAGGAATTACTACAAGACCGTAGAGGGGGTATTTCCAGAATATTTTACGAAACTTTATATTCTTTCTTTTATATTTTAAGTGTTAAATTGGAAATCATATAACTATTGAAAACGTAAGTGATTATTACCTTTGAATCACTAAAACAGAACGAATTTCAAAGAAGCAAAAGGACAAAATTTAGTATCCAAATTTGCCCTCTGTATTTAGGCTAGTTCCTCATAGCCAGGAACTACCGGCACCGACCGCGCCTTTAAACTTGGACATGTTTTCGGGTGATTATAATTCTTCATCAGGATATGATAAACAGCTTCCTAAAAACACCAGTTGTGCCCCAACATTTTTGACAACTACCAGTGAACTTCACTTAATAACTCAGAATAAATTAAATGATTTCTTACGTGACCTGGGATTATCATCGTCATCGGAATTTCCTGCTTACAGACTTCAACAGTGGAACCTGTTAGATAAAAATGCAAATCTTTCACTTTATCGAAAACGGAATGTGACATTTTCAAGTTTTTATAAAATGGAAGGATCACTATGTGTCTTTGTGATATTGATGGTTTAATGAATTAGCTTAATATGGAACATGTACCTTCCGAGTGGCGTATTTTTATATATTCGTCGAAATACAGCCTAAAAGCAGCCTTGCCTTATAATGGAATGACAACGTATCTATTCTATATATTAAATAAATATTAGATTGTAAAAATATGTCGTCTCCTTTTGACCACCGGTCCCTTGAAACAAAAAGACTGTACGTGTAACAGTAATTAGCTTATCATTTTCGGATTTAGAACTAAAATATTCTTCATATGCACCTATTTTCATCAATGTTACCTCAAAATAGTTTAAATTTGTTGACCTGTGTAATAGTCATATCGACTTGAAATTTATGAGGCGTTATTAGAAAAGAACCAACTTTTCAAAAATGTAAAACCACTCAAGTCTTGGAAAATACTTCGCAAACAAAATATTAATTTAGGCTTCTTATAATTTATGATTAAAACATTATTTATCATTAATAATCCTACATTGTGACAAATTATTAATATCAAACCTAGCACTTCACGTCTGGTTAAAGTAAATAAAATTAATATTTGCCAATTCGCAAAAATGCTGAATAAAATCAAAAATTATCTTAAACAGCGTTTTTATAAAAAACGGGTTGTATATATACCGGAACAAATGTTCTTGACGTTTGCGTGCTCTGTAAATTTTCAGTTTAAGAACTATATAACGATTCAGAATGAATAAAACTAAATAGTCATTTTAATAGCAGATGTTAATTCACTCATGAAACTTTTTTTCCATTATTCCCAGTGGTCAATTTGCTCGATTGTTTTAAGAACGGTGACCTTTACCCTTCCTTATACTGTTTACTTTATAAAGAAAATGATCAATCATATTTGAACACTATGACTCTTTTCTGTCAGCAAATTTGATCCAAGGTGAATAATACCCTTCATTATTGTTTTTCGCAATCATAATTAAGTAATAACGCAATATACATCATATTTGTGTAAAATGTGCTTTATCGTGCACAATTCAATTCGAATAAGAAAGAGTCCTGTCAAGCAGAACGGTCAAGATTTTGTATAGTCGTTTACCTCAATCTCTACACATTCTTAGGTGTTCGTGATGACTTCCTCGTCATTATATATACGAAATAAAGCAACCCAACCCATAATAGTTTTGCGAGATGGAATGTTTTCATAACGTTCGATATTGAATTGAGAGTCGAGAGCCGCTGAATTTAAATAATCAACACCTATTTTTAAGAAACTGTAACTTTAACTCTCATTTTTTAAAAATTTCCCTTAATGATCTTTTCAATCGTGTTAATATGTTTTCTTATTTATATTTAAACTTGCCTGATATTCTCCCATTCCTTTTTCGATATAAGGTACTATTCTCTAGCTGTCTATGCTTAGTATGTTTGTTAGAACTTTAAAAATTCTGCAAAACAATGATATGCCACGAGAGTTTTCGCATTTTAGCTTAAATCTTATTGGGTATAATACAGCATGAATCCACTCCAATCATCTGCTCACTATTCCAGATGTTAACTAATTGATGAATGGCTTGAGCTAGCTGTAACCTTCAGAAGTGCTTTATTTGCTCTTAAGTTTCATAAAATTTACTTTCGCTTCCTGTAATAATGGTAATTCTACCGGCCGGGCTGCATTCATAAAACTGTTGAATTTTGACCTTCTCTTGTAGTTCAATTACTACTCGTCTGATGACTCGTGTGATGACTCGTGAGACTCGTCTGATGTTACCATATTTTGTTTTTAGAAATGGTGTTCTTAGTCTGTTGCAGGTCATGTATTGTGTCTTTTGAAAGAAAATTTGGAGTCCTACCTTTTCTGCTGTTTCTTTTAGGATTTCAATCTGTTTCTGTGCCGTTAATACATCTTGAGCTAAAATTGCTAGATCATCAGCAAATGCCAGACAATCAATTTTGATGTTGGCTCTCCGCAGTTTAATTGGCTGGTCAATATTCAGTGCCGACTTTTTTTCACGCCACTCCTGTATTACTTTTTCTAGAACACAGTTAAATAAGAGTGGCGAGAGTCCATCCCCTTGTCTCATACCTGTTTTAATTTCGAAGGGCTCTGAGATGTCACCCATGAATTTAACTTTTGACCTCGTGTTAGTTAACGTTGCTTTAATAATTGCCAGCGTTTTCAGATCTAGTCCTTGTTCTTTCAAGATTCGGAATAAAGATTCGCGGGCAATAGAATCATAGGTTTTTTTGAAATCCAGAAATGTACAAACGAGTAGTTCAATTATAATCAAATGTAATTTAAAATATCTTCTGTCGCTCTAGTAACCTATGCATTTTGGTTAATATTTCGTCATTTATGTCCTTGAGGCGTCCAGTCTCTCTAGGACAAAAACTTTTTACTGTCTTAATATTCTAGTAATATTTTCTTGTTTCCTGTTTGTAGTATTCATTCCGTGTAAGAGGTATCCGGAATTTTTCATTTATTAAGCCAGCGTAAAATATTCTTTAATTTTCTTTTCTGCAGTAGGTGCCTAGTTACGATGTCCAAATTGTTGGTGATAGGACATATATCCGCTTGTTAGTCGACGTCTAGTATATGTTGCGATTTAACTATAAATACAAATATTAAGCAAGAAGTTTGAATGAAATTTTGGGTGTCAAATGAAATTTTGTGCGCCGAATCGCTGAAAATGTTGCAGGAGACCTACGGCGAATAGTGCATATCAAAAACACAGGCGTATGAATCATATAGAGTGTTCCGAGGATCGAGAAGTGGTAGTTAATTTGTCTCGTTTTGATCGACCTTCAATGTCTGCGAACGACGAAAACATCAACAATCAAAAAATTAATGCTCCAAATTGTCGTATGAGCCTTAGAGAATTGGCTCAAGAGGTGAACATATCTTTAAGTCCTTTTATAACATCATGACTGATATTTTGGATATGAAACGCGTCGTCGCACGACTGGTTTCGAAAAAGTTCAATTTTGTCAACATGAACCCGAGCTTCTACAGACCACACCTTCATTAAACGAATCGTAACGGGTGACAAAAACGAACCGACACTCAAAAAATTGCGTCAAGGTCGTTCGAAAATCAAGATCATGCTGAAACCATAGTGGATGGATGATACCACACTGGAATTTCTCTAGAGGAACAAAAGGTGAATAGCCGTAATAATAATTTAAGCGTCATGAGGCGTTACGCGAGAATATCCGCCGAAAATTTCGTTCAAGGAACGCGTTTTGAGTCAATTAAGGTTATAAAAACAATTCGCTGAAGCAAGTGTAGGCCATACTTCAATCAACCTTCGAACAATGTATGGAGGCTTGGGTCAAGCGGGGCATAGTTGTATTGCACTCGATTGGGCCTACTTTGAGGGCGACTAAATCAATTACAATGGATAATTTTTTTTTTGTGTTGTAATTGACAATTCTGGGTACTTTTTACACATAATTAACTTGTATATTCTCTGTTTGCGTTTTTAATAGGCCCCTTTTGTTTTTCTTCCATACACGTTTAGCCTACATTCTCTGTCTCTTGTATCTCCTGTATTCGCTCTTGTGGGTTTTGTATATACTTCAGTTAGTCAGAGTTTTTATTATCCACCGCATGTTTGCATTCATCGTCGTGCCATTCGCCACTTTAGTTTTTCTTTTCATTTTGGGCCCCAATTGTCTCTGCACTAACTTTTTATTGTTCCTCATCCGCCGTCTACAAACTCATCTACCGCTCTGTAAGTCTCTGGTTTCTTTAACACTTTCATTCTACATTAGTACATCCTCTTTTGTCTCTTGTTAATCTTTTAGCTTCGTATTTTTTCTTGGTTTCTGTTCCTTTGTTGGTGCAATAGATCCTTCGTCTTATTTTTTTGACTAAACCACACTTAAGGATATTATTATCCTCCGTTAAGATGCCTAACATTTCTAAAAAAATAATTTGTATTCTTGCAACAGAAGTGATTCTCGAACTAAATCATAATTTTCTTAGATAATGATTAGATAGATTAGAAGATACTTTCATATATAAATGATAATCCTACAGTGTACGAATTTAAACTTGTTAATCTATTATTTGATCGCTGTTTAAAACCGATTTCTAAAACTTAATGTAGGTATTTAAAATATGATACTTCGAGATATCTTAAAACCTCATTTTCAAACGAACAGTTTATAATGATGGTTGATTTAAATAATTGATTATTCAGTATAATTGAGTGATCAAAGATCTCTGAGCATTTCAGCCCTAAAAATAACATCTTAATTATTGGATTAATATCAAAGTTCGTATGATTTTATATGGCACTTGATGACTTTATATGACTTTATATGAATTGAATGAATGAATCATATAATGAATTATATAAATTGAAAGTTTAGTATTTCCAATTATACTGTATTTAAAACGAGGATTAATGTAGCAGATTCAATCTGTAAAATACTTTTTGAACTCCTTTTGAAAGTCCTTTTGAACTAAAAGGCGGTAAGAAAGTTCAGCTTAGAAGATTGAAAGAAAATGTTTATATAAAAAAAGAAAATGTGCTCAAATCAAATATTAGCTGTAATTGATCGAAATCTACGGTAAACTGTGACAAAAATCTAGAAACATGTACAAGGTGTCCCAAAAGAAAGTTTATATTTAATATAGCGATATAAATAAAAGAGAGACGTTTATCAAAAAATCCTTTATTAATTATTAAAATACACAGTTTAGGAAATTAGTTCTTAAAAATAATGCCACCCAAATATAAACTTTCACGCTCACGGCACTTATCTAAACGAACAGTAAAATTCCATAGAACGGCACATAATGTTTGTAATGGCTGCCATTTCGTGTGGGATATTTTCTTTTAACTGAATCAAAGAACCCGGTTTAATGACGTAAACTTTCGATTTTAGATAGTCTCACAAAAAAATTCCATAGGATTCAAATCAGGACTATGTGGAAGCCAATTTTTGTCACCTCTCCTAGAGATCAATACGTTTGGGAAAATTTCATGAACTCGTGGCAGTGACGTATTGGAAGTATGCGACGTTGCTGCGTTTTGCCAAAGCCATGTTCTTTGATTATAACCAGTAAAGTTTTTTTCAGTTCAGGTACCAAAAAATTGTCCAGCATTTCCACATAACGCTCTGAATTGACTATAACTGAGCGTCTCCTGTCGTCTTCAAAAAGTACGGGTTGATTATTCCTCAGACTAACATTGCAACCTATACAGTGACTTAAGGCGAATGTGGCGATTTTTGGTGCTTGTGTTTCGGGTTCATTGTACTCCAGCAATGACAATTCTGCTTATTTACATCACTGTTGGGATAAAAATGTTGAAAAACTTTTGCCTACACAACGCATGGTCTGTTTCCGAGAAATGCTCCTTACCGACTAAATTTCGTAACACGGGGCTATCGGTTGACATGCCCCCGCAACTCTCACAGTTGTTGCTTTTAGCAGTGAGCTAATGAAATAGAACCTTCCTAATTAAGAATTTTAAATAGATTAAAAAATTGTCAATAGTATACAGATATAATTTACTAAATATACTTTCTGGAAATTAAGTTACAAAGTTGTGCAATTTGTAACTACTGGTCTTTAATGTAAATTTTCTTAAGTACGATAGGCAAAAGAACATATAATTTATAACAATTGCACTAATCAAAATTATCAAATAACTGAGATATAGATGCAGTGTTTATTTTCAGATATTGAGAGACCACAAACAGTGAAAGTTTTATGTGAAAATGTCTGGGTAGTATATATTGGGAAACAACGTCCTAGAATTACGTGGAAAATATCTCACGAGTATAACTGAGTATGTATGAGAGTCATCTTGTTGAAATTATAACTTTAAAATACAATTGGGACAATCTAAATTCGACAAGCAATCTTTTACACGTTGGAATAATCTGAGAAATACGAACGTCTGGCGTCTGGATTTTCTTAATTTAGTGGACCAAAATCTTTGTAGCTCTAAAATACACATTGCTTCCTAAATTATTTTTAAATTGCGTTTACTCAGGGCTTGGATCTTTTGCGAAATGTGAAAATAAATTAGGGCTCACTTTGCGGCGTCACATAATTGAATTTCAGTATTGAAAGATGGTATATTCTATAATAATATTACAGGAGTAGGATTTTTGCGTAATTATTTGTTTTTAATAATCAAAACATCATATTGGTAGTACAAGTCAAATATATTATATGGGACACTGATTTATAACTTCAAGATATTTTTCAAGATCTATACAAGACTTCATATAGAAATGTAAACGTCTTGAATTAGTTTTAAAATGTAATTAATTTTCAATAATGAAATAATTTAATAATGGATCATTATAATTTATCAAGTCACCTGTCGAAATTTATCAAGTAACCTGTGTCTGATCCGTGCTCTACCTATTAGTCGGTCATCTTGTATACAAACGGAAAATTGCAATCCGTCTCCAATGTTGTAGCATTCTATTCGGTATTGCAGACAAACTATCGTTTAGAGCACTCTATCAGATGCTCAACACTAGAAGCTGACATAAAATAGGATAAAGATGAAAAAAATTCAGAGGACCCTATTAGGCTAAGGTTATAGTGGATGCGTATTCTGACGAACTATTGTTCTGACGAACACGTCAGAACAATTTTGATTTTTTGATCCGAACCGTTGCGATTTGTGTTTATTATTTGTTTATAAATTGGTCCCTTTTACAATGGATATGGAAAAACTAATCAGTTTAGTTTTTGAAAATAATTCTTTATGGGATATGAAGCAAAAAAACTATCATAATAGAGATATTTCTCGCCAAAAATGGGAAAAAATCACTAAAGAGATGGAAAGTAATGGGAAGTAAATACATTTCTATACTTGAATTTATTTTTTCTATGACGGTACCCTAAAATGCCATTTCACACATTTATCATATATTTCATATACATATTATATTGAAATTGTACTTCGCCATAGGGGCTGCAAAAGTAATTCTTGAAAACGTCTCGTATTTCACTGGCTCTTGATCCATAATGGTTGTAGCGCCTTGAAACAGTTATTTCATCGATGCATATATTTTGTTCGGGCTGTGTTGGAACTCCTTCAATGTCAATTACGATATTGTGCAGCAGATATGCAGTTTGAACTAAAATATCTGCTTTCTCGGGATCGACTTGCAATTCGGTTTTTAAAAATCTCCACTTAGCAACTAGTATACCAAATGAGCATTCCGCGCATTTGGTATACTAGTTGCAAAAATCCGCTCTTCATTTATAAGATTTTGTCTAGAATATGGCTTAAGTAAATATGGCTTCAGTGGGTACGCTTCATCATCCAATATTACAAAAGGAGCTTTACTTCTGTTGAGGGTAAATATTCAGAAGTTGGCATATTGAATTTGTTCGTCTGTAAGCATTTGTAGACATTAGAGAGGGAAAATATTCCTCCATCGCTTTGCTTCCCATAATCTCCAATATCAGTAGTAACAAACTTGTAATTTGTATCAGCTATGCCTTGCAACACAATTAAAAAATATTGTTTATAGTATAGTATATCGATCCTGAGTTCTGTGGACATTTTATTCTAACATGTTTTCCGTCAATGGTGCCGATACAATTAGGAAAATTTCATTGATTGAAGTAGTCTTTTGCATTCTTTTGTAACAAATCGGTTGTAGGTACTGGCATATGTTTCCCTTGATAAGTATTCCATATTGAAAGACATGTTTCATAAACTATCTGTCGTATGGCAGTATGTGAAACTCTGTATGAAAAGCTTAACGATCTAAATGACATCCCAGTAGAAAGATACCTGAAATAAAAGAAATTTAAATTAATGGTTATTAAAAAAAATACAATGTGTCTCGTGTGTATTTTTAAGCATTGTTTTTGTTTCAGTCGAAGCCGTAAAGAATAAGTGACGTGGTTTGCGAGGCACCTTTCGTAAAGAGCTTCAGAAACTACCCAAAACCACGTTCTGGACAAGGAGGACCAACCAAGGAGTCCAAATGGCCATATTTTAAAAACATGCTGTTTTTAAAAGATCAATTCGTAGGTAGAAAATTACAGAGCAGCACTTTGGAGCCGGAGGTGGATAATCAATCGCAAAATGATGATCAAGAGCCTGATGAATTACGAGAAGGTGATTTTGTTGAAACTCCTGACAACGTCATTGTCGACCAAAACGCAGCACAAAAGGCAGGAATGGAAAGAAATATTGAATCACCGGATTCACCGGCGAGGCCTCCCTAGTTTGTCCCGTCTCAGAGCAAACGTGTTAAAACTGTCAAAGCTAATTCCAAATCAAATGCAATTCAACAACTTTTAATAATCGAGCAGGAAAAGTTAAAAGAATTTAAGCGAAAAGGTGAAGTATGTCATCAAGCAAAAATTCAAGAGGATAGTGACTATTATTTTCTGATGAGCTTATTACCTTATTTAAGAAAAGTTCCCGAAGACAGAAAACTAGATGTGAGAGCAAGGCTACAACAGTTGTTTGTTGGCGAGAAGAAATACCAACCATCATATTGTGGCAATGAGAATTCATGTCCACAGCAAACATCTTCACTAGAGTTTAGAATGCATCCACATCCAATGGAAACTTATGCTAGGGCTCCAGACTTCCAAAGCCCTTCTAGGGCCAGTAGCGAAGAAACTTGGCGACATTCTGAACAAACTAATTCTAGTTCTTCACAATTAAGGATCCCTTCTGGCCCAAGTAGTGGAGAAACTTCTGATCAACAGCAGTTTAATGAAGACTTAGCTTCATATTTTTAACGTACCAACCCACTTAATGAGTAAATAAGTATCTGTTAAGTGTTTTGAAAGAGCTTTATAACTATGTTAAAATAACAATAAATTAATATAAAAAAATTGCAGTCTTACCTTAATGTTAACGACAGTCTTTCTTTAACAGATATACACTCACAAAAATTTGATTGCTTGGTGATACTTTCTTCGATTCCTTCAAAAATATAATAAAATGGTTCTGGTAACATCCTGAAGTACGCAAAAAATTTGTTTGGTTGCTCTAACAGGTCTTTAAATAATGTATGGTATTCCCCGTTAATTGGTCTGGAAGAAAATATTTTATTGACGTGTTCCGTCCTGCCCATAAGAAGAATTTTTAATAATGGGCGCTCCAAAAATTGGCACTCATATGCTAAATTTTCATTGTCATCCATCTTGAATGTCTTGATATAACTGAAATTATTAGCATGCACTATAACCACTGACACCTGAACAACAATTCTGACGTGTTCGTCAGAACAATAGTTCGTCAGAATACGCCTCCACTATAACCTTAGGCTTAGGCGGTAAACGGCTGGCATATTACTTGGCCTTCGAAGTTCTGCAAACCATTGTGTCTTAACTGCTCTTGCGGCAATTCCCAAAAGTAATATATCTAAGGCGGCGATTCTTCGGAAATTCTTCTTTGACGGTCGACGGACTTCTTAACAAGTATTTCTTGATTTTGAATTATCTTAGAAAAATTTTGCTTCACACCACAAACTCTGCCCCTCCCTAGTATTATCTCACCTTTAATACCATCTCCGTGATCTACAACATCTGGCCACGAAAAAAGTTGTCAAAACCATGTTGCAACCTAAAGGAAATATCAGCAGTCGCATTAGCACGATCGCTTCAGACCGTCTCCGCCACCAGATAATTATACGGGTTTTTTATGACCCTCCAAGCCAGCTATGTGAGTAACCAAGAGAACACCAAGGCTGGTGAGGACGAAGGTAGACACACTCGGTGCTGAGTTGGTGTCACTGTTAAGTGCCTACAAGTCCAAGTGGATATGATCGCTAAACCGGCAAGTTCGGTCAAGAATGGGTCGGGCGAAAGGCGAATTTCTGCCGCCTCAAAACTGGAATCCCTCAGCTAAGGAAAGGATTACCCTGAAAATAAACCAAGCCCGCCTGAAAACCTGAAGGTGGCAGCCCCACCATCATGATCGTAGATGTTTGGCGAATAACCAATTCAATCTTAAATCACCTTATTAAAAAAACTTCAATATCAGTAAACCGGACGGACCATTTGTTGACGACTTTGGCTGGTACAAGGACAATATTTCGTTTGACATTAGAAACATCACGTTTGTCTCCAGCTATTAAAGAGATGAACTTCTATAGATTGGATATATTGAGTAGAGATTCAATGGAATGGACAAGGTAAACATTGTGGTTCTTTGGGTAAACTTTTGTTATATAGTGGAAGAGATGAAGGTAGTCCACACGAAAGTGGAGTCGGCAATAGGAAGTTACAAATAGATGTTGAGAAAGAATATTTTTGTTACTACCGGAAAATAAGAATTGGGAAATAATTTCCAATATGTTAAAAGAAACTGCAGAAACCACCGTGGAAAAGATGAATAATCAGTGAAAGGAATCGACGAAATGTGGGAGCTTATTCGGAGAAGACGAGAAAAGGGAAAAATAATATAGATACAAAGCACACAACGGAGACTTGAAAGGCATATAGAGAGTTAAAACAAGGCTGTAAAAAGGTCTGCACATTATGATAAAAGAGCATGGGCTAAACAAATGGCTCAAAACCGCACAATACAAACCGCTACAACAAACGGCAACACCAGACACTTCATCAGTTTTCATCAGTTAACCAAGAAATAATCAGGTAAGAGGAGCAGCGGTGCAAGACCCGTCAAAGCAACCTCCGGTCAAGTCCTGGCCACACTCCCAGAACAGCTCAGTAGATGCAAGGGTTATTTTCAAGAGATGTTGGGTGGACCACGACAAATCGAATAAAATGAAGAACAATGGAGGCAGAACAACAAGAAAATAACAGGCAACTTCCCATTAACTGTGATGCACCTTCGAAAAGGGAAATACAACGAGTTATAAGAGCATTAGAAAACAACAAAGCACCGGGACTGAATAATATACCAGCAGAAATACTCAAGGCAGACCCTGAGTAGTGTTCTGAATTGTTACGACTCTTAATATATCAGATGTGGTAGTCAAATAATGTTCCTGATAATTGGAAAAAGGTATTAATAATTAAATTACCAAAAAAAGAGACCTAAGCATTTATGACAACTGGCGTGGTATAATATTACTAAACACAATCATTAAAGTTACAGCACAAATCATCCTAACAAGATTGGTAGGACGTATAGCAGCAGAAATGCGTCCAGATTAAGCAGATTAACCAGATTAAAATTCTGTTAGGATCATATTAGAACAATCAGCTGAATGGAGATCGCCACTCAATTTATTATTCATCGATTTTGAGGGGGCATGCGACAGTTTAAGCCACCTTGTCTTATGGAAAGCTTTAAAACAAAAAGGAATATCCGAAAAAAGTATACACCTTATTTGGGAAATGTATACGAATACACAGTGCTATCTAGCCCATGGCGGATATAGAAGGGAGGAATTTAAAAATTTTACTGGTGCGAGGCAGGGATGTGTCTTGTCTCCTCTGTTAGATTATGTCCTCAAAAATATTAACGAATGTCAATCCGGCATCCAGTGGAGCCTCAATTCTAGGTTGTCGGACCTTGAATACGCGGATGGCATATGCGTTATGTCGCTTCAATACAACAATATGGTCCATATGCTAAACATACTTGCAACGCAAACCCAGAAAATAGGCCTGCAAATTAATGTAACAAAGACCAAGTCGCTGAGAATCAACTCCAGAAATTTCAGCCCGTTTTTCCTCAACGGATCATCAATAGAAGATGTGGAGAGTTTTACATACTCGGGCAGCATTTTCATAAAATGGAGGTGCAGATAATGATGTCAAAAGCAGGATATGAAAAGCTCAACTATATTTTGGAGCTCTAGCACCTGTATGAAGATCAACACAATACTCAACGCAAACAAAACTTCGTATATTTAACAGCAATGTTAGGGCGGTCTTGCTTTACTGATGTAAAATGTGGAAAATAACGAAGACAATAAGAAAAAAACTTCAGGTCTTCATAAATAAATGCTTGCAAAAATACTCCGCATATTCTGGCCGAACAAGATTCCAAACGAAGACTCCATCGCACAAACCAAAAGAAAATTGAACACGAGATAGCATTTCGTAAATGGCGATGCATTGAGCACACACTGATGAACTGAAAAAAGTGAACATGTCCTGGCAGGAAGCCAAGGTTCTGGCGAAGAATAGAACCATACGACGCGCTTTTAGTGAAGCCCTATGCTTTGCGAAATAGTTGAAAGATCATATGTTTCTAAATTATTCCGGGTATCGATCCGTTCATTCTGTGAAGAATCACGACGTTTGGCAAAAGTCTATATCTACCATCCGTGAAAGTATATATATATATATATATATATATATATATATATATATATATATATATATATATATATATATATATATATATATATATATATATGACAGCCAAGCAGACTGCGTAGCTGCATTGACTTTCAACTATGCAGCCTTAACATTCATGATTGATCAATCCTACAAAATGACATCCGATCAAAACCATCATTTGACAAATTCAAACAATTATCCGCAGGTAAACGGCTATAATCAAGAAGAATAATATATTTTCTACTCGCCGGGATGCTCCGAGAAAGTTAACAAAAACCTACATAGAGTCGGGTTTCTTATTAAAAACTCTATAACTCACCTTCAACAACTATCCGCATAGCTATATAATTGTTTTTCCTACTGCTAGTATTGACAAATCGTATAAAATTTATCCCATCAGTTTTTCTTTAAAAAAAAACGTTAACTTGTACGTTGATACTACTCTTCAGTAACCTTAGATCCTGTTGTTGTGTAATTTTGGCACTAATAATCAAATTTGGTGGTTTATAGCATTTTTATTGTTACTCTGAAAATATTTAACTGCCTTTGAGGTTCCCAAAATTATTCGGAATGTATCTATTTGTAGAAGAAACGTATTCAAATTAAATTGTAAAACAAACATGATTTTATAAATGGATATTATATTAGCATAATTTAATTTGCCTATAAAATAATAATCAGTTATGCTACTTTCAAAACTGGTTTGATTTTATTTTTACAAATTAAGAATTGTTCTCATATCTAACCCGACTAACTGAAACATCGATGGGAAACAATTTACGAAAACTAGAAAACTGAGCAAAGACCGACATAAAGAGACCTTTATTAAGCAAATATTAAATGACGCAAATACCTGGAAATATATGGTGGTCCACTGTATAGGGACATTTTTGGAATGGGTAATTCTCGGCTAACAGATTGTAAGGGCTTATAGAAGGTATAAGGCTTTATACGATGCTGTTTAGTATTCATCATGATGGCTGTGGACACTAGAGAGCCGCGGGTTCGTTTCAGATCATTTATCAAAGGTGGTGAAACCGCAATTAAAATGCCTGTGTTTTCAAGCGTTTCTTCAACATCAAACGTAATGGTGAGATTTCTTTACTCTAACGCCATTCTCAGATGGATAGTTTGGCTTCGAATGATGTTTTCATTAAGGAAACATAAACCATCTAGTCATTAAAAATATTCAAATAAAAAACAAGGAACATTTTTAATATTGTCCATGAGCTCACTGTGCAATTTTTCATGCATATCTGATATTAGATTGCCTAGGAAGGTTTCAGACAGTAATACTGTTACGCAACACAAATGCATGAGCTGCATTTAATTGCAGCCTACATTCTACTTGGCCGATACATATAGTTGAATTCTAGGACAACTCTTCAGTTGCTTTCGTTGATATTTGATGGTGACTGAAAGAGACTGGCAAATTATTTCGTGGAGGACGGGAAAAATGTTCCTTGTTTTTGCTAATTTCAAACACCACGGAATGTGAAAGAACTGATAATGACTAAGAGCACTATAAACCATATTTTGCTTTAGTATTTTCGGATTTCACCCGCATAAATTGATAACTGCTTAAGAGGCGAATGAAGGTGACTATCAACAACACCTCATATTTGGCCGAACAATGCTTAACATGTTTGAAGGAAACGAAGAGTTGGCCATCATCGCTTATTTCCAAACTCATGAAGCTCATTTCTATTTAAATGTGGTAGTCATTAACAAAACTGTCGATTTTAGGCCTCAGAAAATCACTTTGAATTGCAACATAGACAACTCACAGTCAAAAAGCAACGATGTGCTGTGATATTGGCAAGAGCGGAGTTTTTTTGTCAAAAAAGATGGAGGCACAGTAGCCAATTCAGCTCGCCACGTAACCATGTTTAAAAACTTTTTCAAAGTAGAACTTTGGAATCAATTTTTGATGTTATCGAGACTGAAACTAACGAAAAAAAAATCGTATCGATACAATATTGGATATAAAGCAGGTTTCCACTTCCATGATCTTCCGGTCGGTAAATTTTCGATAGAGCTGAGTTGACCCCCCTTGGAGGTGACCGGGATAAATTATAGCTAATGACCGTAGCATGAAAGTTTTGGAAACGTTGGCAGTCCGGTACCTGATGTGTCGTCAATACGAACTCCTTAGAGCTACTTGATGGTCCGTTTTCTAGTGCATTGTGAGTGAGGCACAAGAATTTCGAACAAGTGCGCAATCAAATTTTGGTAATTTGGCCTAACAGCTCCACGGAAATGAAACCTGTGGAAACAGTGTTTTATCAAAAGCGCAGGTTTTCAGGTTGTTTACGTCATTATCGGTAGGTCGAGACTCAAGTGAAGATGAATCAAACAGCGAAAGGCCTTCAATTGCAAGAATTTATGAAAATGTCCACAGAATCCGGAATCTTTTGTGTTCTGATCGTCGATTGATTGTGTCTGGGATAAGTTGATTTTGACTCACTATCCCTATCAGATTTATTATCCCTTATCAGATTATTAAATTAAAGAAGAAGGCTATATGCGCAAAAATGGTTCCGAAAAACTTTTCGCATGATCAAAAGGCCAACAGGAGAGAAACAGGTCTTAATATTTTGGAGCGAATTGAAAATGACCCTTAGTTTCTGGAAAGTGTCATTCCCGGTGAGGGGTCTTAGGTTTTTAGAAACGCCCTGGCAACGAAGCGCCAAAATCAGTCACACTCCAACCTTACCACAGTAAAGAATGAGAAAATCAAAAATATAAATTTTAAAAAGATCGAAAACTATAAAAAATCGGTCCCATTATTTTATTGGTACATCTCGTAAATATCGAAAATTGTAGAACTATGTGTTTCAAATGAGATCTTTTTCAGATATGTTTTATATATCCTCAATTTATTATTTATATATCCTCATGACATCTGCAGTGGGTCCCAAAAATATATAAAACCTATATAAAAAATCATTCTAGCAGTTCCAATTTACGCACAAAAAAAACTGCCTTTTAACTTCTTGTATAACAAAGTTCCGAAATCATCGGTTTAATTCTAAAATTTTAAGAAACAAACATAAATATTGTTTTTTTACACCTCAAAAATACTCGGACGCCCAAGCAAAAAATAAATCTGAATTAAGTGGTAGTTAAGATAACTGGTAATCTTCGAACTTTGTTTACTAAAAATAGTAATTGGCAGTCTGGTGTCGAAGGAACATATGAAAAGGGGTGGTATAACAAAAAAAAATTTAGTTCCGAAAATAGGCATTTATTGATATTTCATAATGGGAGGGGAAATTCCTACCGAAAAATTGGGCAAATGTTTCAGTTAAGTAAAACTACGGTTGGAAATATCGACAATGCTACAAAAATAAAGATAGAATTTTTCCGAAAAAGCAAACAGGCTGTCCGAAATTATTAAATGAAAGAGACCAACGCTTCATTTAAAAAGAAGTCCATACAAACCCTAAAATTAGTGCACCTAAGCGCAAAACTGGTGGAAAACCATTTTTAAAAAGTAGTCAGCACCGAAACAATATGATATTGTATAAGAAAACATGGATACCCTGGACGCCTGTCCCGAAAAAAGCCTTGGCTAAGTAAAAAAAAAATTAAAACTAGAGTTTTTCTCTGATGAGTTAAAATTCATCATTTTTGGCTCAAATTGTGTGACGAAGGGTTAATGGGGAGCTTCAATAAAGAAAATCTTTGTTCAACTGTTAAACACGGTGGGGGATCGGTAATGGTTGGTTTGGGGGTGTATATCCTCAGAGGCGGTTGGTAACTTGGTGTTTATTGACGGTATAATGGACAAAAACATTTATTTACAGATTTTAAGGCAAAATCTATAAGTAAGTGAACATTACAGTTCGCGGTATAGTTCGCGAATGGCTATTATACAACTGCCCAAAAGTGATAAAAACGCCGCCTCAGTCATATAACTTTAATCTCATTGAAAATGTTTAGCATTATTGGGAAACTAATATAAGGAAACATAAAATTATTAATAAAGAAACTTTAAAAAATGAGTTATGATAGTATCCATGCCAAATCGTTTAAGAAATGTAATTAAGGTCAAAGGTAAAGTCTTTTATACGGTTAATCTTTTTGTTGATATTAATTAATGTTCGAACAATGTATGACTCTCAATTTATAAATTGATCTTTTTTATTGACATATTTACTGTTAATAGGGATTCATAATTATTTAATACTTATTATGGTTGTACTAATTTAGAATTGTTTATTAATGCCCCTAATAAATTATTTTTATTACATTTTATTATTTTATTTTCATAAGCACGCGTATAGCAATATACTTGTCTGAATATTTTTGGAATCTACTGTATCCTCAATCTACGTCCATTTTAATTCTAAGACTGATATCATTAATCAACTTTAATACCTCAACAGAGATACCGGATTTTAATGCATAAAAATGATATGCATAAAAAGATACAAACACCTTATTAAGTTACAGGAACTCAGTCGCTATATCAATAGAATAAGTCAATTTGTGTTTATATAGATTTATTATGTAATATATTCAGTTGGGCAATATTTCAGACTGACTTAACTATAGGTACATATTTCATTAAATGTGAATGTATATATCCATAGAATAAAAGTGAAAAATAAAATTTGAAATTTTATTAACAGTTATAACTCGTATAGTAATAGAAACCTCGTTCTTTATCCTAATCTTTAATTCCACACATGCATTATTGTGCTGAGGAAATTAAAACCTTCGCGGAATGAATTATTTTCCTCTAAATGTACTGTTGTCGGATTAGGTGTGACACAGAACACCTATAAATATACGAAATTCCTTTCATGATATGTACGTCCGCCTAGCATATAGTTTTACTCAGGCAATAATAAAAAAATTGTCTTTTAAACTTGGATGTAGATCATTAATCGAATAAACAGTAGTGCATACCTTTCTTGGTAATATGCTAAACGTCAATGGAAATGAACGTTGAAGGTTAGCATTATAGTTAGTAAATATTGGTCTGTGGAGAGGAATACTAAAAATATGCCCATACCTCTAGCCCCCACCAAAACATCAGGAAGAGCTTCCCGAGATCGGTTTCTGGTTTCGAGCTCAGCGTTCGGAAGCAGCTGATAGAATGACCAAAGATATAACCATATACATTTGTGATGTCGGATGATGGCTGTGATCAACTGCAGTCTACCTCATCCTGTGATGAACGTCAGGAACATTCAGACTGCGCGAAATTAGCCGCGACCCATCTAAGCGCTTTGATTATAGCTACTCTTCGATATGGCCGATGTGTATATTCATATCTTTGGTCATTGCTTCAGCTGTTTTCCGAACGTTCAGCTCGAGCCCGACTGATGAGGGCTTAAGCCTAGAAACTGGTCTCGCCAGACACTTGCTGACGTTTCGGTGGAAGCCGAGACGGTGATGGAATCGACATTTTGCGTAGAATAGGGATTAATGTTCGTTGGTCGGTCGCATTGGCGCGGACGGTAGAATGGGAGTCTGCCGCTGCTGTGCTGAAACCGCATTGGCGCGGTAGTTGGTTCGATTCCAGCGCTCAGATGGTTGTTTTTTTTTTTAATTCTCCTGTTCGTTTTACTTCCTACCCCCCACACACACATATATACACTTACATATACACGCACCCGTACACACATATCTACACCTAAATGTCGGTGATTGTTTCTAGACAAGAGAATAAAATCCGACAACGAATTACCCCTCAGTCACGCCATTTAAAGGCTGGGTAAGGCCGAATGCATTCTGAGAGAACGTTGGTCACACGCCAGTCAGTAGGTTTCTTGATAGACCTATGTGTAAGCATATAACCAAGGGTTGATAGGCTTGAGGGGGGTGCTGGCCTGGATTGGCGGTGGCTGATGACCGTAGTTCGGAGCCCACGTTAAGCTGTAGGTGCAGTCGCTAAATAACCTTATAGTTGCTGATACGTTTCTAACCCCAATCCTTAACCTTAACCTTAACTTTTTAAATATTTTTAATTTTTATTTTATCTTGAAGACCATATAATGGCATTATGCTTTGAAAATAATGTCATTCAAATGCCCTGCTTGACTTGGTCTGATTGAATGCGTTCTGGAGAATCAATTTTTTATTACTTCTTCACACATATCGCCTTTACCACAGTTTCGTTTAAGGTCAAGAATTGGTGGAAGTTTATTTCTGTAAACTAGGGATTCAACCTAACCTCACAAATATAATTAAAGAGCATGAGATTCCATGATCTTAGTGGCCAGTCGACATTTTATGAAATAACGCATCCAGAAAACTTTTGTTGTAATAAATCCATTGTCTGGCGAGATATGCAAGAAGTCGTAAATATTTAAAAGCAAGGAAAATGCATCTGTACTTCACACAAAAATGCCCATATCTTCAGCCGCCACTAGAACATTATCAAGTGTCTCCTGAGATAAGTTTCTAGCTTTAAACCGTCATCAGTTGAATGATCAAAGGTATAACCACATACACCTGTCATGTCGGATGGTGGCTGTAATCAACTGCAGCTTGCCACATCATGTGACGAACGTCAGGAATATTCAGACTGCGCGAAATCAGCCGTGACCCTTCTAAGCTCTTTGATTACAGTCACCCTTCGATATGGCCCATGTGTATAATTATATCTTTGGTCATTGTTTCAACGATGAACAACTTTTCGAATGTTAGAATGTTTGAAACTGGTGGAATGCATTCTTAAAACCCTATTTTGGACTGCTCTTTCACATACATCGCGATTAGTACAGTTAAACGATTTGTTTAAGATCGAGAATTGTTCGGAGTTTATTTCTGTAACCAGGGATTTAACAACCTCACAAAAAAATTCAAGGGCATGAGATCCCATGATCTTTATAGCCAGTTGACATTACCATTTTACGAAATAACGCGTCGAGGAAACTTTTCTTGCAAGAAATCGATTTTCTGGCGAGATGTACGACATTTCGTACCGTCTTGTTGACAAAAATCATCATTTATATCTACATTTATCAGTTTATACCAAAGTTATTCTGATAACATATTTCTATAGCCTCCACCATTAACAATGAACACAATTTGCATCACCGTCTTCAAAAAAATAAGATCCTATCATTTCTTCAGCCCAAAAGCCGCACCAAACCGTGACTTTCTGAGGATGAATAGGTAACTCGGTTATATGTATGTACACAGAGTATTTGTAGCAGCGAATCATTCCGATTTTCAATTCATTTTTTTTTCTTAAGGCAGAAAAAAAATGTTATCTTGTAGAATTCGATGTTGACATTTTTTGAATTAACCCAAGTTCCCAAATACTTAAATACTTGTATCTATCCACACGGTCAATATTATTGTTGTTTATTCTTAGCTGTGTGTTGTTGGGTGATTTCGTGAAACATGTGGATTTTGTATTTTTTTCCTTTATTTGGGTTTTTCGCCACTATCTAAAACTCAAAAAATATAAAAAATACCTGGTAGTATGTCACTGTCATGAAAATCTATTGTTGTCAATGTAAGTATCGTTGACATATATAAAAAAATATATTTACTTTCATTGGTTACTTTATATATTACAAATTAATATAATTTATTTTTTAGTTTAGTTTTGAAAACGGGGAGAGAGTACCCTCCGAAACGTTAACGTTAAAAGTTTGTAAAAATTTTTTATAACATTTTTATATCTTTAAATTTTGTTCGTTAGGCAAATTTATTACAAAAAAGAATCACTGAGAAATTTGTCTCCGTTTGATTTTTTGTTTTTACCCAGTGATTCTTTAAGAACAGGTATTTTTGATATTTTTTGAGTTTTAGATAGTGGCAAAAACCCCAAATAAAGGAGAAAAATATATGAACACGCCACAATCATTCAGACATTATGTGGATTTTGGTTTATTTAGGTTCATATTAGATCCGTAGAGTTTGTTAATTCCTTTTATCCTTTTCGTCATTCCTCCGTAGGTCCTCGATAGTCCTACAAAGGTAGCTGGTTCGATTCCAGCGCTCGGATAGGTGTTTTTCTTTAATTCTTATGTCCGTCTTACTTCCTACTCTACACACACACTTATATACACTCACATACACACACACACACCCACTCATATTCACACCTAAATGTTTGTGATTGTTTCTAGGCAAGAGTGTAAAATCCGACAACGAATTACCCCTCAGTCACGCCTGTTAAAGGCTAGGTAAGGCCGGATGAGAAGTGTTCTACGTTGGTCACTTGCCAGTCGGTAGGCTTCCTGATAGACTTATGAGTAAGCACATAACCAAGGGTTGATAGCCTGAGGGGAGTGCTGGCCTGGGTTTGTCGGTAGCTAATACCGTGGTTCGGAACCCACGTTAAGCTGTAGATCCAGTCGCTAAATAGCCTTAGATACTCATGCGCCTGTAACCGTAAATCCTTTCCTTTCCTTTGTTATTATTTGTAATTGCTCATATTGTAATAATTTTACTATCTCTATTGGTATTACATCTGGTCCAGGTGTTTACCTTTAAGAATGATCAACTTAAATGTGTCGTCTTATTGCAAAAAATTTCCAAATAATTAGCAAATTCAATATTAACAATGAAAGATAGCATTGTAGTGTTCACAAACTAAGTAATAAACGGTTCTCTAATGATTTTTATGTCCAACGCTAATTATAATGATAATACAATATTTAATACATTATTTGCATAATATAATTAAAAAATAATTTTTAATATATTTAAATAACGGTTTATCGAGGATTTTTGAAAAATAATGAATGGTGTCAAAAAGCTTTAACTACTTTAAAAAGTATTTTTGGTTAAGGAAATGTACGTAAAAATGGCGGATCTCCATCAGAATTTCCCCTGACTTCGCCCTGATCGGGCATAGTTCACTATATTTTGGATTCCAGCGTGTACGCTCTTGGTGCGCCAAGAAACGCCCCGGGAATGCGAAGTGACAATTTTTGAGCGTTGATCACCCATGTTCTCTGGATTCGTGCGAGATGTACTTTCACTTTCATTGCGCCTTTAGGTTTAGCGATTTGCAATGACTCACACACTATGAGATGGTGAACTATGCCTGATCAGGACGAAGTTAGGAGAAACCCTGATAGAGGTCCGTAGCGATTCTTACGTGAAAAAAAAAAGGAAAATTTACGTTGAATCGATTTAAAAATATATCTGGTATTTGTTGTTTTTCCTACATATTTTATTCATGATAAAATAGCATACTCCCCACTTAGATGCATTTGTGTCAATATCTTTAAACTAAGTTTATTAAACTAAAAGAGTTTAAAACTTTTTACTATTTACTATTATTTTACTATCATTACATTTTACTATCTCCAATCTTGTTCGACACAAACAATTAAATTAGATTAGATTTATCTAGGATAATTCATTTAGTATTAACTCTGAGTGAATTTTACGAATATACGGTACGAATGAGTTAATCATAAAACAACGATTTATAGTCTGAAGAGACTGTTAATTAAAGGTAATCGCAATAGTTTATATTAAGTAATCGATTCAGATTTTTTTTTTACTAACATCTTACTGTATTGACACTAACAGCTTACTATACTGTACTAACAATTTACTGTACTTAGTAGTGATTTCAACAGTTCTCTATACATTGAACTCGATTGCCCCCCAAAGCATCTGTAATTTTTTTTGGAAAATATGACATAAGTTGTAAATCGCGTGAATATCAAAGTTATTTAATTTATTCCTAGCATTTTTCAGCACATTTTATTCATACCACTACTATTTTAAAACGTCTTAAGCAATTATTTTCATTTCTAGACGTAACGTTTAAGGAAATTTAGTCAGTTTTATGTGTAAAATCGCCCAGAACCTGCTTCTAGAGCATAGGTGCCCAATGAGGGTGGTACCGCTCTCTAGTTGGCCAGTCAGTTGGAGTTTCAGTTAGAGCCTTCCATGGGGAGGACAGCTGGTCAAGAGACAAATGGGGAGGCCTCAAGACCGTCAAGGGGGGCGGCCGTGGCGTACCTACCTATTAAGGAAATTGAAACCCGATTTTATCAAATGGCTAAAACTCCACTAGTCTCCACCATCTCATATTTCTTATTGATTTTATGTTTATTTTTAAAAACATAATAAATTATTCTTTACTACATTTGATGTACTATTTGATAAATTTCTATTTTTGATTAATTTATACTTTGTGATTCTTAATAGGTATATAGATAGATAAATAAAAAAAGTATAGATAATGTGCAACAATATTTTAAGATTTGGTATAATTAACTATTATAAAAGAAGGCGCTTTGATTTTTTTTTGTTAAGGGGGCGGTGTTCTAGAAAAGGTTGGGAACCTCCATCCCAGAGATTCATAAAAATCTTATCATACATTTACGTTCAGTCCATTTTTTAATTTGAATCTTATTTTGATGTAAAAAAAAATCTAATGATATCATTAATATATATTCATTAATATGAAATTTATTAATATGAAAACGTATTCCTTAATATTCAATGAATACAAATTAAAATACAATAAAGCTTAAACAATTATAACCTTCCCCAACATGGAAACATTCACACTAATCAAAATCAATGTATGTACGCATGATAAATATGTACTTTTAAGTACGCTTAATCAATAAATGTACATTCAAGAATATAGTTACTGAGGACGGACTTTTCGTTCACCTAATTACATGTAATCATGTATCTTCCCTAATTGATAGAATGCCAGTTACTGTGTATATGTGTGTGTAATTAAGCGATTCTTGCATTGCCATTAATAGATGATATAAAAGTTTATAATGCATCATTCAATTTGTTAATTAGTGCACTATAATATTCATTACTAATTGGTTTTTCCTTGTCAAGATAGCCTGTCAAGATGAGTAATATTCGGGTAATATCATTTTATATGTGCTTTAAAATACAAGTATAACCTTTCCAGCTAACTATTGCGTTTCTACGGATTAAATTTGTTATGCAGATTTTTTCCCAGATTGTGGCATATAGTGTGATGTCATACTTTATCAATTAATATTGACGAAAAAAATCTGTAGTCGCTTTTCAACATGTCTGAACAGTATATTTAACTGAGGTAGCCGATAGTTGATCGAAATTCGTATTAAATGAACAAACTAAGATTTATATCAACAATTTCACTTTTTCTATACTTGTACGTATTATAATTGTTTTGACATCAGTGCCTTTTTCAAATACAAACTATATTAAAGCAACTGTAAGAAATGTTTTTACAACCTAAACTATCCATCGATCCAATAAAACCATAAATGGTGCTAATAGAAAAAAAACCATTTTTTTCCATGTCTAGATGCGCAATATAAATTTAACATTGGTGTACCCTTCAAATCTACCTGGCCGTTTAAGAAAATACCCAAATTTTTGTATGTAACATTTCATTATGTACCATTTTAAAATTATCATTGAAAGTGTGATTTTTTAACTTTAAGTGGTTAACATAATGAAAAATATTTTGTTCCTTAATATAACTTATTTTATGCTCATCAGCCTAGTGGAAGAAGAATTTTCTGTTTGTCCAACATAGAATTTTGGACACGAAGCCCACTCAATTAAATAAACTAATGATTAGAAATTTTATTAATTTAACTTTAATTGTCAAATAGGTCATATGAGTAATGTAAATATTGTTTTCAAAGCAAATAATAGGCTAGAACGTCTCATTAAATTCATCATAAGATGAATATAATGAGTATTTGATGCTTTGGTGTATATTAATTATGTTATTTATAATAAAAAACTGAAAAAAAATTGATTGTAAAACACTCTACAAGTAGTAAAACGTGTCCAACTTACTTACATTATGAATCTAGTTTAGTAAAATTAATTATGGTGAATGAATTTGGTTCAATAAAAATTTGCCATTTGAATGCTAGATCTATTTAATCTAATAATTAAGCTGTCAGCTGTGATTACGGACAACTTCCTTAGCATTTTTGCTGTGACTGAAACATGACTGTCGCCAAATATCATGAATAATTCGATAAACATATCTAAGTTTAAATTTTATCGCAAGGATAGAGAGTGGATACACGTATTACCAACCATTTAGAGACATTGATTGATCCCATTCTTGTAAGTACTCCAGAGATATATAAGGATATCGGAACTATGAATGTTGGCCATATATCAGACAATCATATGGTTTTCTGTCAGTTATGTATTAAATTTCAAAAAGGGCCGCAAAAATTCGTTGTTGACCGAGATTTCAGACATTTTAACATGGATGAATTTAATGTACACTTGTATAAGATCCCTTGGAGTAATATTTTTCGATTTGCAGATATTGATATAAAAGTTGATTTTCTTACTTCCAGCATTTTATCGTTATTATAATAACATAAAGCAACTTAAGAAGCAAAGAGATAAAGCCTTGTCTTATTACAAAATATTTCGGAGCCCTGATTGTAGGGAGTATTACAAACATCTTAGAAACTTCACAAAAGGTGCTATTCGTATAGAAAAAGCAGTTTATTTGAGATATTTGAATAATCAAAGTATCTCCAGTTTTTATAATGCTTATACAAGTTTAAGTATTCGTAAGTCTAAAGTCTCAGCTAATATTCTTCATAATCTAAATAATGCCGATGACACTTTGTCCCTATCTTTAAATCAAGTAGTCCATCAACTACTACTCTAATTTTTTTAAATATTATGCATGTGATGAAATATAATGCCAAAGGATCTGATGGTTTGACTCTGCAGATGATAAGACTATGTATGTCAGCTATTGGCATGTCTTTGTGTCATATCATAAAATATTGTTTTGTGTGTGGCTTTTTCCCTTCAATCTAGAAAGATGCTCTTGTAATTCCTCTTCCTAAAAAATCTAATCCATCTGAGCTTGCCGATCTACGGCCAATTAGTGTGTTGCTGACTTTGTCAAAGATCCTGGAGAAGGCCGTGTATAACCAAATTAATGAGAATTTAACTAATATTAATATACTTTCTGCTACTCAATTTGGTTTTAGAAGGGTTATAAAATGGAAACTTCCTTGCTTTGCCTATGTGGCGATGTTTGTCATACAATGGATGATGGAAAAGCGACTGCTCTTGTTTTGTTGGGTTTTAGTAAGACATTTGATACAGTTAATCATGCTCTATTGATTGCAAAATGTGGATATCTTGGCTTTAACGAAACATCACTTAATTTTCTTCATATGTACTTAAAGGATATTTTTAAATAACCTGCTATCTTCAAGCTTAAATACAAGTTCTGGTGTACCTCAAGGATCCGTATTGGGTCCGTTGCTTTTCTTAATTTACACTTTCGATTTACAGGCAGTTATTGTAAATTGTAAATCCACATTTTTTGCGGATGACATACAGCTGTACAAGGATTTCGTGTGCGATGATTATGAACGTGCAGCCAAGACTATTAATGAAGATCTTTGTAACATTTCTGTATTCTTTGCAAATCACTATAATTTTTAACTCAGATAAGAAAAGGCAGTTTCTATGTTGTTCTATGTTGTCAGCAAAAAATACAAATTGTAAATTGCGCAAAAAATTTTGGGTTTATTTGTTGACGAAAGGTTACGCTTTTGTGAACATATAACTTATTTGACAAGAAAAAATTATGCTAACCTAAAACTTCTGTACTCTGCTAGAGATGTACTAACCTTTAACATGAAAAATACACTATGTGAAAGTCTTGTAATGTCGAAATTACGATACTGTATCACTGTGTATTTTCCTTGCTTAGATGTAACCCGCTACCGTCCCCAGAAGATAGAGAATGTTTGTTGCCGCTTTGTATGTGGTTTGCGTATAAATATAAGTATAATCACGTAATAAAAGTATAATCACGTCTCATGAAAAATAACTAATTTCGGGTGATTAAAGATGGACTGTTTATATATTGCTTATATATTATATATTTTATATATTATATTTAAATATTTCTTACTATCAAGCATTGAACGCTTAATGATTACGTCCTCTCCACTTAGCCTTAGGAATAAATTGGGTTTTCGACGAATTATTCCTGATTCATACCTTCATCACAGTACCTTTCTTATGGTGCCACGTTATAGCACAGCCATGTTTCATCGTTCTTTCAGCAACAATACTACTAAATTGTTTAACTCTCTAAGTAGAGATTTTAGATGTCATTTAATGTTCTACAGAAAGCATATCAGATATAAATTTAAAATATTTCTACTATCAACTCATGCATAGAACCTTGTATGTGATGTTATGATTATCTTCACTTTTCATTAATGAATATTAGTTCATGAATGAATTGAGGTTCATTGATGAATATTTTGCTTTATATCATTGTTTTATAATTTTGAATATGGGCTGAGCTATTATTTGTTATTACTTGTTTTTGTTTGTGTGTTTTATTTTCGCACATATACGTTGTTATTATTTATATTTTTATCTGCAGAATTTTAGTTTATGTTTATATACTTTATTTAAGTCTAGTACTATATACTGTAATTGGTTTTTGAATGCGGGTTGAGTATGAGTGGCTCGTTGAGCTAGACGTCGCCCTTTCCATTAACATTTAATTAATTTATAAAGGTATTTACATACAAGTTTTAAATACAGTGGAAATTTAGATACAAAACTTATTTTTATTAATTTACATACACGTTTTAAATACAGTGGAAATTTAGATACAAAATTTATTTTGTTTATATCTGAACGGTACTTAGAAGTGAGTACACGTTCGTGTTTTTGATCAGTTGTGAAAAACGCACCATCTACATGGTCCGGCAGGGAGGTATGGTGTTTTTGAAACGACTGTTATGCGCGACAGTGTCGAGCGAATGTTTTCAGGATGGTTGATAATTACTTGTTCCGGGATGCCATCTCAGTAGCTATAGAGTTGTGGTCTGTGGCACATGGCATGTTTATTTACAACACTTTTATTGAAACTGGTCGTTCTGTTGTGCTCACACAGCGACGATTTCGAAATCATTGTAACGTGGATCGGCATAGCCGCATTCCAAAACGATATCATTATGAAGTGGGTGAACAAATTTCCAACAACAGGATCGTTGAGACCTGGGACTGCACGGGAAGGACATCGAACAGTACGAACCCCAGAAAACATTGAAAGGGTGCGCCAAGCGGTGGAAACCAGTCCTCGCCATTCAGCGGTACGTTACGCTCGCACTCTTGGAATATCAGACAGGTCAGTTTGCAGAATCTTACACTTGGAGCTTCATTAAAAAAAAATGACTTGGTAAGACGGCGTAGGTTCGCAGAAAAAATGTTGAAATTGCTGGACAACGACATCATTTTGTTCATGAGTGACGAGGCCCATTTTCATTTATCGGGGATGGTAAACAAACAGAACTTTCGATACTGGGCACCCAAAAACCCCCGAGAACTACATGATCAACCTCTGCACTTCGAGAGAGTAACTGTTTGGTGTGCCATATCTCGAACTTGCATTATTGGACTGCATTTTTTTCGTGGCAACGGACGAACAGTGTCTGTTAACACAGATCGCTATCTCTCCATGTTGCGTGATTATTTTCTGCCAAAAGTAAGAAGACGACGCATTAACCTCAATATACTTTAGTTTCAACAAGATGGGGCGACTTGCCATACGTCAAGAGCAACAATGGCTTTTTTAAAGGAATTCCCTGGGCGTATTATTTCGTTGCCTGACAATGTGGAATGGCTACCTCGGTCACCAGATTTTTCAACTTGTGACTACTTTTTATGAGGCCACTTAAAATCCAAAGCTTACATTGGCAAACCGCGAACTCATGAACCTCTCTCTGAAACCATAACACGCGAAATTGAAAGGATTCCTAGTGCCATGCTCGAAAGGAGTATGGACGATTTTGCTACCCGTCTACAAGAATGCCTCGACAAAAATGGACGCCACCTACCTGATGTGACTTTTTGCATTTGACTGTGTTATGTATACTATAATGGTTATATACCACTAATGTATAAAAGCAATACATTTTGATATTCGTTTAACAATAAGAGTGTGTATCAGTTTTTTGACATTCCATACATACCAACATACATCCGTTCCGGACCCTGTTTAATATAAGTGGTTGTTTTATAGAAAAATGTTCGTGTTGAATGTCTCCTTACTATCTTTTAACTTGTCTATCTATAATGATCAGTTAATACAATATCAATGATTTTTCTCTCATTGCTTCTGTTCTTTTATGATTATTATCAAAAACAAGTTTATGACCACACTTAAATTCGCAAACTCAAAAGCCAATAATTCTGTTATATTTATATGGTGCGGGGTCATTTAATGTTTTTGGTACAACCATATTCTTTTTGACATCAATGTCGATTTTTAGTGCGTCGGAAATTTAAATTCAAATTAGACAACCAAATTGAATACCTAGAACTATTTATTTTATATGAAATAAAATTCAATGGCATTAATGTTCGAAAACCATTTCAGACAAATGTCTGCCGCGGCTGCTTCTGAGAAAGTGCTGTCTGTCAATCTAACTTCTTATAACCATTTCGAGAATTGGGGTTTTATGTCCGCAATTGTCTCAGTTATGTTGACTTTTAAGGCGTCAATAGTTGCTGGTTTATCTACATAGACCAAAGATTTAATATAATTAAAAAAAAACAATTTAAGAGCGTAAAATCGCATAATCACCGAATTGTTTCCTCAATAAATCGATAGTTGGGACCATACTAACGTATGGTCAGTATGGTCTTGTTGAAATCGCATCTCCTTCAGATCAATACCATTCAAATTTGGAATTAAATAGTCATTGATCGTCGGTCTGTAACGATTCCCGTTAACGAATTGATAAATTTGGATTTTCATCAATACTGCTTCAACAGTGGCGATATTTTCTTCGAAACGCACAGTTTTTTGTCTTGTTTTTGTTAATTGATAATTCGGCGAATTCATCATTCGGTCGGGCGATTATGTGCACTATAAAATTCAGGTTCAAGTGCTCTATAAGTTTGGTGCATAGAATAATGATTTTGATAATAAAGTTCGATAATTTGCCAGCGTTACTCTAATGTTAATCGTTCAGAGATGACTTGTACCATAATGATTTTAATCCAAAGTTCGAACACTCTACAAAGATCATCCTTTAGATATGTCAATTTGTCAAGTATGTCAATTAAAAATATATGTTAAATACAATCAAAATTACACATTGACTTGAAGATTTAATTGTAGTGAATAAATCATTACGTTTTCGAAATAAAATATCACAACTTATTGCGGTCCTATCTATGTGACAATACATGAAACTTTTCAGTCTAGAGTAAGTTCAATATCTTGAATGATTTCATTTCAAGACACACTAATCTAAATTAAAATGATACATAATCAAAAGGTGAAAAACGGTTTAAGTTTTATATGATAATTAGCATTGCAAATTAGATACCGAGCACATATTGCACTTCCCCTTTTCAATATTTTCAAACACAAGGCTGTTTACTATTAGAACGGTTAAAAAGTAACTAATTTGTGTATTTTTATAAAAGAATTACGATTTTGTTTTTGTATTGAAGTATAACATAATAAGCAATGAATAATTAAATATTTTAGCTGAATGGAACTTTTAACTGGAAGTTTATTTTTGATATATGAGTACTTTAGAAAACTCGAAAATATTTACCACTAAATACAAAATCATTATTTTTTCGACGCGCGTTTTGCTAACCATGTTAACATCATCGGGATATGATTCAAGCTAATTCTAAAAATAAACTGTGATATATTTAAAACAACCCTCAATTCTTCTATTGGAACCTTCAGTGTGAAACACTAAACTCGAAGAGATTTACCACTAAACACAAAATCACTTTTTGAAACTTCTCGACGCACGTTTCGCAAGAACAAGAAACAAGATTTTTCATTTCTCCCATATCTAATGTTGCCAATGTGTTCTTTAAATCCCGTTAATATAGATCTTTTTGTTTGCCCAATATACCTTCGATCACAATCTTGACAACTAACTTTGTGAATCCCCGACTTTTTATGTTGATCTATTTTATCCTTTGGATTACCCAGGACTTCTCTTAATTTATTATATGGTTTGTAGACAACCTTAATGTAAACTTTTTTATAAATTTTGTTAAGCCCTCGTGTTAATTAAGCATCAAAAGGTATTACCATGAATTTATTTTTGTTCTAATCCTTTTGAAAAGTCGAAGATTCTTTCAATACTTTTATAAACGTATGTTTTCTATTTAATTTATCTACAACGTTCTTATTATAAGCATTTACTTCACATACCTCCCTAATTAATTTAAATTATTTGTTATAATTATCTTTGTTTAAAGGAAAATTGATTAATCTATTTACCATAAAATTTAAACTAGCCATTTTATTTTAGAAGGTATTATTTGAAATGCTTCGAATCATAGTGTTTTTTAGAAAAAACATCACCACTTCGAGATATATTCCTAATCATTCGAATCATAGCTTCAAAAATAAGATGGCTAGTTTAAATCTTATGCTAAATTGGTTAATCAACTTTCCTTTAAACAAAGATAATTATAACAAAGAATTCAAAGTAGGTTAGGAATCCGAAGTAAATGGTTTTAATAAGAACATTGTAGATAAATGAATTAGAACATTATTGAAATAATCTTCGACTTTTCACTTCTACCTATTCATATTTGTCTATAATTCATTTTGTATTTCACGAACGCTAGATCACAGCACTGTTAGTTTAATGTTGAACTTTTTCATCTTTATTAACCTAGCTAAATAGGGTAGTTGAAAGCATCATCTTTAAATTTCTTTTTTAGTATTATAATTATATATTCTTTTATTTTTATTTTTTGTTTGTCTCTGAACTTGTGCTTCTGATTATTAAATTATCGTTAGAGTTAACTCAGCCTTTTTGGAGTAGGAAAACTCTTTACCAGTTTAAGGGTTTTTCCTTGATTCCAAAGAACTGGGTAGCACCCTCATCGAAGTGCTGATGAGATCCAGTCTTGACCCATGATCCAACTGCCTCCGGAGAACGACTGCCGCAGCTTTACTATTAAGTAACCAACAAAAAAAGGGTTACGTTACAACATTTTGTGAAAACTACGTTGATCGATTTGCCTTCATTATTTTCATTTTATTTGTCCAATTTTGTAGTATATATCTAAACTGGTTTCAAGAGTTTGTGTAACAATATATAGGTTTTGATGTTTGGCAACAATTGTCGTGTCATCGACTTGAGATTGTGCTCGGTGACAGGGAAATCAGCACTAAACTTTTTATATGGTTTGTAGACTACCTTAATGTCAACTTTTTGTCAAAATCTTCACTAACCCCGTGTTAATTGGGCATCAAACGTTATTACAATAAATATGTTGTATATATTGTTTCTTTTGAAAAGTCGAACATTCTCTCAATAATATCCTTAACAACAAAACTTTTCCTAAATTAAACGTTTTCTAATTAATATATCGACAATACTCTTGTAACCATTCACTTTGAGCAACTGCCTAATCAATTTTAATTAGGCGTTATAACTATCTTGGCTTAAAGGACAATTTATTAATCTATCTACGATAAAGTTTAAACTAACTATGTTGTTATGGAAGCTATGATCGTTAGGAACATATGTCGAAGTAGTAGTATTTTCCTAAAAATATCAAAATCTAACCTACTTTTATTATTTCTACTAGCTAAAACATTTAAATGTGATAATCTACCGCTGTTCCTAGGGTTTCAGTAACTGAGAAAATTTCCGGAACAGATTCAAACATATATTCGTGACAATGTCACTGACTTAAATGACATTAAATTTTTCCCACTTACGAGGGTAGTCCCAGATGTATCCGAAAATGACTATGACTGAAGCTACGTTATTTAGTATTTGTTTGGCAGCCATTAATAAGGAATGATCTCAGAGAATTTGTTAAAATGGAAACAAATCGTCATCGATATGTGATACAATACTTTCATTTGAAAGGTCTCAGTCCAACCGATAGCAAAGCGGAGCTAAATTCTACTCTTGGAGAGTCGGCTCCTTCGTTTACAACAGTAAAATATTGGGTGGCAGATTTTAAACAAGGCTTACGAGCTGCCGACCAAGCTGTCGATTAAATAAGGTGACCACGCCAGAAATAGTGAAGACAAAATGGTATTGGATGACCGTCGACTGAAAGTTCGCGAGCTAGTAGACATGGTAGGCATTTCAAAAAGTGCTGTACATCGAATATTGAGTGATAATTTAGACATGAAAAAGCTGTGAGTAAGATGAGTTGCTGATTGCTCATAATGGAACAAAAACAGCGTCGTGGGGATGTTTTAATCAAGTGTTTGGCGAAGTTTCACAGGAATAAAGCTGAGTTTTTGCATCGATTCATAATTATGGATAAAGCATGGGTTCATTACTTCCCACCTGAGATGAAGAAACATCAAAACAATGGAGTGAAAGGGGATCAGCTCCAAAGAAGGCGAAGACAGTTCCATCTGTAGACAAGGTCATGGCGTCAGTTTTTTTTAGATGCACGTGAGATAATTTTTATTGATTATCTTCACAAAGGAAAAACAATCAACGCGCCGAGTATGATGCGAACTTAGAAAGCAAAAAAGAAAGTTTTGTCATGTCATCAAGACAATGCACCAATTTACACATCCGTAATCACGATGATCAAAATCAATGAGTTAATTTCCAGATTTAGCCCCCTCGGATTATTTTCTGTTTCAAAAGTTGAAAAAATGGTTCGGAGGTAAAAGATTTGCCAACAATGAAGAGGTGGAGTCTACGGTTGATGGCTATTTTGAGGAGCTCGGCGATTCAAACTATACACAGGAAAAGCCATTGAACATGGCTGGGAAAAGTGCATCGATTTTTTTTTTCGAATGAGTTTTGACACATTGCATTTTTGCAAAGTGCCGGGATATCCAAGACGACAGTCTGGCAGCTCTACATCGTTATTCATTCAGTATTAACCAGGTGGCACATGTGGCATTTTGCCACGGACGCGAACAACTTTAGCCCAACCCACAAACACAAACATCCAACCGGTAATTGCAGGATTCGAACTTGCCCCGGGTCACAAAAAAGTTTTGGTCGAACTGTCACAGAGTACATATTGCTCCGTCAGCAGACCAAAAGTGTGGTTAAGTGTTAAACCAGTGAATAGTGAAAGTATTCAAAATGGGAAAAACAAAACCAAAACCAAAAGCCTCTGATGTAAAAGGCGAAAATGATCTTGATGGGTTTGAAAGAAGGCAGAATGAGATATCTGCCCAGCTAGAAAAACTAGCTGTTAAGGATGATTTTTATAGTCAAGCCATAAAAGAAGTGAGCGTAGAATTGGAAAAGCTACGTGAGGAAAATGTGAGGCTGAGAGCCGCATTTGCCGCAAAGAAAGCCGATGACAATACCACACCACCAGCCTTAGGGTCAGAAACACCAACAATGGAGATCTAGTCGGATCATGAATCCAAAGTTAAACATTACAACACAAACGACCAGGGATACCAGCAGGTGTCATCTCGAGTAAAAAAGCGAAAGAAGAGAAAAATGTCGGCCTCCGGGGGAGTGCCACCTGTGGAAGAACCGATCATTTCCCTTCCGTCCACTTCGTCTAACTCAAACGATGAGATGCCATCAACATCGAAATCGACTAGAGCTATAGCAGCCTCATCAACTGCTACCCCAGGATCCGGGGTAGAGAAGTAATACTTCATCAGACAATTACCAGAAGTCACAAGCAGTGTACCAGCCGACACCGAAATATTGGAAATTTCGGACCCGCCAGGGCTAGATAGAAGCCCCCCCAAAAATCACCGTCGACACCATGGAAGCAACTTGATTAGAGACTTTATTAGCAACTTGATTAGATGTAGGAGTCTTCGGGCTAGCATAAATCTCTGGCTGATGGAAATGGAAAAAAAACTCTGGGTCAGCCGTCGATATCATCTGGTCTGCCTCTCTAGACACTCGACGGTAGTGCATAGAGCTAAAAAGAGACTATGTAGAGAAATAAATATATTTTTTCTCAAATTTATTGTGGTTTCTTTGTTAGGTCGGGTACTTCTGGGATTACCCTCGTAGGTATTGAAAACGGCTTATTACAATTCAGTACCATCTATTAAAAAAATTAGAATTATTAACCATGTAAACTGCATAAGTGCCTTTGAAAACGTATGTATCATAACCATCTAAAATAAGGAGATATTCATACTGATGTCACTAATAATAAACGTAGCTCTTAATTTATTAATAATATCTAGACATTAGTATATACAATTATTAGAGTAATTTTATTATAAATTGGCCATAACAAGACATACCTCAAGGCACCCTGTATATTATGTATAACAAAACCATAAATTTAGATCTCGACTTTCAGATTTGCCGAGCTGGTTTTGATAGCTGATAAATAATCGAGACATACGGTAACCTTTACATTAAGATTAAAAGGTTTCCATGAAAAGAAAGTTAGTAGAACGTAAAAGCTTAACAAAGCAACGATATTAAATATATACGAGCCGCTTAGGAATGTCTTAAACGGCCTTGCATTTATTTGTTCTATTAGAGGAAGTTCTATAGCTTGTTGGTTATGCGATTTGAAATGCAATTAATAAAAGGAAAGTTATTCTGGTCGCTTAACTGTAATGCTTTGAACAGCACAATTTGGTATTACATATACCGTATGTGTCTTAATGGGTTTTAGAGTATTATATACTACTTTGTCTCATATTGTTGTAATTTTATGTATTTATAGAAATTGTACAAAATGCTTTCGCTAGAAGCTGTGATAAATACTAAGAATATTTTTTTGAAAGCACCATTAGCAGTTTAACTCCTTTGTCATATCTGTCAATGCAATTATCTCCTGATAATCATCATAATAATAATAAAAGGCCTTTATTGAATCACATTAAGGAAAGGAAAAAAAAATAAACTAAAGTAAACCAACAATATAAATTAAATTTCTCCATTAGTTGATCTGCAAATTGGCGAAGCCTAGTATAAATTGCTATTCCACTCAACCAACGTACTGATCTTAATCCCTAGACAGAAAAAAAAACAGCACACCTATAAAATTACAAACATTTCCTCCCATGTCTCACACATATACTCTAATAAACACTATTATTGCACATCCATCCGGTCATCGCCAGAACCTCAAATGTTCTAATCTTAAAAATTATCAAATCTTGTTAAATAAGTTAAAATAATAGAAATTCCTTGACTTTGTATTTGAACTTGTTAATATTAAAAATTTTTAATTAATTTAATTATATAAATTTTTTAAAATATATTATGGAGTCTATTTAATAACTTAATAGCATTATATATATATATATATATATATATATATATATATATATATATATATATATATATATATATATATATATATATGTTACATCTGATATTTTCACGGATGGTAGATAATGTTTCTAAATAAAAGTAAAGTGTTTGGGTTAGAGGAGCATCAGCAGCTAGGCTATTTAGCGACTGGACCTACAGCTTAACGTGGGTTCCGAACCACGGTCATCAGCTTCCGACAAACCCAGGCCAGTACCCCCCTCGGGCTATAAACCCTTGGTTATGTGCCTACCCATAAGTCTATCAGGAAACTTACCGACTGGCGAGTGACCAACGTAGAACATTTCTCAGAAGGCATCAGGCCTTACCCAGCCTTTAACTGGCGTGACTGAGGGGTAATTCGTAGTCGGATTTTACACTTTTGCCTAGAAACAATCACAAACATTTAGGAAAGATAAACGGACAGAAGAAAGAAAAATAACCATCCGAGCGCTGGAATCGAACCAGCTATCGCTCCAGCGCGGATTCGGCAAAGCAGGCGCTCTTACCGCCGCACCAACGCGACCGGCTGTTTCTAAATCTAAATTACCAATTCGATAGCATGAATTGATATCGTTCTTTGATATCACAATACCCAATACTGAATGTATTTGTTTACATACCTCATCAAATAATGAGGTTTGTTGTTTACATTGATACCGCGACGAAGTATTTTTATGCATTTCGTTCTTAATTGTTTTTATGTCAGATTTTAACAAAGCCACTTTTTATTTGTTCAATAGATTCACTTATCCGACATGCTTCTGAGTAATATATTTATAACGCAATCTATCTAAACATTTGTGAAAATTTATCTCCATCTCCTCAATTTTCGTTCTGAGGTTATGTTGTTGAAGCGCCTCAGCACTTGTATTTTGGCTTCTACCAATTGTTATTATAGATATTCGCAAGTATCCATACCACCGTTCACTGAATATTAATATAAAGTTATTACAACATACTTCAAACTTTGATATCAAGTTGGACACAGGTCACGTACGTGCCAACTCTTCAGCCGTCATCTTGGTACTCAAACTGATCTTAACAAATTAACTACATCAACTTGGTACTAGAAAATCTCCGTTAGATCAGTTTTTGCAAGAAAGGCTCCAATTAAAAAATTGATCTACAGTACAAAATTAGCAGACTGTTGTATTCCACGGTAAAGAGGAGGTCCAACATCTGATGCGTCTTTAGTATGCATTTTGGTAGTGCGTTCTGAAGATGACCTATCAAGGATTGTTTCAGACTTGGGCACTAACAAACGAAAATACAAGGTGCCCCATAAGAAAGTTTCTATTTCATTGGCTCACTGCACAAATATAACAACTGTGAGGGGCGCGGGGTGCATATCAATCGAAAGCCCCGGATTTAGTAATTTTGAAGGTATTGAGCGTTTCCCAGGAGCAGACCATGCTTTGCGAATGCGAGAATTTTACAAAAACAATGTTTATGCGTCTGTTTTTCATCTGAACGGTCATGTAAATAAGCAGTGCATATACGTTGCACTGTAGTAACTGTCGTTACTACAGTGCAACGAACCCGATACACAAGCATGAAAAACCCCTATTCAAAGCATTATGCGGAAATGTTGGGCACTTTTTTGGTACCTGACCTATAAAACTGTGTTGGCTATAATCAAAGAACATGGTTTCAGCAGGATGGAGCAACGTTATACACTTCCAACATTTCTCTGCCACGAGTTCTTGATATTTTCCCAAACAAATTGACTTCCAGAAGAGGTGGCATAAATTGGCCTCCACATAGTGCTGATTTGAGTCTCAGAGACTTTTTCTTATATGGCATATTTTTCTAAAATCGAAAGTTTATGCCAATAAACCAGGTTCTTTGGTTCAATTAAAAGAAAATATCCAATACAAAATGGCAGCCATTCCAGAGATTATGTGCCGAGCTGCCCTGAGGAATGTTCCTGTTTATTTAGACGAGTGCCGTGAACGTGAAGGTTTACATTTGGATGACATTATTTTAAAAAAGTAATTTCCTAAAATGTTTATAACTAATAAAGTTTTTTTTGATGCACGTCTCTATTTTATTTATATCTCTATATCAAAACGAAACTTTCTTTTGGGTCACCTTGTATTTGCAGAACTTCTATAGACTTACCGAAGCAGAGTTTTGTCAAGGACCCAGCTATTCAGGTGGTTTAAAACAATCTCAGAAGGCCGACTCGATTGAAGATTAACTTCATAGCGGAAAGCCTTCAAGTGCAAGAAGTGATAAAAACGTCCACAGAATCCGAAATCTTGGGCGTTCTGATCGTCGATTAATGGTTAGAATAATCGAGGGAAGAGTTGAGTTTGACTCACACAGCTGTTCATCAGCATTTGACAAATGAATGAAGAATGTGCGAAAATTTCGAAAAACAAACCGTAAACCGTTGTTTTTAATGAGATGGTCTTGATCGATCCACTAAAATCACTGCTAAAAATAGTGTTCATCGAAATTTCGTAGTGTTCAGCATCCAATTTTCAGCTGATTACCTGAAACTGGTATTATGTCAATATAAAAATAGTATTATGTTAATTTCAGTAGACTATACTAATAAGAAAAAGTAATTATAGTAATTATAGTAATACTAATATAATTTCAAAGTTAGCCGCCCCCATTATTTCTCTTAGTGATGAAAATTAGCTCTAGACAAAAAACACGTCAATTTAGATATCGAGGGGGAAGTTCAAAACCAATGTCCGTTATTTTTCACCTTATTTTTTGTTCCAACTTTATTTTATTTCATGTCTTTACAGCCTGATTATAATATTGTTTAGTTAGAGTCCTAGTCATATCTTCTATGGGGTTTTCAACTAATTCTTTCAATGTTATTGGTAATTTACCTAGAAGCCCTCCCTTTATTTGTCAATCTTCAAAATATTTTCAAGAATCAACACGTAGGATTTTGATTGATCCAAAGAAAGTCTCTCAAAGTTGAAGCCAGCTGAGCTTTGTAAAAAGGCATCTAATTAATGTCGGGTATTTTTGTTGATGTCTCTCTTATTCCTCGTGATGGGGAGAATTTCAACTAGTTCTCCAATTTGTTGGGCGATGTCTATACGTGCTAATATCTCGGACACGATCTTTGCAAGAGTTATGGTTGCTATTTGAACAGGAACAATTAATTTTTGGGGGAGTTTCGATGAATCCACACCAGCCAAACTCTTCCATCAGCTCTGCACGAAAACGTTTCAAAGCTTTAATAACTTCTATAATGTCTATGAGGAGAACCTCCTGATCGGGCAGATCCCAAACTTCTTGTAGGCTAAACACAGTATCCTTGAACGGTTCCATGTTCTTGAAGAACAATTCTTCTTGTTTGATGGTGCCTTTCTGAGGTGCCAGTGCTTCTGGCCTGTCGAAAGTTTCTTTAAACTGAAAACTGATTTGACTGACTGAGTCAGTGAACTCCCGAATGCAGAACCCCGTTCAGAGTTTCAATTGAAGAAACATTTGTTTTAGCCAATTCTTTGGCGATTGAATTGAAGTTATTCAAAATATATGAACACGTTACAATTATTTAGACAATACTTATATTTCACCTTGTTACCTCCAGTCACCTATACCTAAAAATTTTAAATGGCGGAGGGGATCTAAATGATACATCAATATAAACAAATTACCAACAACGTGCTTGAGATGACTGCTTCAACAGCACCAGAAGAAAAATGTCAAACGGACAAAAATCTTCAATTATATTATCGATTTAATAAATAAATAATGGAAATTGAGGAATACAATGAGTCCTAACGCTGAGCTTTGCAAAACTATAAGAAAACGAATTAGAGCCAAGACACAACGGTTCAACATGCAGCTGGTGCAAAATACTCTGGAAGAAAACAGGAGAATCATTTAGGCTAAACAGAAGCTGGGAAAGAAAAGCACGCAAATGTATGCCTTAATGCGTGAGGATGGTACAGGGCATGTACGAAAATGTTGGAAACGTTGTACGAAAACAGGGTGGCAGAAAATGTTATTCACAGTTATATAAAGATCAGAACCAATCGAAAACAATAATACTAGCGGAATAACAAATGACAGATATCTTAGTGAAGAAAGTAACAAAAGCTATTGAATCGATGAAAAACGGCAAGGTTCCAAGAAATAACAGTGGAACTGTTGAAAAGCTAAACGCTGGTGGTCGAACTTTACATGAAAAACTGGCAAAATTATATATAAAATGCCTCAAAGAACAAAAAGTATCTAACCTACGAAAAAATGCAGAAGTGATTCTTTTACATAAAAAGAGAGAACGGGAAGATTTAAAGAATTGCCGTCCAATAAGTCTCCTATCAGTAAGGTATAACGTTTTCACTAAGATAATACCTAAAAGAATATTAAAAAAACTGAATGACGGACACACAAGAGAGCAAAAAAGATATAAGAAGTGGACAATGGATTACATCTAGATTGTACAGCAGGCCATAAAAAGTTACAACGAATACACCATGTACTTTGCTCTAATCCACTACGAAAAAACATTTGACTCGATCTCAAAGCAGGCCATAATGGATGCATTGTTTATCCTACGTGTAGATAGAGCCTATGTAAACCTATTAGGAGTGATATATGATGAAGCTATGGCATCAGTTCACCTTGATGATCTTGAAGTTGGAATTAGATATAAAGCGGAAAATATGGCAGATTGACGTAATATCGCTTATTATTTTCTCATTCTGCCTTGAAGAGGTATTCCGTGATAAGGATTGTGAACAAGATGGTGCATACTTAAGCCATCTTAGGTTCACGGGTGATATGGTTCTCAGTTTACAAGACCCAAAGGTGCTGCAAAAACGCATTCAAGAGCTGCTAAGAACTGGAAAACCGTTTCGCTCAAAAATAAACCTGAAAAAGAGTCAGGTTATGTAGAGGATAGAAGCATTTTAGTTTTAGGAAGGGATTTGGAGATTGAGGACGACTTTATATATCTTGAGCACAGGACTTCAATTAAGGGAGATACCGCCCAGGAGGTGGAACACAGTGATAAATGTGGGTGGCAAACATTTAGCAGGCTCAACATGACGTTTAAGAGCAAGCTCCCACTTTGCCTGAACAGTGTCTGAAGACAGTCTTTGGCCATTGCTTCCTGCTCCTTATGACATACTGAATTGAAACTTGAACACTCACATCGCAATCAATTTAAAAACTTCGGTTAGCGCAGATAGAAATGGAAAGATGTATGCTGGGTATTACAAGATGGGACAGAAAGCCCTGTATATGGATCAGGGAACAAACGAAAGTATATGATATCATTGGAAGAGTAAAGGAATTGAAATGGAGATTGGTAGGCCATATAGCGAGACGATGGAACGACAGATGGACCAAGGTATTCCTGGAGTGGAAACGGCTTGATCGCAAATGTCCACGTAGTTCGTAGTTCGTCCATGTTAGTTCGTAGTGTTTCGCGGATGGAAGAATACATTACACAATTAGTCAGGGAGTACATCTGATCGTTTGTGTCCCGTTTATTGGGAACGTGCAGAGGTTTTGCCAAGGTCATACTTGGCATTCTCAATGCGTGTCTGAAGACTCTTCAGACGTCAGAAGTCTTCAGACAAGCATTGAGAATGCCAAGTGTGACCTTGGCGAAACGTCTGCACGTTCCCAACAACCAGGACACAAACGATCGGATGTACTCCCGGACTAATAGTCTAATATATATATATATATATATATATATATATATATATATATATATATATATATATATATATATATATATATATATATACATATATATATATATATATATATATATATATATATATATATATATATATATATATATATAAGGTCAAGGGCCTATATGATCAAAGATGATATAACAGTTCAATTTGTTTTTTTTATATTTACACGCGAATAATATAGTGCAATTTCTAAGAAATCATGTTTCTTTAATAGGATATATCGAAAAATGTTCGGATTATAGTTAGCAGTATAACATTATTTTAAGATAAACATATAATATAATATAACATAAACCGGACATTAATGATAACATAACATTATTTTAAAATAAACATAATGTTTTAAAATGTTTTTCCACATTTTTACATTGAGTTTTTCAAGAAGATGATGTATCAATGAGAAAACGAGGTACTCCAATAATGTCAAGCCTGGAAATTGGGTGCGGTTTGGAAGGACTTCCGCGTTTTAGTGATTGCGAAACTTCAAACGTCAAATCACCATGTTATCATATCACCACTTAGTTTAAACGATTTTAATTTGTGTTAAATGACACTATGTTATTTGTTTCCACTAGCATAATCATCCAACTCTCTCATCACACACCTCTCTCATCCCACTATATTACTATATTTATAACATTGAATAAATATTAATGGGTACTGGGTTTAAAGATAAAGAATGATCCTAACGAAAAAGTTTGGGAACGCAAGTGTAAAAATAGTAAATGTGAAAATTTTACACATACGGCTAAATTTATATACCATATTGAACATTTTGGCCCAAATTGAACGCCGATTTTAAATTTCGCATCATTTTTTTATTTGTGGGTGGTAACTCTAATACTTTGTCAGTAGTAATACATGATCTGTTCGAAAGTTGATTAAAAAAACGATAAAACTGGATCGATAATGGATCAAGACCTTGTAAATATAAACGTGGGGCAACGTGTACAACAATTAAACATTTCCAGAAGCTCTCTTCAGCGAATACTCAGGAAAACCCTCACCTCCATGCGTATAAAATTTAACTGAAGCAAAAGCTAGAATTTTATCGCCATTATTACTGCCGAAGGTTAGCCTGTTTCTTATTACCATTGAACATCACGATACTCATTTTCAACTGGAAGGCTTCGAAAAACAAATACATTTGTATCACTTGGGGCTTGGAATATCATTGCTTAATTCGTGAGAAACAAATGCACTATAAACGAATCAGGATTTTAGACAGGTAGTATCATAGGCTCATATTTTTGTAAAAATGATGCTGGAAATGGGGTAACTGTAAATGGTGATCATTATCGTAAAATAATAATCCATTTTTTTTTGGAACCAGCTAGACTATATGGGCCTTGAACAAATGTGGTTCTTTTCCAGCCAACCCATCTTCCAAACTTCACACCATTAGATGAACCCTTTTTCCCATTGATACAATGCTTCTATATTTTTTTTGCTTAATATTATACATGGTCTTCTTGGCGATCTAAATATATTTTACAGAAAAAAAAATATCGAAAATTAAGTTTACCTTTACATAATATTACAATGCTCCCTATAATAAAAATAGATTTTTTATATATCCTAAAACAGAAAAAAATATTTTTTAGAAACTGCACAATCTTATATGCCTATAATAAAAAGAAAACAAAAAACAAAATAAGAAGTTGTAATGTTACACCATCCTTTGATCATAAATATACCTTTCCGCAGTCACCCTAAATTTCAAAGCACGTAGGGATCGTATATACATACTTGTCTTACAGAGCATACGAGGTGTATAAATACAGTAATGAGACTGGTTTTTAATTTTTTTTATTCAATTGAAATTTCAATTCTACATTGTTTTCTTCTAAGTAGTTGTATTTGGAACCAAGACGGTATGTCCACTGTTTATAACAATGCGAGAACTGGTCGGTTAAGGCTCTTTTTTTAATGCTCTCCAATGTCTGGAGAGCTGGCCTTAGAGGTAAATTTTCAAAGTTAGGAAAATAGGGGGTTGTGAATCTCGGTCTTCTAAAAATGCGTTAAACCACGTGAAAATCTGGGCCCTTGACAAAACACTGCCTCCAAAACCCTGTTGAAGTTGTGAAAAAGTTTCTGTTGTACAGTGCCCAACTCTATAACAAAACTTTAACGTTCACTGTGTGAAATTGTTGTCACTCAATGTTAGAATGTACTAGGAAAATTCGATTCACGAAAATAATTGCAAATATAGTTCACGAAAAGATTTGCTATGGAATGATTTTAGTGAGTACAAACTGACTTACATCACCTCCAACGACGAGACTAACAGTGTTACCAGATAGAACGGTAAGCCACCAGTCTCATAATTTTGTACAGAAGTTGTGCATTAAGCGACCTCCCATATGCGTAAGTTACTTCTTGCATATTCTTATTATTATCTACTGAAATTCTCAGAAAACGATTTGTATTATCATTGAAAGAAATTTGGTAGTAGGGGTTTTTAAAAATAAGAAATTTAAATATCTCGAAAAATTTTATCTAGATTGTCGAGGGCGCTGTCTGCGACACTTTTCTAAGTTTGAACAGTCACAACTTTTTTGCGCCTTAGTGTATTCGCATTTTGTCTATTTATTTTTAGCTAAAAAAAGTATACCTTCGAAATGTCGCTCCAAGTTACTTTTTTCTAGATATCTGCCTTTAAATCGTTCATTGCACTTTTTTCAATTGCACTTTAAAAAAAAAGGCAAATGGTTAGAGGCGCATCAGCAACTAGGCTATTTAGCGACTGGACCTACAGCTTAACGTGGCTTCCGAACCACGGTCATCAGCTTCCGACAAACCCAGGCTAGCACCCCCCTCGGGCTATGAACCCTTGGTTATGTGCCTACCCATAAGTCTATCAGGGAACCTACCGACTGGCAAGTGACCTACGTAGAACACTTCTCAGAAGGCATCCGTTCTTACCCAGCCTTTAAGTGGTGTGACTGAGGGGTAATTCGTTGTCGGATTTTACACTCTTGCCTAGAAACAATCACTAATATTTAGGAAGTAAACAGACAGAAGAAAGAAAAACAACCATCCGAGCGCTGGAATCGAACCAACTACCGCTTCGATGCGCTTTCGGCACTGCAGGCCGCTGCTCTTACCGTCCGCACCAACGCGATCGGCTGCACTTTTAAAATGTAACACTTTTCTTAAGTAGGTAGGCTATGATTAAAAGTAATACATCAAGCCGACTTTTGCATTGATTGTTAATGTTTAATATTGTGAGTATTTAAATAGTTAAAATATTTCTAAAACGTCTTCTACAAAGCTTCTTAATGTAATTAATACAAAACTGTCAGGGGGGAATATATGTAAGGCAATCAACACATGGGCAGTACCGGTGTTAACATATTGATTTGGAGTGGTCAAGTGGTCAAACACAGAACTGGACGAGCTAGACTATATGACTAGACGACTTTTAACAAAATTCCGTTGTTTGCATACCAATTCTTCTGTGTTGAGATTATACATTCCTCGAAAATATGGAGATAGAGGGCTCATTAATATCAAAGAATTATGTCTTAGTCAGGAAAAGAAGCTTCGCCAACATTTTCTAAGTTCGAAAGATCAACTTATGAGACTCGCAACTCAGTTTGATTACAATTATACACCACTAAAACTGAGCCATGCAAACTACACAATCGAAACAGGGACAATACAAAACAACATACATCTCTGGGAACATAAATCAATCCATGGTAGATATGTAGAATTATTAAATGGCAATACTACTGATAAGAAAGCATCTCTGCTCTGGTTAGACGAGAATCAACTATATCCGAAAACTGAGGGTTTTGTTATTGCTATCCAGGATAAAGTCATCAAAACTAATAATTACAAGAAACATATCCATAAAGAAAATACTGAAGATGTATGTCGAAAATGTGGTAAAATAGAAGAGACTGTCGAGGACGTTATTGGTGGATGTCCTACTTTAGCAGAAAACGCATATTTAGGAAGGCATAATAAAGGAAAGCATCTACTCCGCCGTATTATAAATACAGTCCTCAAGCTGTTCTGCTCTACTGGGATAGACCGATAATAACTGACAGGGCTGTCGACTACAACAGACCAGACATAGTCTTAATAAATAAAAAAGAAAAGTGGGGAACAATTATTGATATTGCCTTACCACTGTCTCATAATATACATAAAACGAAGGTGGAAAAAGTTTCTAAGTATGAGAATCTTTCTTATGAATTGAAGAACATCTGGCAACTTAAAAAAACTGAACATCGAACCTTTTGTAATTTCCGCAGAGGGATTGATGAGCCACAGGTTATCCAAAAGTTTAACAAATTGCGGACTAAATAGAAATATCATAAAAGTGGGACAACGTTGGCTATATTGTTGCAAACCTGCCACATACTTCGAAAATTTTTGTCTTAATGCCAACGGAATACTGGGTTATAATGAAATTTATCCCCAGGCTCCGAGCCGAACTCCAACATCCCGAAGGAGGAATCGGTTTATGGTTTCCAGCTTTTTGAGCTGAGAGAGTGATACCGATACCGGCTGGCGAAAGTTATACATCAGCAAATTGCAAAAAAATACTCGCTGTTGGGGAGCGCACATCCTCCATATTGTAAGTTCTCGCCTTTTCCTGTGCTTGAGTCATCCGATGCCATTCTTTGCTGGGACGGACCAGTCGCTGCTGATCGAGCGGTTGATTGTAACGGGCTGGATGTTGTTGTGATCGGCAAAGGGGCGAGAGGGTTTTTATGATTGGCATCGCGGTGCCACTGTCTCGCAACATTAGAAAAACTGAGATGAAAGGATCCACGGAGTATGAAGGTCTAGCATACGACTTGAAGAATCAGTGAAAACTGAGCAAGGTGGATGTAGTGCCCTTCGTTGTATCCGCCGAAGGCCTGATAAGTAAGAGATTTTCAAAGAACCTCGAGAGCCTCGGTATCTCGAGATCGATTGCCATAGTGGGACAGCGAGCCGTGCTCTTGCAGACATGTCACATTGTTCGTAAAATATTATGCTGGGGTGAGAGGAGCTGAATTGCTTTTTCATCTTGGCATTGGAATATCGGCCAGCATGAGCTGAGATTCTGCAGTAAGGATGAGTAGAATAATACTAATACTATGTTAAGGTGAGAAGAGCTGAATTGCTTATTCATCATAGCATTGGAATATCGACCAGCATGTGCTGAGAGTCTACAGCAAGGATGAGCAGAATAATAATAATAATAATAATAAGAACCAGTGAAAACTGAGTAAGGTAAATGTAATACCCTTCGTTATATAAGCCGAAGTCTTGATAAGTAAGAGATTTTTCAAAGAACCTCGAGAGCCTGGGTATCTCAAAATCGATTGCCATAGTGGGACAACGGGCCGTGCTCTTGCAGACGTGTCACATTGTTCGTAAAATACTATGTTAGGGTGAGAGGAGCTGGATTGCTTTTTCATATTAAAATTGGAATATCGACCAGCATAAGCTGAGAATCTACATTAAGGATGAGCAGAATAATAATGATAATAAGCCAGCTACATATAGTGAGCCAGATGAGAGTGGCCAGTGAGCCAGAATTTGATAGAAAAACGGAAACACCACAATGCGATGTTTCAAAATAGCCAGAAGAAGTTTTATAAAGAACTAGAAGCCCAGGGTAACCAGTCAAAACTTGAAAATGTGAATGTATCTACCTTTGAAAAATACTGGAAATCTATCTGGAAAAGATCTGATGGTTATGAAAATATGTCCCCGTGGGTTGCAACAATTCGAAAACATGCGACTGATGCGCTTCCACAAATGAAATGCAACGGTCTTGAAGCGATTGGCATCTGCACTGCCATCAAGAAAACTCAAAACTGGAAGACGCCTGGGCCAGATCGACTACACAACTTCGGGATCAAAAACGTCACAGCTGTTTACTAGGTAATTGTTGATATATTTGTTATATAAAAAAGGTGATGTTAACCAACCCAGTAACTATAGACTGTGACATGTTTATCCGTGTTGTATAAATTATTCACAGCCTTGTTCAACGAAAAAATTTACCAACATTGTAACTATAATAATATATTTGATGAGCAGAAAGGATGTAACAGGGCAAGTATGGAATGCAAGGAGCAACTGATGATTGATGCTGTAGTTCTTGCGCAAGCGCGGACAAAAAAGCGTAACTTGAATATGTGCTATATAGATTACAAGAAGGTTTTCGATAGTGTCTGGCATGATTGGTTGTTAGGAGTTTTAAACATCTACAAAATTTGTCCTCAGATTACAAACTCTTTAAGGTATCTCATGAGTAAATGGAAGACTAATTTATTTGTTTACCAACAGTACAAACAAGTTGGAACAACAAATATCGAGAGAGGAATATTTCAGGGATATTAATTTTCCCCTGTTTGGTTTTGTCTAGCGTTGAATCTGATATCCACATTACTTTACAATACCAATATTGGCGCCCAACTTGACATGAGAAATTTCAGAAAACTATCTCATTTGCTATACATGGACGACTTAAAACTCTATGGAGAAACAAGAGAGAAACTAAACTTAATAATTAAAACAGTCGAAATATTTAGTAAGAATATCAAAATGTCATTCGGACTCAAGAAATGCTCTACTATCAGCATACAAAAGGGTATAATAAAGGAACAACATTCAACAGTCTGCGGTATACAAGAACTAGCACCAGAAGAATCATACAAATATTTAGGCATGCTTCAAAAAAAAAAATTTCATCATAGCCTATTAAAGAATAATTTTTCCACTTTGTACCAAAAACGTCTGACAAAAGTCCTAAACACCAAACTAAACGGTGGAAATCTCATTAAAGCGATCAACGGCTGGGCGGTGCCAACTTTGACATATTATTGTGCCATTGTTAAATGGTCTGAAGTAGTTCTTGATAAACTGAACAGATTGACATGAAGAACATTGACAAAATTCCGATGTTTACATCAAACAAAATTCCGATGTCGTTCAAGAATAGAAACAACATTACATCGGAGATATTCTAAATCACTTGAGGATGACTCCATTGACAAACATTTGTCTCTAAAGTGACTTACCGATGGACTATTATATCCAGAAACAGAAGGCTTCGCGACAGCTATTCAAGTTAAGGTAGTAAGGACAAAATATTATGAAATACATATACTACACATGGATGTTATCGACAAGTGCCGGAAGTGCGGTCGTGTGGGAGAAACAATTGAACACCTTATTGGAGGGTGTCCAGTCTTTGCCCCTAATGCTTACCTAGGCAGGAATAATCAGCTGGCGAAAATTATATACCAGCAAATCGCTTTAAAGCACTCGCTATTTGATAAGATACCTCCACCTTATTACAAGTACACGCCTTCCCCTGTACTTGAGTTAGCCGATACCATTCTTCACTGGGATAAACCAATTACAACAGATCGGACGGTTGACTATAATAGGCCGGATATTGTTGTCCAAAAACCTGGAAATTCTTGGTATTTCAAAATCGATTACTACAGTAGGAAAACGAGCAATTCTCTTACAAACATGCCACACTGTTCGTAAGGTACTGAGCAAAATGGGAGGAGCTGAACTGCTTTCTCATATTGGCATTGTAAACCCGACCAGCCTAAGCTGAGATGATCGATAAATCATGTTTGTGATAATAATAATTTGAATACACATGTTTTTAAAAGATTTTCACTTAGTCAAGAACAAAAAGCCTAGATATAAATTGTTTTCTAATGAAGAGATGCGAGAGATTTTTGGAAACGTATCCATGACGAAGGCACACGGATTTTAAGATCTTCAAAAATCTCTATGACAGACCGAGTGAAACAGGTTCTTTCCGACCAGGAAGAAGAAATTGTGGTTCGCGTGACAGAAAATCCTGAAGAAAGCACAAGACGCATTACTCTGGGAGCTGGGGTAGGCAAGTCTGCCGTATGCAAAATTTTTCACGAGGAGGGACTGTATCCATTTCACTTTACGCTTGTATAAAATCTACTGAAAGCCGATTTGCCAGCCAAACTGGAATTTGCTCGTTTCTGTTATACCCAGCTAAATGTCAGCCCCATGTTTTTAAAAAATATATTGTTTACAGACAAAGCAACGTTTACACGTAGAGATGTATTCTATCTTAGAAATAAACATGCGTGAGATTTAAAAAATCCACACTTATTAGTATCCGAAGGTCATTTCCAACACGAATTTAAATTAACGTTTGATGTGGTCTTATTGGTGATTATGTAATGATTATGGTGATTATGTAATAACCCAATGGTCCATTCGAATTACCACCTAATTTAAACTGCGCACTGTACCTTATTTTTCTTCAAACTCATTTACCCAAATATTTACATAACGTTCCTCTAGAACTAAGACAAAAAAAAATGGAAAGCAAACACAAATGTTATTTTTCAAAAGCGCAATATTAATAATTAAGACGGCCGACCGCGGTGGTCTGGTGGGTTAGTTGCCCGCCTGGCAATCCAATGGTCCCAGGTTCAAATCCTAGTGCGGGCATGGATGTTTGTGTGCGTATTTGTATGTGTTTGTCGGTGTTGGTAAGTCGCTAAATAACGCCTTTGAGCGTTGACGTGACTTAAATTAGAAAAAAAAAAAAAATAAGACGGTGCAATGAACAATTTAAACGCATATATCTAGATAACGGTAATTCGGAGCGACATTTGCAAGGTATACCTTTTTTACTTAAAAAAAGTGGACAAAATGATATTTTCATTAAAAACGCGACTACACTAAGGCGCAAAAAAGTTGTGACCTTTTAAACGTAGAAAAGTGTCGCAAACAGCGCCCTCTACAATTTACATAAGAATTTTCGAGAAATTTAAATGTCTTATCTTAAAAAACCCCCCTCTACCAAATTTCCAGAAAGATACTGTTTAAGAAATTGAACCAAAGTTTGGTTTTCAAAATTGAAAACCAAAATTGAAAATAAAATTATAACTTTAACATTCTGTATCTGGGTTACTATTAACTTTTGAACTAAGGTAAGTTGTTAAACTTGAAGAGATTTACCACTAAACACCAAATCACTTTTTTTGAATTGCTCGACGCACATTTCGCTAACCATGTTAGCATCATCAGGAGATGATTTAATCTAATCCTGATGATTTAATCTCATCGGGAGATGATTTAATCTCATCAGGAGATTAAATCATCTCCTGATGATGCTAACATGGTTAGCAAAACGTGCGTCGAGCAGTTCAAAAAAAGTGATTTGGAATTTAGTGGTAAATCTCTTCAATTTTAGTACTTCACACCAGAGGTTCCAATAGAAGAATTGATAAGGTAAGCTGGGTTAAATCGAGTAGTAGGAAAGTAGTAGGAAGTTTTGCTAGTAGGAAACCCTCTGTCTCCGAAAACATCTGTCCAGCAGTCTGTAGCGTTCACAAATTCTTGATCGCTACAGGTAGCATTCGTAAATTGTTGATCACCACTGATAGGTTTATTTCGGACAAATTCTTAACTGAAAGAGCTCCGGTATCGTTTGGACAAGGCAAGAGAGTCTAACTCCAAATCTCCAGGTGAGCGGATGTTTTCGCGCCTTACCCTTCCGACCGAGAGGGTTTTACCTTACACCTTTTTGGGCCCACATGGCACAGTAACCGGTTGGTCAGATCGAGATTATTTCGGGACCCCCGCATAGGGATACCGGACTGCCCGCAGTCGTACTCAGTGTTTTTAGACACCCAGTACCGGATAGGCAAAGATAGACAACATCAGGAAATAAGGCCAGATAAACATTATTTATTATATTTTCATGTACCGTTAAGGATTGCAGTTACCATTTATTTTTTCACAAATGCATTTTTACCATAATTTCTTATACTGATAATGGTCACGTTATCACCTTATATTTTGTATCTATTTGCCGTCTGACCATTCTTGGTTACCCTAGCGTTATATATATATATATATATATATTAATTAGTTAAATCGCATTATTTTTACTCAAAAAATCTGCAGTTTTGTATAATGCCACCCTGTTTTTTGACACCCTGTATAATGCCAACTGCAGATATTTTCTTAGAAATTGGAATCATTGGAATATTCGAAATCTTTTGGAAATTGAAAGTTGACACTGCCAAATTTCGACGAACACTATTTTTAGGAGGACTTTTAGTTGATTGTTCAGTAAATTTTCTTTTGGAACCAAAATACAGCCTTTGTCATTTATAAAAAAAATATTTTTTACAGGCCAACAAATAATTTTTATAATTTCTCAAACATTAGATGACAATAGTCTTCAGCTTAAAATTACAAATCAATCCTTATTAGATCTACTTGCTACTAATACACAATTAATTTTTAATTGCTACATGGAAACGGCGCAAGTTTTTGCCCTTTCAATAAGTTATTACACAAATACGATGGCATATCCAATCAGTTTGTTGTTCTTGTTTTTATTTTACCACTTAGATCATTACATAATTGTCTTCAATCGGCCATTCTTTATAGTTTAGATGTTTCGTTACTATCATTATTGTAAAGTAATACATTTTTTATAATTTATATGGTGTATAATGGTGTGTTTATATGGTGTATATAATTATATATAATGTATCGAGCGTCTTTATTCGTCTTTTGTCACTATTTTGAGACCTCAATCTCAGTGAAGAGTTTCGCGAAGGTCGTTCATCAACTGATGTTGTTCAGGAACTCGTAACATTCGATCGGCATTTAACATTCAAAAAGATTAAAATAGCCCTTGGCATAGATATTTTGTAAATATATTCAATCTATTGTTTGGATGTTTTGAAGCACGATAGAACTAATATAAGTTAATTTACGCTGTGTGTCGGAAAAAAATCGTCTTCAGTATTTCTATATTTTTTCATATTGATAGTTCGCATCCATCATTCTTCGGCATATCTGGATATGTGGATATGCTAACTGACGTATAACAATGACTCTCTCGAGAGAAACATTACTGAATTTCGTAAAAATAACGGACCGTTCCAAAATCGTAGCAACATCCTTTGTCATGATGAGCCCCCCTAATTGGTGATTAGGTCTTAAGAAATTAATTGCCTTGATAGGACTATTATTCTTTATATAATGATCTGGACATTGTAACAAGATACTCGGGAAGGGTAATGGAGTCATTTATAAATAACATGTCAATACAGTGAGTTTAACTATTAATGAAAACAAAATAAAATCTATGATAATCTCAGAAAAACGAAAACATATGCTTGATAACATGAATCACCAATACATTTGGAACATCTACATTCCAAAGAGTTGATCAATTCAAATACTTGAGTTCATCCGTCAATATGGACAAGATGTCAGCCGAGATTAGAAAGCACATACTGCTACCAAAGAGATGCTATTATGGATTTCAAAGAACCATGAGATCAGCAATTTTAACGCACCTCTTTATAGGTGTTTGAGATAAAAATTTATAAAAAACGAATTCGGTCACTAAAGACATACATATAGGTGTGAAGTATCGACAATATTCAAAAATTACCAAAATGCTGTAGGTGCGTTTGAACGAAAAGCCTCGAGGAAGATTTATGGATCAATTTGCGAAACTAACACATGGATAAAGAGGTATAACCATGAACTTTACACGTCATACACAGACCAGGACATCGTTTCATACATAAAATGCACACGTCTGAGATTGGCAGGTCACCTCATGATGATACTAACCAAACCAAGAACACCTTGAAGGCAATGTCGGTAGACAGACGTAAACGAGAGAGACCCAAGCTACGGTGACAGGATGGTGTCAGGAAAGATGATCTTAACATCGGTGTGAATAAGTGGAAAGGAGCTACCCGAGACAGGAATCGCGGGAGAAATAAGTTTGTGAAAGCCAATAACCGGGGACGTACAGCTATATAACAAAAATAAAGCTATTTTATAAAAGTTATCCATGATTGGCTTCACACTTCAGGTATTCACACTCCTTCTAAGGGGAACATTGACTTATCCCAGATATCTTAGATATTAGAAGGATTAAGCTCTGTGGGGACCCTTTTCATGTTTTTGGGGCACACTCTTGTAGTGGTGACGGCGGATGTCTTTGGTTTTCTATTGTTATCCAAAAACTTTTGAACGACTCGAGCTGTTCCAAGCAATGCAGCCTTCTGCATGTGTCAAAAAGGAGATCGTTAAGGCCCAAAATTTTAATATTCTTTACTAGGCTCTTTGGGATGATTCCATTTGATGACAATATAATTGGTATTGTTTCGACGCACTTCACATCCCACTGTGCTTTCAGTTGTTGTTCTTGAAGCTCTTTAAACTTCAAAATATTTGCGGAAAAAATTTGCAATTAAATTATTGTTGTTTGGAATAGCTATATCTATAAACGATGTTTTTCTTCAAATTTTATCGATCACAACAATATCGGGCCTATAGTTATTTAATTTCTGCTCGGTAAGCACTGTTCGGTCCCAATATATTCTGTAACTATTATTCTCCAGAACTGGTTGCGCATTGTAATTGTAGTATGGGACTTTTTCTGATTCCTTTAGCTGTAGCCTTATTATCAATTCTTGATGCATGATTTTTGCCACTACGTCATACCTTTCGTTATATTCTGTTGATGCAAATGTTTCACAGATCCCTGTCATATGCTGGATTGTCTCGGAGACCCGGCACCAATATCTACATCGACCATCCACCATATTTCCCTTCCGAACTATGTACTTGAGGTAATTTCTGACAGGTATAACTTGGTCTTGTATTGCTAGTAGGAAACCCTCTGTCTCCGAAAACATCTGTCCAGCAGTCTGTAGCGTTCACAAATTCTTGATCGCTACAGGTAGCATTCGTAAATTGTTGATCACCACTGATAGGTTTATTTCGGACAAATTCTTAACTGAAAGAGCTCCGGTATCGTTTGGACAAGGCAAGAGAGTCTAACTCCAAATCTCCAGGTGAGCGGATGTTTTCGCGCCTTACCCTTCCGACCGAGAGGGTTTTACCTTACACCTTTTTGGGCCCACATGGCACAGTAACCGGTTGGTCAGATCGAGATTATTTCGGGACCCCCGCATAGGGATACCGGACTGCCCGCAGTCGTACTCAGTGTTTTTAGACACCCAGTACCGGATAGGCAAAGATAGACAACATCAGGAAATAAGGCCAGATAAACATTATTTATTATATTTTCATGTACCGTTAAGGATTGCAGTTACCATTTATTTTTTCACAAATGCATTTTTACCATAATTTCTTATACTGATAATGGTCACGTTATCACCTTATATTTTGTATCTATTTGCCGTCTGACCATTCTTGGTTACCCTAGCGTTATATATATATATATATATATATATATATATATATATATATATATATATATATATATATATATATTTACTACTGTCAGAATAGAGGAAATAACCTCGAATTTGTAAGTATAGGGACATAGAGACCAGCTGGTGTAATTCAGAGCTGTTTATTTGATTTTTGATTTCTTTCACGGTAAGGTTTGGAGAACCACCTTCCCGTGTCTTTTGTTTGATAGTTTTAGTTATTCCTTTTTATTATGTGCTTTGTGTGTTTTTATTATGTGCTTTGTATATATATATATATATATATATATATATATATATATATATATATATATATATATATATATATATATATATATATATATATATATATGTAAGATTCTAGTAAACCGTTTTATTTAAGATAGACCCCTTCCCGGTTTCAGGGTTCCAGGAACTTTTGTCGTGGCTTCATTCTGTCCTGGACCTTCTTCCCGGTGCTCCCGGCGAATAGCTGCCGTCCCTATGATCTATATATTTTTTATTTTGTTTGAAAAGAGAAAATAATAGGTCACAAGTCGGCCAGTAGTTCGACGTTAATATGTGGACTTGTTCCTGGGTGACCTCATTCAAATGTCTCCCATATAGAGGCTTTTGTCTCAATGATTGTAATTTCTCAAGTGCTGTTATTGCGTAGACTTGGACTTCATCTTCGTCTCGTCGCAGTGGTGTTGATCGATCATCCTGACATACAGCTTTATGAAGCATATACATTTCCGCCTGCTTCAAAAAATATTTATTTTATAAATGTTTATTGTTATGATTAATATTATAATTATATTTTGATCTTAGATTTGATTTTGTGATATTTTGATCCTATATAGGGTGGCACAGAGGACATCCATGTTTTTTGAACGGCTAATATGCAACGAGAGGTACGACAATCGTTGACGCCGCCAACGGAGACCTCAGATAACGCAGTTTTAGGCATGTCCATGTGGACCTTGAAGCATCGTGCATTTATCGTCGAGCAGCTTTTTAGAAACACTGATTCTGTAGTTACCGTGCAACGTCTTTTCCGTCGACAGTTCAACGTTAAACGCTGAGGGCCAATTCCAGATCGCGATACTCCGATGAGTTGAAAAATTTCGAACTACCGGATCTGCCATGAAGAGGAAACCAACTGGCCTTCTCCGTGTCGTGCACAGTGAGAAGGATGGTTTTTGCTAGACCTCAGCGTTCCGCTAGGTATCACGTTCAGCTCTGGGTATGTGCCTCCGATCGCCATAACGCATTCGGCATGCCGATACAGGAACTGAAAATTGTTCTTCGTGAAGTTATTAGATATCGTAAGAGTGTAATGTGAGCGTCACCCTGTGTAATGACTTTTGCAATAAGAGAGTCAGAGCTTTGAAACGCAATGGCAGCAATACTGTTTGAAATGGAAATGTCACTCATAAACTGCTGTGTTCAGTACATTTTGTGGATTCAAAAATATAGAACCGTAATTTACGAAATCGTGTTACAGTTAATTGTAAACGTTATAGAAATATGCTAATAGAATATATTTATACTAGGCTTCTAAATGGTACACTCGCAGCCTTTTAATGTCTCAAACGTTTATTATAGATTTTGCTCTACATATCTTTCGCCTTGTTAGGGTTTTCTTAACAGTAGCTTGAACTATTACTAATGGCCAAACACAGTGTTTCACAAAATCTATAATAAACGTTTGAAACATATTTTCAAATGGTTCAATAGGAATCAGCTGCGGAATCCATAAACATTATGAATATATGTATGTTACATCTCTGATTTGTAGAACTCTGGTTTGGAGAACTAATTGGGATTCCAGAATAGATTCCACCATATGAAGCCGAGGGGAAATACTTGAACCACATTATTTTCAAAATATAACATAAAATATCAATTACCGAATTATCACTATACGGGAGTATCACTTGCGTGTCACTATAAAGTATAAAATAGCGGATTATCACATATAATAAAATATGCTAGGTGCAGATTTGAACGAATTTATTTTATCATGCGATATTGTTTAGAAACCAATTCTCTAAAGTGATTATCATAATAATAATCGACAACAGGAATTAATACAACTCAATTTAAAACAAATAAAAGATAATTATACGGTTTTTGATAATCTTTTTATAATAAACCTCATTAAACTAGCATTTGTTACGTCTTTCAGCTTAGTATACGATTTCTTATTGTTTGTATTTGTAATAAATATCAAAATCTCAGTTGTATAATCATAAAAAATTTAAAAAATGTGTTTTCCCGTTTATGCAACAAAAGAAATTATTTGAATTTATTCAAGCATATAACACTGACACGAAATGAAACGCAATTGTGTTTAAAACCTCAACTTCAAGAAAAGCAAAAGTAATATATTCCTCTCACGACTTAAAAAACTTATTTAAAATGCCATGTTTAGAATATAAGTTCTAATACAATTTTGATATGCTTTATTTTTCGTTCTCAATGCATAACAAATAAACCAATGGTTGGAAAAATAAGTCTAAAACATATTTTTTATAAATCTTTTAAAATGTGTTCAACCATTAAAGTTGATTATACGACCATATTAGAGAAGTCTCCATTATTAGTAGGTTGGTAAATTAAACTTGCTCTTTAACATGCTATTATTTTAAGGTTTTCGTAATTGGACCAGCGAGTTTAAAAGCATTTCAAGTCCAAATTTGGCAATTTTTATTTTATGTTATAAAATTGCTTTATATATGAAGAAGAATGAGTTGAAACTAAAAACAGTACAGGTTGATGAAAATGTATTGACGATTCAGCCAGTCTAGCCGTCCAGTGAGTGGTAAAACAGTAGGAGAGAGTGGAGGAAATACGAACGCCGGGTAGTCCCGAACGCAACAGTTCTAATAGGTTAGAAAGAAATGACAGTGTTTTGCTTACCGTCATCTTAAAGATCACGGCACCTGTAGAGACGAGACAACAACACGGGAGAAATGGAGGCATGCACGAGTCAAGGAATGAGAATTTAATTAGAAGATTAGATTAATTTTTTTTTGTGGGTTTTCGATGTATTTTTTTCATAAATGTAATTTAACACAAATAAATGATTCTAATGACAGTAACGCTAACGGCAAATGTAATATAACCTAGAATAATGTTTGTTATTTTAATTGTTTGGATCCTGCGGGGCAATGGCGAACAGACCATGTCGGGTAATCTCGAATGTTCGGCCCACTTTCGTTAGTTCGACCTTTGATTAAATTTTTTCTTATAATTGTTTTAGATGTCTCGTAATTACATCAGAAAAACGAAAACAAAGTATAAGGTAGAAGATCGTCAAATAGCTTTCGAGGATGTCAATACCAAAGAAATGAGTCTTAGCAAAGCAGCGGAAGCTTATTCAGTGCTAAAAACTACACTTTTTGACCATTTGAAGAGGACTGTTATAAAACAATTCAGAACTGATAGAAAACCATTATTTTCAGACGCGCAAGAATTAGAACTCGAGGAATATATCATAAAATGCAGCAAACTATTTTATGGATTATCGATAAAAAAAAGTTCGCAAAATAGCTTTCCAACTTGCAGAGCGGAATAATCTTCCTCAGAATTTTGACCGACTAAAACAGCTAGCCGGAAAAGACTGGTATTATAATTTTATGAAGACATTCCAGAATATCTTTGAGGACACCTGAGGGAACTTCGTTGAATTGTATCAATACTTTTAATGAAGCCGACGTTAAAATATTCTATGATAGTTTGAAGGCCATACAAAATAAATATCATATTCAACCTGATAAAATATTTAACATTGATGAGACAGGTATATCAACAGTTCAAAGAAATTCGAAAATATTGACAGCAGAAGGTGAAAAACAAGTAGGCAAGGCAACAAGTACCGAAAGAGGATCTTCAACTACAGTTATTTAGTGTGGCTGGCCAATATATTCCTTTATTTTTATATTTAAAAGAAAGCGGATGAATGGTGTGTTACTAAAAGGCAGCAACCCTAACATGCTTGGATCTGTATCAGACTCTGGATGGACAAATGAAAGCTAATTTATTGACTGGCTACATCATTTCATTTATTTTACAAAACCTTCAAAAGAAAATCCAATACTTCTAATTTTAGACAATCATGAGAATCATGTCAGTCTTGGTGCATACACACTTTGCAGAAATTATGGAATCATTGTGTCGACCCTGCCACCACATACCTCACATAGACTCCAGCCTTCAGATTTGACATTTTTTGAGCCTCTCAAGAGTGCATACAACCAAGAATGTGAGAATTATATGTCAGATCGATTTAGAAAGCCCAGCACACAATATGAGATAGTTGAATTATTTACAAATGCTTTTAACCAGTTCAGTAATCTTGAAAAGGCAGCAAATGGCTTTAGATCGGCAGGAATATATATCCCTTGGGCCCAATTGAAATTGAAATGATTCAAGTGGGCAATGGCATATATTTCCCAGAATACCACATTACAGGCACCAAGAAATCAGACACAAAACAGTGAGACCTATGTCCAACCTCCAAATAATCAAGCATCCACCGTCAACACCGTCGAAGTGGTAACTTGTGTCTAATAAGTTCCCGATGCTCACAATTAAATTTTACAAGATTATGGCGAACAAGTTGCTGAAAAAACATCTGATATATCTGCCGCTGCACAAGTTTAAGATGTTCAAGCTTTCGATGCCCAAGCTTCTAATACAAGTGCTGTCCATTTCCATTCAAGTGACACACAACCACTTAATACTTTTGGTTCAGCAATGGATAATCTTGATGAAAAAATGAGCACGCTGTCAGCTCCCTATCCGAAATCGTTGATTTGCCTATTATTCCTTTCAAATGATCTAAGCGCAACATTAGAAAGAAAAAATTAATTATTTTAACAAGCACACCTGTAGAAGATCAACTAGAAGAAAAAAGGAAAATAAGAAACGAGCATAAAAAAGAGAACCCAAAAGAAAAGCTAAAATAGTACCAAGGAAACAAACTGAAATGAAAAGACTGAAACGTGATAATGGGAGATCCAAACACAATAAAATTAGAGAAATACTGAAAAATTTCATGAATATTAAAGACTTTAAATATTTTGGTCAAGGTAAGAAAAAACGAAAGCACAAAAATGATGACTATTATTGTCTTTTTTGTGATGCAATATATAAAAGCCGCTTCGATGAAGACTGAATTATGTGCCCCCTCAGGGGTTCAGAGTGGAAGTCCTGGTTCTTCCTCTGAATACGGGTTTGACGTCCCCGAGGTACCCTAGTCATGTTGTGATTGTCCTGTAAATGTCCCTGATCGTTTGATTTCCCCTTAAGCCAAACTGTAGCGCGACCCGTGGTGAGGGCTGAATGGCAGCTGAGGGTATCAGCTGTTGTAAACGGGGCCTCCAAAGTACCTCCCGTCCCTTTGGAGTATTTAGGGTTTCTGCAATAAGGAGCACTGTTGCAGTCGACCTCCTTTCTTCCAATCTCGTGGGAACTATATGTCCTTTAACAATTCATCTTACCCCCTATTATCAGGGTCGAAAAGACCCCGGATTGCGTCTCCAGTAGAGAATAATAATAAATGTTCTGATTTTGACAAATACTTTATAATTAAAAGCTGCGAAGGATCGCTAAAAAATGTTTCACCATTTATCATTCATAAAGTCATTTTGGGAAATGTAGGTGACATAGAATCTATTAAAAAACTAAGAGACGGTACGTTACTAGCAGTTGTTTCAAATGCTAAACAGGCCAAGAGTATACTGGATCTCAAAAAAGTGCACACATTTGATGTTGTGGTTGAGCCGCACAAATCCTTGAATTATTGTAAAGGAGTAATCTCGAGCACTGACCTCCTAAATTGCGAAGAGTCGGAAATTCTGGAAAATTTGAAGCAGCATGGAGTTGAGGCTGTCAAAAGAATCACCACAAAAAAAGAAGGTACAATCTCTCCAACCAGCAGTTTAATATTAACATTTAGAAAACCTGCTTTACCTGACAGAATTAAGGCTGGCTACCTATCATTAAGAGTCAGACAGTACGTTCCTAACCCTATGAGATGTTTCCAGTGCCAAAGATTCGGTCACATATCATCGGATTGTTCATTTTCCCCAGTATGCCCTTCCTGTGGCGGTGCCGTACATGATGGTTCTCAGTGCTCACTTGCCCCAATTTGCCCCAACTGTAATGGCGATCATTCCCCTAGGTACAGAGGTTGCATAGTATTCAAAGAAGAATACCAAATCCAGAGAATAAAAGTATCGGAAAAAATCCCTTATTTTGTCGCGAAGGCTAAGGTCAAAAGCACCTTCCCCTCCAGTACCTCCAGTTTTGCAACTGTCGTAAGTCGTAGTAAAACCATGGTGTCTACTGCTACGCAATGTGAAATCAACATTAACCAGTGCCCTTCTAAAGCACTTGATAAGGCGCCACTCACTACACCTCGTGACCCCCTTCCTCCTTCCTCCCCCTCTATTCCTCCATCCTCCCTCCCTGTCAATCTCCCCTCGCCCACTCCTCCTACTGCATCCAAAGCTCCCCCACTCGTCGTCCCCAAGCCCACCCTCCCTCCTCCTCCTTCTTCCCTTTCTCTCTCCACTACACAAACTCCCTCAAATTCCCTTCCCACCCATCATCCAAAAATACCCTCAAATAAAACAGCTCACAAAAACCCGAGATCTCTATCCCAGTCCTCTAACAAATCCTCTTCCACTGAGGACATGGATCTAGACTGCTCGTCAAAACCAAAGTCAAAAGAGAGCAAACCAACTTCTCGACGACCTAACATTAGAAGGTAGTACTTACTCCTTTTATAGGTGTCACCAGGCTTATCTAACCTCCTAAAATTCACATTCAATCCAACCATAATTCAATGGAATATTAATGGCTTCAACAAAAAGTTCGAAGAATTGAAGTTAATCGCCTCAAGTTATAAGCCTGCCATTATTCTTTTACAAGAAACAAATTTTAACGATTCTTCCTGCCCTAGTTTTAAGAACTATAACATTATAAGAAAAGACAGGGAACAAGCCCTGCGATCTTCAGGAGGTGTAGCTATTCTGGTACACGAGTCCCTAGACTATTCCACTATCCAAATTGATTCCGGTGTAGAAGTCATAGCAATTTCCACTCACTTTGTCAAGAAAGTATCCATCTGCAACGTTTATATCCCTCCTTCCACGCCATTTTCTCTACAGGATCTCAACAATATCCTTTCAAAACTCCCTCCCCCCTTCATAATGTGCGGAGACTTTAACTCCCATAATGTAATGTGGGGTTCCTCTAGAACAGATAGCAGAGGATTAATCCTTCAGGACTTCCTAATCTCAAACAACATTTCCCTCCTAAATCCTCCAGTCCATACCCATGCATGCCTAGCTTCTTTAACCTTTTCATCCTTAGACCTTTCCCTCTGTTCTCCTGACCTTTTCACTACCCTACAGTGGGATATCATGGAAGATCTACACGGAAGTGATCACTTCCCAATCAGAATCTCCTCTATAGGCTGGCATCAACCTAAATTGCCTAGAAAAACTTTTAATCTATCCAAAGCAGATTGGACCAAATTTCGAGACTCGTACATCCTTCCAAACTTAACGTTTGCCGATGAGGACACAGCCCTTGATACCTTTGTCCATTCAATCATTGCTGCAGCAGATTCCAGCATTCCTCACTGTAATATCCAACACCACAAACCCCCAGTCCCCTGGTGGAACGATGACTGTAGAATGGTGATCAGGGAAAGAAAATCGGCACTGAATCGCTTCAAACACTGTCCTACTTTGGAAAATATTATCATCTTCAAAAGATGCCGAGCAAAAGCTCGTAGGACGATTTTAAACGCAAAGCGATCTTCCTGGGCTGAATACATCAAATCTATAAATTCGTCTCTCAGCAGTGGGGAATTTTGGCAAAAAATCAAAAGGTTTCGAGGTAGTCCTCTTCAGTCAATACAGGGCCTAATTAGTGATGATCAATGGATCTCCAATAGGGTTGATATTGCGAACTGTTTTGCGAATTTTTTCTCCAATGTATCTGGCGACAATAACCTTAGCACTTCCCAGCTAAATCAGAGATCTTCCCAATCAGTAAACTTCGACGTTGACGATTCTCCCCTCCAGCACTACAACCTCCCTTTCAGCTTTGATGAACTCTTAAATTCTCTCTCTAGAAGCAGAAATAGTGCCCCGGGGCCTGACTTAATCCTAATTCCCATGATCCGCAATCTCCCTCAAGCGGCTCTAGACAATTTGCTGGATCTTTATAACGGCTACTGGAGAACAGGCACGTACCCATCTGCCTGGAAGAAATCTATCATGATTCCAATACATAAACATGGCAAACCTCGTTCCTCACCTGGTAGTTACCGTCCAATCTCGCTGACTGACCATCTGGGCAAGATCTTTGAAAGAATGGTAAATACTCGCCTTGCCTGGTACATTGAATCTCACAATCTATTAGATCCTTATCAACTGGGATTCAGGCAATCGAGATCTACCATTGATCATCTCACGGGCTTCCATAATGATGTTTGTACTTCATTCCAAAGGAAAAACCATTTAGTTGCTGCTTTCTTAGACATTTCCAATGCTTTTGATATGGTATGGCGGCCCACCATCCTGAACACTTTACATCAGTGGGGCCTCAGAGGCCGGTTACCTAAATTCATATCAAACTTCCTCTCTGATAGACTTTTTAATGTCAGGATTGATGGTCATCTATCTGATCCACTCCCCTTACTAAATGGAGTCCCTCAGGGTTCAGTGCTGAGCCCTACCCTTTTTAATATAGCCATGAACAACATTCAAAGATACCTTAGCCCTACGATCACTCACAGATTATACGCAGATGACATACTACTATATTACCAGTCTCCCAATCCAAGAGTCTGCGAAAGAATCCTCCAATCTAACTTGAACTCACTGGAAAAATGGACCAAAGCCACAGGTCTCTCTTTGTCGTCCACAAAATCCGCTATTGTGCATTTTTGCAGAAGACAAAAATGTTCCCGTCTGCATTCAATAACTCTTCAAAACAAGACTTTACCAACAGTTTCGTCTCACAAGTTTCTCGGACTCACCTTCGATTACAGACTATCATGGAAAGATCACATCCAATCTCTGAAGGCTAAATGTACTCGCGACTTGGGAATATTAAAGATGCTTTCAAACCACAACTGGGGTTCGGATCATCTCTGCCTTCTTAAATTATATAAAGCAATTATTAGATCCAAACTGGACTATGGCAGCATAATTTTTGCTACGGCTCCCAAATCTTATCTGCGCTCACTGGATGTCATCCAGAATACATCACTAAGACTTATAACTGGAGCTTTTATCACCAGCCCAACTCCCAGTTTACATAGCATTATGAGTTTAGAGCCCCTATCCATCAGGAGGAAGTATCTACTCTTAAAGTATGCTACGGATCTCTGGCAGAGACCATTCATTCCTGGACATCAGTCATTCTTCCATCCTCCCCCAATACCCCCAATAGCCTCCACTCATAACCTAACCCTAGACCTCAGACGCATCTTCCAGCAACTATCTGAAGAGTCCAACACCCAATTGCAAGTTCCTCTCCCAATCAGCACTACTTCTACTCCTCCGTGGTTATTACATCCCATCCAGGTTGATTTTTCCTTACTAAAATATGATAAAGAATCTACGTGCTCTTCTGTCTACAAATCCAGTATAAACAACATTATCCAGTCCAAATCTCCATGCCAAACAATTTATACAGATGGATCTAAGTCAGACCATGGAGTCGGTTGTGGCTTTGTTCATGACAGATCCTCCTCAGGCCTTAAGTTGCCCGCCACAACAAGTGTACTAACCGCTGAGCTAGTGGCCATTGAAAGATCCCTCAGCTATATCAAGTTAAATCCCGCAAATTGCTGGATCATATTCTCAGATTCTAAGAATGCACTATCCATGATCCAAAATCGCATCATTTCCCATCCAGTTATAGTGCTAATTATGGATCTTATAGAAGATATTATAGCACATGATTCTTCTCTTCTCTTCGTTTGGTGTCCCGGTCACAAGGCCATCAAAGGTAATGAGGAAGCAGATTTACTTGCAAAATACTCCATTCAGCATGGTCAACCTTATATGCGCTGCTTCTATCCAAAAGACCATCTCTCATCGGTGAAATCCTTCTCGCAATCTTTAATGCAATCCTACTGGGATGATCCACAGAAAGTCAATAAGCTGAGATATATTAAACCATTATTCTCCCAACCTCCACCAGAACATCTGGTAAGTAGGAAAATTACAGTAAAATGGATGAGACTCATGATTGGTCACTGCAGATTTACACATGAATATCTACTAAAACGAGAAGGTCCCCCGCTCTGCGAATTTTGCAACGATCCCCTATCCGTCAAGCACATTCTTACCGAATGCACGGCATTATACCCTCTCAGATCCTTTTTTGACCTCAATCAGGACCTTTCTCGAAACCTTTGCTCAGACAACATATCTAACACCTTAGCTTATCTGAAAGAAATTAACTATCTCACTAAAATCTAGTCACTGCTAGCGACATTTCATTCTAGTGTGAGTTATTTGCAGCAAAATCAAACTTATCAACACATCTGTGATAGCTTATCCTGCGACGAAACCCATCTGTGATAGAAGCCATCTGTGATAGAACCGATCTGTGATACTAATAACCTGTGATATATATTAATCCATTCAATGTCTGTCTTTTAAGTGAGTTCCATATTCATAAGTTAAAGTTCCTGGTCGCTAAATGATCTTGATATCGATGCGACCTAAACTTGAAAATTCTCTCTCTCTCTGAATTATGTGCGTTGTATCTGAAAATTGGGCTCATGAGAAATGTACAGATGGACAATCAACATCGGCAGATTATAAATGTCATGTCTGTCGTAATTAAGACTGATTATAGGTTATAGATGTTAGTTCAGGTTTACCCGAACACCGAACCGAAAAGAATGGTAAGGGTTTTGTTTTTTCTCCTTAATGTTACATTTTATTATAATAATTTAGATGTTCATTTCTGAAGTAGTCGGATGGATAGTTAAACTTAATTAAGAAGCAATAAAAGAAACTTTATGTCATAATTCCCCTGTCGTATTTAAGTTTTCCCTTAGGTATTCGTGTTTCCCCCACTCTCCCCTACAAGTCTTGCGATGGTTGTTGAAAGAAAAATGTTTGCGTTTTTTTATTAAATTAGTACTGTAGCCAGTTACAATGAGTGGTCTATAACCTCTACAGGAAAAAAATAGTGACGAAGCATCAAACAGAGGGAAAAACAAACTTCATTGATTCATGATTCGTATGTTCTTTGCTTAGTATGTTCTTTTAGAAATTATTTTATGCAGTACTCGGTATATATGCACAAATCATCGTAGTTGTTTTCACTATGAAAAAGCTGTAGCTATTGCATTTTTTTTAGGTTATTTATTTAGTTTCTTTGTAATTGCCTCGCCCTTTTATTTTGTTCATTTCAGTTTTTCCTTCAGCTTTTCTATAATAATCGTAATATTATTGACTAATGCTTTTTCATTCTGTATTTCTTATGTTCACTATATAGTCTTAATATTATTTCAAATTCAGTCTTCCGTCCTACTTCAGTTTTACTTCAGTCTTACTTAAATCTTACTTCAGCCTTACTTTAGTCTTACTTTAGACTTATTTTACTCTTATTCAGTCTTACTTCAGTCTTAGTTTAGTCTTTCTTCAGTCTCACTTCAGTCTTACATCAGTCTTACTTGAGTCTTACTTGAGTCATCTCTGTTTATGTGTGTTTATTTTTGAGTAGCTCATACTTTATATATTATACTAGTGCATATTTAGAGACTTGGGGGCTATATTTTTCAATAAATTTGATAGATATCAGACAATGAAAAATTATACATGTAATATATATGTAAATTTATATACAACGAACTTATACCTTTTTGTGGAGCATTTCATTTTGCTTACTAATTCTAGTTTTGGCCACTTCTTTTATTAAATCGTTCTAAGCCTACCTCTCTAATCGACCTGTCTACCTCTTCTACTCTTTGCTTGTACTCTTACTTTGTATACATATCCTCTTGATTAGATGATTTCGTCAGATATCCTGCATATATATCTTAAATATCCCAATTTCTTTTGTTTATTTGATCATGTTGTTTTTTTAAATTATGTAAGTGTTTTTTTATTAATTGATTATCGTTAACCAGCGCCTTATATTTGGAGTTTCCTTGTATATGTGGTTACTTACTTTATTCTTTATGACCTTGCCTTATATTTTTTTCAGTAATCATCATCTCTGTTGGAATTATTGTTTTTTTATTTATATTTAATAGAACCCACGATTTGTTTTCGTATGTTACGACAATTTTTTATTCACTTTTGAATTAACTTTCTAAATGAATGAATAGAACTGACTGAACTTTGTATTCAAAGGAGAAATTGGTTGCCTAAAATTTAGCAACTTTTGCAGAGTAATAACATAACATATTATTTGGTTCGATTGAACAACAACAAATTGAATCATCTCCTAACGGTGATAACATGGTTAGCGAAACGTGGGTCAAGAAGCTTAAAAAACTCATTTGGTATTTAGTAGTAAATCTATTGGAGTTGAGTGTTTCACATCGATGATTCCAATAGAAGACTTGATATTATTTTGAGGTTTATATCAAATATACATCTAATTAATACTTCGACTGGGTTTGTATATACTTTACCACTAATCAATCATTATTCCGCTTTTCTAACATGTGCAATTATGTTGTTTCATCATTAATTTTCAATCTTGTTAACGATAATTCGCTATGGTATTATATGTAAAATTGTTCGATTGTAACCTTATTCCCGAGTCTCAAATCTGAATTTTGTAATATATCTGCGGGATATAATTTCTATAATGCGTCCTTGATCTACACAAAAAATAATTGTGTGAGTGACCCACCATGACAAACGCGAAATTTTAAAAACATCCTGTTTTCTGTGCATTATATAAACGGCATTTCTAATAGTTTTCTGCTTTGATGCTTTTCAGAGTTCTAGGTATTTTATTACTAAAAAGCGTTGCAAGCCGATCTGATTGTAAATTATACTGGGGATATCTCAAAACTTTTGCTGACAAAAATATTTTCTTTATTAAAATTTTATCTACTCATTCTCACTTTTAAAATAATAGACTCGTTATCGTTTTATTTGCAATTTTATTTTTTTTTATTTTGAAATATATCAATAACTGATAAAGCTTAAAAAATATTTTCTTTTACCTTTTATCTTTTTAACAAAATCAAAATTACACAAGATTGATATTCGACGATATTTATTTACTTAACGATAATTATCCAAGACCTAATCAGCTAACCTTAGCTAACTTCCAAACACTATAAAAGATACCAGTTTCAATGGCTAGTTTGAATAGATTGCATCAGACCAATCCCCGCTGAAAAAGCCAACGTTTTGTTCGAACCAGCTCTATGCACATTTTTCTGTTATTTTTATAGCATTCCTTACATCAGTCAGCCCTTATATAAGTCAGTCCTTATATTAGTCAGTTTTTTCATTAGTCAGTCCTTATATTAGTCAGTTTTTTCATTGGTCAGTCTTTAAATTAGACAGTTCTAACATCAGTCAGTTCTCATATGTTCTTATATCAGACAGCCCTTACATCAGACAGTCCTTCCATCAATCAGTCCTTACAGCAGACAGACGTTATATCAGACAGTTCTTATATTAGTCAGTCCTTACATCAGTCAGTTCTTACAACACTCCGTATTTACATCAGTCAGTTTTTACATCAGTCAGTCCTTACATCAGTCAATTCTTACATCAGCCAGTTCTTACATCAGTCAGTTCCTACATCCGTCAGTATTTAGATTAGTCAGTTCCTTACATCAGTCATTCTTTACACCAGACAATCTTTACATCAGTCACTCCTTACCTCAGACAGTTCTTATATCAGTCAGTCCTGGAAGTGAAAGTCTCCATATATATCAACATCACGGAAGTTAGTATGTGAACTTCTAAAGTAGGGTTGCAATTTACGGTGGATTAGGGCAGATGAAGCTATTTATCCTCTACATAGTTCTAGAAATACATGATGTTGCCTTGCGTTGCTGAATAAATCTCCAAAATATTCTGAGCTCTATAATTAATGTTTTCCAACCGATTTATTAGTAATTCTGATCTTAATAATCGCCAAAGAAATTTATTAATATTAATTAATAATTTACTTAATTTAGAGTGTTATAAAATTGTTAATTAATATTAATATTAAATTTAATTTAATGTCTAATTAATGTTGAAACATTTAATTAATTGTGTGTAGAGAGTAGACCAAAAAGAGTTTGAAGAAAATTATCATAATTAATTATTCATCTATCAATTCTAAAGTTATTGCGTATTATCAACTGCTTTCCATAAACTAAAATTCATTCCAATATGAACTCTTGCCAATATTAAAAGGCACACAATGGATGAATATATACATGATGGAGGTTGGAGGCACATATTGAATATACCCATAATCGAACTAGTAATTAAGCTAACGGCTTCATTATATCAAGTTAGTCTATGCATTTATGAGAGTATGGCCGGCCCAATCTATTTTAAATAAGTTTCCTGAATGTAAATACATTTGGTCTAGTATTAATGAATATAGTATCGATATTACCAATAATATCAAAAGATCAGGTTCTATGTGTTTTTATTTAGTCAAATAGCATTTTTTTAAGTTACTTTATAAGACATCGAGAAGCTATGATAACAATTATCATTTTAGCAAATATGTATAAAAGCATATAAAGTATAAAGGCAAATATTAATTGATTATTATTTAACGAATAAAATACAAATAAACTAATGACCGTTCTTAAAACATTTTTTATTATAATGAATCAGCCATACATCAGCCAAAAAATTACCGTGGCATCGTCGTATTGACTAATTGTTGATTGATGATTGAGATGATCCCTACGACAAGGTTGTTGGCGACCAAATTGTTTTTAGTGTGAATTTAAATTCCATTTAAAACCAAAGTTGTAATCTTAAATTATTTTCGGAAAAGCTGCGACCAATCAGTTTAAAAATATACAAGAACTTTTTCAACGTGTTCGGGAAAATAGGTTAGAACGGTGCTATGCTTGGACAGATTAAAATGGTGGACTTTTAATCATTTGTTTCATAATGTGATTGGAATCATTTTAAAGGTGTTGTTTTGTTATTTTATTTTTTGTAAAAATGTAAAGTGAGTAAATCAATTTTTCTATTGGAACCTTTGGTGTGAAACACTAAACTTGAAGAGATTTACCACTAAACACCAAATCACTTTTTTTTCTGAACTACTCGACGCACATTTCACTAACATGTTAGCATCATCAGGAGATGATTTAATCTGAATAAATCATCAAGTTTAAACTGAGTAAAGTTTAAGGTTAGAGGCGCATCGGCAACTGACAGGACTATTTAGCGACTGGACCTACAGTTTAACGAGGGTTCCGAATCACGGTCATCGGCTACCAAAAACCATGAATAGCACTCCCCGCGGGCTGTCAATCCTTAGTTTTGTGCTTAACTATAAATATCCCTAGAAATCTACCGAGTGGCGAGTAACCAAAGTAGAAAACCTCTCAGAAGGGATCCGGCCTTACCCAGCCTCAAACTGGCATAGCTCAGTGGTGATTTCTTGTCCGATTTTTATTCTTATCTAGAAAAAATTGAAAGGCTTTAGAAAAAGTGCATACCTAATACAGGAATTGAAGCCCTCTCCACGCTGTCGTATCGTCCGGCTGACGCCTTATATTCTGCCGGACAAACACCGAATGACATTTCAATCGGTGTTTACTAACAGAAGGCAAGTGCGTTTAGTCCTACAGGAGCGATATGATCTACTAGGAGATTTTTCAAATGGCATCTGCTATTGGTCGAATGACAATGGTTTGTGATTTTTACGACTTTTTCTCAAAACCTGTATTTTTTTTCAGATTGGCCAATTGTGCCAAATTAAACAAAATCAACAGCAATAGCGACCGACTTATCTAGTTAAGCTCGACCAGCTTCATGAAGCCTTCAATTTCAAAACACCGTGTAAAAATAACCAAATTGCCTTCCATCACGACACTTCGACATGTGGAGGGTCGTGTGGTCATTGCTAATAAGAGATGCTCACTCATCCTCCTTACTCTCCTACCGATGCTCCTACAGACCATCACGTCAACTATTTTCTGAAAAGGCAGGCGAAGTCAACGATGATTTCTATGATTTGGTGGCCGATGTAAATATAGATGTGTAGATTGCTTCCAAGAAGCAATGCTTTTTGCCTTTGCAATCGACCGTCTGCCAAGCAATGGGAAGCAATTATTGAAGTAGAGGGCGATATGCTCTAAAATAATCACGTTTCTGTCGTATTTTTGTTTCGTTTTTTTTTAACTTAATATTGGACAAAAACCGCGGAAAGTTAGGCATTAATTCAAACGGTGAAAAATGGCAAAATGATAATTTCTCAAGGATATATGTTGTTGATTATCAATACCCATATATTTTTAATATGGAAAATAAACGTTATTGTTAAAAATGACAAAAATGTTTTTGTATGAAAGACATGTTTAATATGTATGTTTTATGTAACTTAAATAATTTCTATATAAAACGTATTAATATGTACATAATTACCAAGGAAACGTTATGAAATATGTTTTTTTTTGTCATATGACCGCTTTGACCACCTTGTAAGTTAATCCCAAACAACTTTAAAACCGTATATTATGGGTTCGTCTGAAGGTGATCAAGTTTTCAAAACGTCATTAGAAAATGATATTTGATTTAACTGTATCATAAGAAAAATGGGTTTGGTTTAGAAATTTATACCGAAGAAAAAACATGTTATCTAATGTTTTCAGTACAGTTAATCGAGCTGATTAAAGTCCTTGATCTGAATTTGCATAAAGTATATTGTTAACGGTGAAATTTACGTATTGGAAACTAATTGGGCGAATTTGATGTGTATTATTCATATGAGTTAATAATAATTGTGTATTCCTTTGTTCTAATTTTAAAACATGCATTTCATATTGCAATTGCAGTAAATATTCTGCTATTAACATAAATTAATTTTAAACTTTATTATAGTGCGGTTTAAGAGATATCATTAACCCAATGACTGCAATAAATTGTTAACAACCCCTGTCGTAACGAAACTCGGCAAAGTTGCAAAAAAACATAAAATATCAGGTAAAAAGACAAAATTAATTTTATATCTGGTTTAGTAGTTTCGAAATATTTTAGTTTAATTCGCATTCTTTTCTTAAACAGTGCAGTTCTATAATTTCGATTTAATTTTTATTATTCTAAATGTGCTAAAAATGTGGCGTTCTTGGCAAGATAATGATCATTGTGCCTCCGGTAGTGATAATTTTAAAAGAAAACATTTATCGTCCGATGCTAAGAAAATTGTTAAAAATGTGTATGTTTTTTTATTGAATAGGGGGCTTAATATAAATGCGGCCGCAGCAGAAACGTCTTCATTAACGAAAACGCCATTGTCTACAGTTAAAGATATTGTAAAGAAGCCAATTAAAGTCCAAAAAGTTCGAAGTGATTCTGGTAAAAGCAAATGTGTTGACGAAAGCGACATAGACTTAATTCGAAGTAAAAATTATGCTATGTATGTGCAAAATTTATGCTATGTATTTAAACTGTGCCTGCATTACATTTATTGAAACAGCGATGAAGGAAAAATGAAACCAACATTATTTGCAGCAGAACTAGTCTCCGGAGAATAATATCTCTAATAGGTTTTGCATATCGGACCATTAATAAAAGATAAATATTAATAGAATCTCAACGATTGCGACAATGGCAGTTTGACTACTTAAACTTTATAAAAAAATACAGATTAGAAAATCGTCTCATCATCTACCTTGATGAAACATTGTTCGATACACATGAGACGCCAGCAAAAGGATGGGTAGATACACCAAGAAAATGCCAAACCAAAGCGCCAGCAAACAAGGGAAAAAAATCACAATTTTATATGCTGGTTTTGAGGATGTATGGGTTCCAAATTGTTTACGGTTATCCTCCAAAAAACATTCATCTTTGGACTGCCATGACGACACCACAGGAGAACTGTTTGAAGATAGGTTTATAAATAGCCTTTTGCCCAATATGCCTAAGGAAAACGTAATTGTAATGTACAATGCTACTTATTATAAACACTAAAAAAATAAAGTTCCTATTGTAAATAAATAAATTGGAAATTCAGAACTATACGTTAAAAAACGATATATACTTTGAAAATACATATAAAAAATGGGATCTAGAAATATTAAAGACATTTAATATTAACAAGGAATATGCATGTGATACCATTGCTGCCGATATTGGACATATTGTTTTACAACTTCACCCGTATTACTGTATTTTTAATCCAATTGAGCATATGTGGCTTCAGGTAAAATCCAATGTTAGAGCAGAAAACATGTATCCGACTGTAAGTGGAAGTGCTGCAACATTAATTAGGAAGGTTGTAGATAGTATTCCCAAAGAAAGTTGGATAAATTCGATTAACCATGTTATTAAAATAGAAGATTCCTATGTACCATTTACTAATAATACAGAAAAACTTATTATTAATGTAGATTAAAGTGAGAGTAAAACCGAATTAAATGTATATTTAAATTTAGTACTAATAGATAAATTTATTTATTTATTTTTATTGTACTAATAAATTCAAAATACACAAACCGATAAACTATGTTTTAATCATACATAATAATAATAATAATAATAATAATAATAATAAACACTTTTGCTATACCAGCCTTGACATATTCATTTGGAATTATATCTTGGTCAAACACAGATATCGAAAGGCTACAACGAATAATTACAAGTACACTAACGAAATATAGAAAACACCACCCGCACAGTAGTAAAACGCGACTTATATTACCGAGAATTGAAGGAGGGAGAGGAATTATAAATATATGTAACCTACACGAAAAACAAATAACCAGTTTAAGAACATATTTCCTTCGAAGAATGATCGAATGCCCGCTGTATGCCAGCGTGTGTTTAGCTGATGATAAGTATACGCCTCCGAATCTTAAACAAATGGAACGACAAAATAAGAGCATTCGGAAAACTGGAACAATTATACAAGAGTGGAAAAATATGTCGTCACATGGTAGACACCCCCATGATCTTGACCGTCATGAAGTCGACAAGAGTGCGTCGAACGCCCGGTTGACATGGGGAGGTCTTTTTAAGGAGACTGAAGGTTTTAAGTGTGCAATTCAGGATCAGGTGGTGCACACTAAAAACTACCAAAAATATATCATTAAGGATGCACAATGTCAAATGACACATGTAGAAAATGACTATCCAACATATTGTAGGAGCATGTGGTACACTCTCCCAGACGGACAATCTTCACCGTCATAACCAAGTGGCCAGTATAGTCCACCAGGAGCTTGCAAGTCGTAATAACCTTATAACAGAGTGAGTTCCTTATTATAAATACACCCTCGAGGCGGTACTAGATTCAGTCGATTTCCGGTTATATTACGACCGAACAATAATAACCGACAAAACCGTTCACTGTAATAGTGAACAATTTTGTCGGCCAAACACACGCAACATTCAAAAGACGGCTGAAGAAAAAGTGCAAAAATATACAGATCTGAAGTTAGAAATAAAACGGATATGAAAGTTGAACCAGGTCCATATTGTGTCAAATTTCTGGGATTAGAAGAAAATATGTTTAAAATAATATAGAGGGCGGTAATTCTTAATACCACTCGCATCGCCGGAAAATTTTTGGAAGAATGAAGTTGTTTTGGCTACGGCCCGCACTTTATTTAAAATCCAGCTTAGCTGAGAAGAAAATATATAAAGAAACATAATAATAATAATTTAACAATATTTTATTTTTTCCAAAATTATTCTGAAATTAAACCACTTCGACTCCGGCACCTTCGAAGAAATTAAGAATATTTATATTGAAATTTATTGGGGCTATTAACATTTTGCAGAAAGGCAACGAAATATCTGGAACCGATATTCATTTTACAATTTTAAAAATGGAATTGCGTTTGGAACAACTGATTCAATGGTGCGAGGACCTTGAAAATGTTGGAAAAGTCTTTCGGCAACGTTACCCTAAAAAAAACAGTAATTTATCAGTGACACGAATGTTTCAGAAGTGATCGTGAGTCGTGGTCGATGTGACGAACACAGTGGCAGGTCGTCAACATCGAAAACCGACGAAAACATCGATAAAGCGAAAGAAATTAACCATCACAGAGTTAGCAGAGAACTTGAACATTGTTTAGAGATTCGTTCAAGGCATTTTAGTTAATGATATGGGTTACAAATGTATCAAATATGAGGATTTCGCCGACCACTCGAAGGTCACTATTGCAAACTCTTCTAAAAACTGCACTATTTAAGAAGTTTTTTACGGTCTAGCTGTATTTTGCTGAAAGTTAAATTTCGCCTAACTCCCAGCATATATCCTCCTAGGTTCATAATAAGTAAATACACAAAATCAATACTCATCAGTCAAATACAATTCCATTTCAGCTATCATTCAATTTCAAATAAACACCACACCAAGCGACGCGTCCTGCGCTATAAGAGGAAATATTTTATAACGTCGACAAGCATGCATGCCCCATCAGAAGTAAATATTAAGTAACAGTCGTTCTCGAAACAGTTCTACCAGTTAATGCAACAAAAACATCATTAGATTTTTGTGTCGGTTTCGTACACCAAGAGATTTGAGATATAATTCATAACATTCTTGATTATTAAGTATGACCAGTACACACTGTTTTCCCAGCGGTAGAAGGAGTAAAATTCAATTGCGTCATAATATCAGGAAAATGAAACCTGATGCCTTCATCTCACTAGCTTTTTTTTTAACTAGCACTAATTTTTCAAAGAATGTTTAGTCAGTTAGGCGAAATAGGTTCGTTTTATCACAACAGTCCTGGTGGACGACCGAAACGTATAACGGTAGAACAAGAAGAGACCATTTTGGTTAGTATCGCGGAAAGTCCTGATCTAAGCACTACGCTTTTGGAGGCATCTACAGGAATTAGCAAATCTAACGTTTCAAGAGTTCTCCATAAAGAAAAATTGTGTCCCTACCATTTTTGGAGAGTATACCTCTAAACTTAAGACAAGACATGTTGTTTATGCAAGATGGAGCGCCACCGCAATTTTCTGTTGTAGTGCGAAACCATTTGAATCAACGTTTTCCACATCGATGGATTGGACGCGAGTTTCCTTGGCTTCCTCGTAGCCCAGACGTTATGAAGTATTTAGTTTACAATGATGAAATCAATATACTAGATGAACTTTTATAAAAAACTTAACAAAAACTGAAAATGAAAAAATATCTTCTTAAATATGAGGCGTCACTTCATAAAGAGTTTGCGAAAGTATATTGAGGTAAGCGGTGGGTACTTTCAACACCTATTGAAGTAAATTTCAAAAAATTGTTATTTTAAATTAAGTCCATGGTATTTTTGATATCTTAATATATTCCTCGTATGTAATCCTCGTATTCAAAGTATACTTTGTGAATTGCAGATTTTTCAGCCAATGACAAAATCTGCAATGGAATATTCGAACACGAATATTTCGCAAACGGCGTGAGATATCGATATTGACCAAAGGTACCTTTTTTACGTGGGAATTATGACTCTTCGCTATTTTGAAGTCAACATATTCCCAACTTTATGTGGTAAACATCTTCACATTTATTAACTAAATCCTCTTGTTTTGGTCTCTACTATCACCAGTTGCTCTATGGCGGATAAGTTATGGGACACCCTGTATATATTTTTATATTGGAAATATATTATATTATTTTGTAAGCTGGCTAATTTTTCTGCTTGCTTAACCTTAGAATATGAAAGAACTTTGTTCGACCTTGCTTTCGTCTATCTTAGGAACGTTTTAGACTTCAGAGTCGATTCTTTGAGAGAAAGCATTTATAAATCATGAACAAATAAAAAAAATGTTGTTCTGTACTGGCTCAATGTTCGAGGCAGCAATTATTACATTTCTAGGAAAACACGCTGATTCTTTCAGATATGTAATCTTTAATAATTAAGTACAATTTAATACACAATTTTACGATTACAAAAATCTATGTGTCTTTGTCCATTCATAAATTAAATGTATTCATAAAAATTAAAATGCTAAATGGGGCAGTTATCTGAATACTTAAGGACGTAACACAATTAGTAACACAAGAAGGCGTAACATAAGAAGGTCCAAGATATAATAATTGCCGAATTTTTGTGGTATTTTTTTTTTTCATTTACTTATATATTATGGAAACCCTAACTTTCTTACGTAAAAGAGATACTTTTAATTCGCCTCAATAGAATACACCGTTTTCGAGGAATCCCTTTTAAACTTTTCGCGGGCAACACAATAAAGCCCAATACTTATAGCATAGCAGTAATAAGTGTGCCACGATTGCAATGTTTCAAACAATAAAACTTATATAATAATGCCATATCAAAATTACATTTATTTGTTCTGCGCTTCCTGTTTGTGGATATTCTTAATCCGCAGTGTTAGAATAAAAAACCATATTAATATATTATCATGTTTATGTTTAGTAATGTGAAGTACCCTGACATTCATTTTATCTACAGATATTATAGTTAAAAATTCATAATAGACGGTTACACTCAAAACGAGTTTTTATTTGAACTATATACTAGAGAACTACAGAATATTTAGACTTAAAAGGAATCGTCAAAATGGCGCGCTGCTAGACTTAGAAACAAAATTTTGGCTGAAGTAATCAAAAATGATAAATTAAGCGCCAGAAGAGCTGCCCAACGGCTGCGCGGTCAAGTTATTCAAGTTTCTAAAAATAAAGTTTTCAGAGTTTTAAAAAATGACCATGGTCAATTTACCCGTATGCACTCAATGCATACGAATGTATGCAGCTAATATAAAATGTTGAACCAAGTGATGCTGAAAAGCGGATGAATTTTTGTAACTGGTTTTTAAATGCTATGGAGCAAAATCCTAATTTTAAAAATTTAATGATTTGGACTGACAAAGCTACATATACCCGCAGTGGATCGGTAAACGTAGGCATATGGCCGCCAATTGAAGGGATGGGTGAGGCTCGTCTCCAGTCAAGCAACCAACAAAAATATATATGAGCAATATATATGAGCAATATATATGAGCAATATATATATATGAGCAATATATATATATATATATATATATATATATATATATATATATATATATATATATATATATATATATATATATATATATATATATATATATATATTGCAAATATATATGAGCAATTTTGTTCGGTGGTCGGCAATACTAGAATTACTAGGTTCTCGGGTAGAAACGTATTTTAGATCTTTAAATTTCGACGTTTCGGCTTCCACTTTGAAGCCATTTTCAAGAGAATCATTTTCAAGAGATAGTTGATTTACTCCGAGGCCTCAATCTGTCTACTCCCCAGAGTTCACAACTGGAAAAGAACGTGGACGGCGCGACCTCTGCATTAATAGGTGAGGTTGTGGGTGGGGTGCTCGGTTGAGGTATGGGGGTGAGACGGGAGGTGGATTTTTGACTGGAAGGGTTTCGGATGGGTAATTTGGAAATAAGCGGTTTCCATGTATTGGGAATTCTAAGACCTTCGTCCCACTTGTTAAAAAAAATAAACCTCCAAACTGCTTAAAAAATATCTATTTTCATCTTCTATTATTTTCTGATATCAATTTAAAAGGAATAAGTTATATTTACCTGATTATTTGATTTGCTATAGTAAGTTTCAAGTGATACAAATCGTAGTCCTAATTAATTTGTTGATTGAATGCTTGACTAACCTGTAATGAAAAGAACGGAAATATATTGTGTGTATAGGCATTATTGATTCTATAAAAATTAAAAAAAACATATTTAGACGTATAATTTTCCATTAAAAATAATTATGATTTATTCATATTTATAAAAATAGTCAAAATAGTCATATACTTCGACTCGACTTCCTCAGCCAGGTTTTTTAGTTAGCCCGGAGGCTCCTACTAGTTTCTAATGAATTTACAAACCCTAAGATGGGCGCTTTTTATTTTTGAAGGTCTCTAGCTGACCCTTACAGTGTAATATATCATTTTCAATGTTTAAATGCAAAACATAATGTCATTCAAGTGATGGCTATTTTTATAAACCGTTGAATCATTCTAGAAAATGTATCCATTTGTGAACTATGTAGTGACATCTGGTGCAATTCACGTGAATTTTCTGACGCCCAAAATTAGCAGTGTTGTTTTTAGACTACCCTATTTTAAAGGACATGAGATTCATCGCTTTTAATGATGGTCAAAAAATGGTTAATGATGGTTTAAATTTTGACCAATTTCTTCAAAGATGTCAAGCATTGTTTGAGCAAATATGATACTTGACAAATAGAAAAAATTCACCAATCTATTTATGGATCATTTATGGATTCTTTATTTATGGATCATTTTATTTGCCCTATATATTTGTTCGAGAACGTAATATTATGTTAGTCCGAAAAATAATGAGTGACACTTTAGGGCTTATATTGCTGTCGTAAATATTTACTTATGAAGTAAGATAATATGTTCAGCAAATTTGCGATCCACCATAAGCCCAACATTACCGGAGAGTTAATGGGTCATAAATGATCCGTTATTAGCATATCAGAATTGTTTATGACACTCAGCTACAAAGTATCCGATAATAAATATCTCAAGGTCACATCTGCATATGAACCTACTTTTGACTCGCAAAATTAAAGCACTTTTTTCTGTCGCTGAGTCACGAACTACTCAAAATTCAGTAGGAACATAGTTTACCTATCGTTGGTGTACAATGCTACTTAGAAATTCCAGAAGTGATTATATTAAATATAATTTAACAACAAAATCGTATTGCTGCTTAAAAATTCTATATCATAACCTTCTTGTAACTGCTACTACAGAACTTGCAAAGCTTTTATTTAGATACTATTGTCATAGTATCGCCGACCTACAGAACTATACTAGAATTGTTAAAATGCAAACATTTGCAATTTCTAATACCTGTTTGTGGATTTCGTTGTTATTTCTTAATTGAGCAGAAAATATTATGTAAACGAGAAAAAAGCTTTTGTTAAATTTCTGAATGCCGTGCAGATTTTTATCTAATGTTTTCGCATCTTTACTGGTATTTTGTGTAGACAAGATTGTAAAAAACCAATAGGGCATCCCTTAGGTCATTATTTTTACCAAATAATGACCACGTACGCATGTGCGACTGATACCATAGGTCCTAACTACTCTTTCAAAAAATATTAAAAAATTATATAATGTATAGGTTTGGGCTATCATTAGCCGCCTTGGTGAAATCTCCACTCCTTCCTACCGCTAGCCATCACCGCTTTTCCCTCCTAAGTAATTCCCCGTCTTGTTAGTTTTCAGCAATTTAGTTTTTCCACGTTTTCTTCAGTCTTTCTCTTTCTCACTTTCTGTATATTCCCATAGTCTAAACTTTTTTTCACCACTCTCATGTCCGGCATCCGTACGAGGTGCCCGAACCATCGTAATTGTTTTTGTTTCAATTACTTCTAACACCGATCTGAAGCCCAATCTCTCCCTTATCACGATATTTGCCAGTCTGGCACTCCTTGTCACTCCTTCAATTAACACACTCTCAATCTGAACACTTTAATAATTTTGCTTTTTGTTGTCCAGTCATGAACATGATTTACTACCGTAAGTCACTATTGACACTATTACCAAGCTATACTTTTTAATTTTGGCTTATTTAATAATTTGCCTTTTACAGAGAACTGTTTTGTACATTTCATCATAAGTTTTAGTCTATTTTGTTTATGAAATCGCTTTTTCTATTTCCTTTCTGCTTCAAAACGACCCCAATAAATTTAAATTAATCAATTTGTTTTACCTTTATATTGTCCAAATTAATATAAACATTTCTCAAGCATTCCGAAACCTATCACATCCGTCTTATCCACATTTATTTTTCGGCTATTTTATGAAAACGTGTCTTGTATCACGCATCTAAAGATTTATGCAATCGTAGTTCTGTTTCCCACAGCAATACCCGATCGACCACCTAAATCAATACTCTTATTACCGGCACAAATGTATGCACACCTACTCTAGCGCACATAATTATTGGACCTGCTTCCTTAACCATTTCGTGGATTCAGTTCCTAAACCAGGTTGGCATCAGAAATTAGTAAAGTGGAGCTCGTGGTACAGCAACTTGGACATAGACCTATTCTTAACTTATCTTATCTTACTTATCTGACATGGATACCTTATACGGGAGAGGGGAGCTCCCGCTGACCTTCCGGCTAGTTGTCCTTCATGGTATAGGATTCGTAGGGGAGTAATTTCTGTTCGACCTAGATGTTTGGTGGCCACGCTTAAAACCTAGCGGTAAACGGGCACTACATAGTTAGACTCCCTTCATCCACAAAACATAAACATAACTTTTTCTTTCAATGTCTTTATCAGAAGTTCTCGCAATGTTAAGGCAAGATCCCGTGTTAAGATGTGATAATATCCCACCTTACTCATTATATTCAATAGCGAAATCCTCTGTAATCATGATACAATGAGTGGGCTCGTTTTTTTTTAAATTAGCAAAAGTGGTTGCTACTCAATAAAATTAAAAACATACTAAATGTAAGAGAAATAACGGAAACACAAACTAAGCATAAAAGTTGGTATGAATAAAATTTATTTACCCTTTTTACTCACTAATAGAATTTTTCTAATAATAATATAACGTACAATCAGTACCAATTTTAAAAATGAATAACTTTAGTAAGCAGTATCAGATGTAAAACGTAAATATTATTTTGCGATGTTAAATCGGATCACAACAATTTTAATCAAACCTCTCTAATTCTAGAGCATAAAATCAAGCCCGATAAGCAAACATTTTCTTAGCCAGTTACATACGGGTCTAAAAAACACACGAAAAACCCGCCCCCCTTTATTCCGGTTATTTAACGGTACTTTTTACGGATCAGTTCATTTCATCAGATTCATTTTTACATAACTAAAATGATTTTTATAGGATAGTTAAAAATTTACTTTGATATCTGCACCAAGCTCGGTTGAGAGGCGACCTTAAAAATTAAAACAACATGAATACGAACGATCGGAGCTGCCGTGAATAGCAAGAGGTGTCAAGAGGACGAGCGTACATCCATAAATGGACATAAACTGATGATGATAATGAAACGTATGTCCACAAAAAAAAAATTTCCACCCGTTAGTAAAATATCATTTTTATACTAATTTCTAGACTGATTGAGATTTTTGGTAGTAACATTTTTAAAAATATTTGAAACGAGATCGTCAAGGGCAATCGAAAATACAAGATAAAGATTAGCACAAACATTAAAACGGGAGGAATATAACAAACCGCGTTGGGCTATATGTTTTCGATTTATGATTTATCGGTATATGTACGACATGCTTTTATATGAGCCCTACACCTCGTTCACCTTTTTTTGAGTTAATAAAAAATAAATGATGATAACACACGTTATCATTAATCATGTTATTACATATTATAACATTAAAATTATGGCATGTCATTACATTAGCACAAATCGGATGTTAGTAAAATATACACACAGAGAAAGGCTATGTGAAATTTCATCATAAATATAATTGAGTTGTCTAAAAACACTTAGGGAAACAGGAGTGATTCGGAGTGAACTGGCATCAAAAAGAAAAGAACAAACTTACCAGGTGTGGCGGTTAATAATTCTTAATTCTTTAATAAATGGCGCTGGAAACAATAGTCGGTTCACTGTCGAATCTCTTATGTCATTTTGTTGATGTACATTTCAAAACGTCATTGAGGTCTAAACAATTTCGAGTTAGCGTCATATTTTGTTCGTGTGGTAAACATGTCGATTTCGAGTCAAATAAAGAGCATTTGCGGCACGTACTGCTTTTCTTGTTCAATCAAAAGAGAAACACAAGTGAAACCGTCGTATACTTGTGGAAACTTACTGTGACAATGTTCCAATGCAAGACGCTTGTGGACGTTGGTTTAGATGATTCAAAAGTGATGATTTGAACTTGAAAGACAAAGAACACCTATATCAACTGGTCAAAATTTAAAGATGCCGAATTGCAAGCATTGTTGGAAGAAGACCTTATGCAAACTCAACAATAAATAGTGGAGATATTAAATTGTGGTCTCCGAACTATTGTGATCATCTGCATGCCATGGGAATGATTCAGAAGGCAGAAAATGGGATAGCTGAACGACAGTTGGAAAATGGAAATACGGGGTGCGAAGTTGTGCTTTTTCGGCATGAAAAAAAGACTTTTTGCATCGGATCGTGAATGAAGACGAAAAATTGATATATTTCGAAACCCCAAAATGGAGCAACTTTTTAGTTGATCCAGGATAATCATCAATATCGACCGCAAGACCGAATCGCTGTGGAAAGAAAACTATGCTGTGTATTTGGATTTGAATTTGATTTTTTCAGTTTAGGGCCACGTCAGAAACTGAGGCCATTTGGCATCCTATAAAGTGTATATGTATATACTAGATAAGAACTAATAAAAATAAATGGAATTTAGTAAATACTGAATATTGTATAATGAAAGTAATATGGATTAAAGAGTATATATTTATATTCCAAATGGAACTCAAACATTAATAGGCAGTAGTTAGTAGACAGTAAATAAAGGATATATTATATGTTATCTACACATATGTTCAAAAGTTTGGAATATCAAACATTTTACTTTTTTACTTTTATTGATATTAAATCAATATTAAATATTATTGTTACTGGTACCAAATAAAAATCGACACCAAATGTGTGTAAAATTGATTATTATTTTGGAGTCAAAAAGTTACCATGAACGAATTGCCTTTAAAAGTAATGTAAAAATAAAAGAAACAACTTTCAATAAAACTAATAAGCAGTAGTTCTGCCATGGGTCGATATGCATGCCTGTAGGCGATTTAGTATGCTGTTAATTAAATGATCATTTTGGGCGTGTAGAATTCTCTTCCATTCTTGACGAGCAGCATCTTTTAGTTCTCGCAGGGTAAGAGGAGGATTGTTTCATTTCTTGTGTCGTGTTTTCAGAATGACCCAAGTATGTTCAATAACTTCTTGTCACGGGAGTTTGTTGGTCACCCTAACTTGGTCATTCCCTCCTTTTCAAGAAAAGTTTGTACCGCTGCTGTTCGATGAGGAGGTGCGTTGTCATTCATAAAAACAAATTCGTCACCTACTACGCCTCAGAACAGATGCCCAACAGGATTTAAAACTTTCTCGATGTATGCAGCACCAGTGATTCTTTTCTCCAGAATCAGTAGAGGTGTCTGTATACCCCTCATAGTTCCACCCCCAAAACATCACGCTCCCACCTTCAAATGGGAGACGTGGTTGAGCTGTTTCTAGCCGGGCTTGTCGACCTGGAGCTCTCCAAACTAATGTTCTTCGTGAATCAAAAACCAAGCCAATTTTCGTCTCATCGGAGAACAGCACATTATTCCAGTTAGGACTACGATTCTGGACTATGGACTATATTTCTCTAGTCCATTGATATCTTATATTTTTTTGTTGAAGGTTTAGTTTGGGAACGTGTAAAGGTCATCTGCGATGCAAATTGACCGTTTTCAGTCCGCTTGTTATCGTTTGTTATGAAACATTTACCCTCTCAAGGCTAACAAGCTCCCTTGATATACCACTTGTAAATTCCAGACCATTTATTCGAGCTATCATTGATATCTGCCGGTCTTGTGCAGCTGTTGTAATTCATTTTCTACCACTTCTGAGACGATCCTTTGTCATTTGTCTATTGGAATTTTTTGTGAATTTTCGATACAACTCTTTGGGGAACACCTACAATTTCCACGATATCACTTTGATTAAAACCCTGTTAGAACAAAACAATTACTTTTGATCTGTTAAAATGATATATCATGTTTCTAAACATTTTTAAACTCATTGAATGAAACTTGAAAAAGAACTTAAATAAGGTGTAAATACAAATATCAACGGAATGGGTAAAAATGAAAAAACCTGGGTTATTAGCAAAGCAATGCTTTTGTTATTTTCATTTAAAAATGGTCTAAAACAAATATCCATCACAATTTTTAGAGTATCATAGACGTAGATATCTTATTTGTAAATATTCCAAACTTTTGGACATATGTCTATATTAAGAGTAGAGGAATAGGTGAAAATTTTAAGGGAAAAAGGAGTTTAAAGATAATAAAGTTGGGAAGTATCAAAGGAAAGTAGGAAGAAGAAATACAAATGCTGTGCATTTGGTGGAATCAGAAGGGTGTCGTGTACCATGAGCTTCTAAAACCAAGTGAAATAGTTAATACCGTTCGCTGCCGTCAACAAATGATCAATTTGATTCATTCTTTGATCGAAAAGCGACCAGAATACGCTATAAGACACGAAAAAGTGATTTTGCAGCACAAACAACGCCCCATTACACATAGCGAAAGCGGCCAGAGTCATCATTTCTGCATTTGGCTAAGAACTCTTGTCCCACCCGCCGTACTTACCAGACTTGACTTGTTCCGACTAACACTTGCTTTCATCAATGCCTCACTCACTTTCTATGAAATACTTCAACAATTACGGAGATGTTGTAAAATGGCTTGATGACTGGACCACCTCAAAAGGTGTACGGTACACAAATTACCACCGAGATGGGAAAAATATGCAGTTAGCGATTGCGCATACTTTAAATAAACCATTTTTTACCTTTCTCACAAATTAAACGTGTTTTTTTAAGAAAAAAATTAAGAATTATTAACCGCCACACCTGATACTTGCCAAACCCTGATATGTAGACATTTCGTCTATAAATTAAGTAAAAACATATAAGATATAGGAGAAAGAACGGCGATAAAAACTAAGAATAAAAGTTGGAACTAATACAATGAATTTACAGTTATTATTAACACAATTTTTGTGATAATATAATGACGACATACTGGTTCTAATTTAAAAACGACTAAAATTGTTAAGCAGTATCGGATATAAAACGTGAATATTTTTTTTTGCATTAACAATTTTAATCAAATCTCTTCTCCGTTCTAGAGCGTGAAATCAAGCCCGATAAGCAAAAATTTTCTTAGCCAATTACATGCCGGTCCAAAAACACACGAAAGCCTGCCTCTCCTTTTTTTCTCAGTTTCATAACTGTACTTTTTGATGGATCAGTCCATTTCATCAGATTCTTTTTAACATAGTTAAAATGATTTTTATAGGACAGTTAGAAATTTATTTTATTAGTGGGCCAATGGTGTATGGGATTACTCTCGGGTTTAAAGACCTATAGTTCGGTTGCTTGGAAGATTTAATCGCATAAAAAAATGAACAGTTTCTGCTCGTGTGATTTGAGATATGCACGTTGCCTTAAGCCCACTTCGTACGTGTTGGATTAATTTTAGATCGATGTTTTTCGTATGGATCTCTAACTACTAATAAAACCATACGACGGGTGTAATTAAAGTAATGTGACTGGTAGCGTGGCGTTAGATCTGGTAACACTGCTAGCTTTCTCTTCAGATGAATCATAGACCAACATATGATGCGTTTTTTAACACGGGCTTGATCTATTTAGAGTCACTTGTGGTCCGTAGCAAATTTTTTGTTGAACAGGATTTTTGTATTGCGCTCTGAAAATAAGTAAAAACAATTTCGAACAAACGGTGTGCTATCAAGTTTTGTTTTAAATTTGGGCACAGTGCGATGAAAACTTTAACAAAACCTCAACAAGCATCTTTTTTGTCAAAGGCCTAGGTTTTCAGGTGGTCTAAAGCATCCTCAGAAAGCCGATGTTCGATTGACTCATTTTGATTCACACAAAGGTTCATCAGATTTTGACTACTAAATTGAGAGAATGGCGAGAAAATTGTAGCGGCCAATTTTCTTGGTGAATATTCACCAATCAAATCTTCACCATTCAAATCTTGGTGAATATTCTCTACCTGTTCTATAAATCTACGCTATTCATCCCTTTTTTAATACCTTTGCGCTTTCAAATTTCTCACATAGTCAACTTAAGTGGTCTGCCATTTGATCTTTACATCCACTTGGGGACCTTTTTCTTGATCTGTTATTTAATAGTATTTAATAATGAATTTGTTTGGTAAGTTGTCCTTTCTCCATTCTCTCAATATGCCTTAATAATTTCAATCTGGTAGAACTTAAAGTTATAATGCCTTGGCGATGGTCAAATTTCTTGTGCTCCTCTATATATCCCTCCTCTATATATTTAAAAAAAAATACTAAAACCTTATTTTGAAATTTCCTAAAAATCTTGTCTTCCTAACATTTCCAGTCCAGTCCAGGTTTCGACAGCATACCTAATCACTGGCTTAGAAGTTTTTTTATAGATTTTTCATTTGCATTTGTAAAATATGTTTTAATAAATGATTCTTAAAATTTGTGTACCCATAGAGTGATGTTATTTTTCTTAAAATCTAGATATATAAAATTGGTGAACATATGGTTGTAGGTTTTTAAGGATGACATATACCAAACTTTTATATGTTATGTTCAGTGGCGTAACTATACCATCGGAAGCCCGTAGCAAACTCATTGGATGGGGCCCTCCCAGTAAAAATCGTCAAGTTGTAATTTAATTTTAATAAATCACTTAAATAGTTACCCAACAGTATTACTAATATTGTGTGTATTTCAGTTAAATATCTAATAAATTATATTTTCAAAAGCATAGGTATTACATAATTTTAATGAAATGTAGCCTGTCTTGTCCCATAGAGTTTCTTAAATAGTAAACTTGAAGAGATTTACCACTAAGATGATTGTCATAGTGCTACAATTCCTGTGACTAGCTGTAGTTACAGGAATTGTAACAAACAACATTAATGCAGTACATACTTCAGGAAAGCTGCACGACATAAAATGATTCTTTATTATTAATAAATCAGGAAGTTCTCTAATACACGAAGACTTTTCTATTTCGTCTCTGAAGGTGGACATAAAACTGAGAATTTTCCTGGCAAATGATTCAGATATATCTATTTTTTATATATATTCAACATTCAATATTCAATTTATATATATATATATATATATATATATATATATATATATATATATATATATATATATATATATATATATATATATATATATGAACATTTTTGTTGGTTGCTTGACCGGGAAGGAGCCCCACCTATCCCTTCAACTGGATGACATATGTTTCGTCTCTCGAGGTTCAGACTCATCAGGGCGCCGACATACACCATACCATCAAGAATAGGGAGACCCTATCCACAGCCAACAACCCATGTTTTCGCCGACTTCCCGTCGGATGGCGTATATATGTAGTATTAGATTTTCTTGGACTGCGTCCAATGCGACAACAGTAGCTGAGTGTCATCACACACCCAGTAGTAAACTCATTGTAGTTTAGTATAGAGTAGTTAGTATCATGTAAATTTTACAAAGTGGCTGGTTGCAAAACACTGAAATTGGAAACAATTTTATTCATTGGAAGGAAACGCGATTTCAGTTGATTAGGAATGATGTCCAATATTTGATAAAATATCTTCACGTTCAAATATGTTTAACAAACTTTCCGGATCTTGGAGACGCTCATCTTCGCAAAGTTCGAATGGCGTTTCACCTTCCTCTGACGAGTTTTAAAAAATTCATGGTTGATGGACCATTTTTCTGCTACACTATTTGCTTCCTTTTTTAAATTTTTAAATTCAGATCTGTACCTTTCCAATTCTTCCAGACAAATTTTCAAAGGTTTTAAGGCATTTAAAAGATCGGTGGATTTGAACTGAAGTGTTTTAAAGACTGCATCCATAATTTGTATAATTTTGCAATGGAAAACTAATAACATAATAAAATTGTAGTTCTCAATCTTCTTCTTGGGTGAAAATGCTTCATTTCTTTTATCTGCTTTGCAATTAGACACAATTGTTTTCGTTAGCGCTTTTTGGACTTCAACAAAACGATGTTTTAAAGCAAAAATAGCATCATAACGTCTTGCCCATCTAGTAGGGTTTAATTTTTTTAATATTATCGAAGTTGAAAACTCTCTTTCTTTATTAGATATGAAACTTGATAAGATATTCCATCTTTTAAAACTCTGCCCAAAAAAAAATATAAATTTGTTGAACTGTTATTTAGAGGTATATTTTGGTCATTTATGGATTTAGTAATTTGGTTGGATATTGCTAAGACAGTTTGGTTCTTAACTTCATGAAATCCTAAAAATAACTCTTTAATGACGATACAGTTCACAGATTTCATTTGTTTTTTAAATATTTTGAGTCGTATCGAATATGATAGAGTAAAATGGTGCGGCATTTATTTCATTTATAAATGCATTTTCTATTTTCAGAACCAGAACAGAAATGAGCTTATTTTGTATTTTTGGACTTAAGTATTTCATCTGGCCCTTTGATTTACTTAACAATTCTTGTAAAATCGGATCGTATTTTGTTAATAACTCAACAATACTCAAAAAGTTTCCTCGGGAACTTGGATCATTACTATTTGCCTTTTCTCTGTGGCCACAAATGGTTAAATTACATATTGAATGTGTCAGTGTAACACCAAGGAGTCTAGAGAGAATTTGGTGTCAAAAAGATTTTTCTTTCTTGATCATGGATGTTTGCTCTTCATCTAGTGTTGCATGTAGCCGCGTTTGTTAATACGTAAGATAAGAATCCTGGTGAATTTGCGATGTCTCGTGTCTTTCTATGGCATCTATAATATGTTTCCAGTTGTCATATCCTTCCATCCAAACATTTTGTATTTTTTTAGATGCCCGATTTGCGAATAACCAACATTCTTCACAATACGCCTTCTGAAGTATTAAGGAATAGGATAGCCATGTACGTTCAAGTTTCACGCCAGACTTGGAAAGAATATAGTAATGTTTTTCTAGGAAAGATCTATTGTCACTGCCTTTTAAGAAAGGACCCTTAGGTTTACAATGTCCGTTTTCGATCACGAACCGTTTCACTTGATCATTCAGTTCTTTAAAATTACCCTGATTAGTAATATATGGTGAAGATGCAATATTGTTCACACTAAAATATTATTCACTTTGATTTTTGCTTGTACCTTGTTGTGATTGTTCTGGATGTGGATATACATTGGTGTTGGGTGCAGCATCTGCTATACTGTTACTTTTAGTTACGTCCAATTATTCACTTTTGGAGCACTGTTCACTTGCTTTTTCATCAATAAAGTCATCATTCTTAAAGCACTGACTAATTTTAGGTAACTTTTTATTTTTTTCTTCAGTTTCTCGTTTCTCTCTTTCTCTTTCGGTTTTCGCTTCTACTTAGATATTTTCTTGAACTAGACATGTTGATATCTAACTTTCACAATTACCTTTACTTTGCTTTTATTTGCAGATTCAGTAAAACAAAAACTACGAAAAATCAAAGGTATAAATGACCAATTGTCATAACAATCAAATGAAGAATGCGTAGTAAAGCCCTCCGTACTTCAAAAATAGATTCCGGATAACATCGTGCATCGCTAGCCCGCCAGCGCCATGAAAAAAGAACTTTCTTGGTTAACAAAATGCGGGAATTCCCCGAGCATCACTAGCTCGCCCGCGCCACCAAAGTACCGCAACAGAAAAATGAAGCAACCAATTGATGCGTTCTAATATTGATCGACATCCTTTTCTTATGAATGCGTTTAAATTTTAATCATTTATTTGAATTTGTATATGGTCTTTACTTGTGTCTAATTTTAATTGATTTTAAGTACTTACATAAAATTTTTTAATTTTTACAAAATTTTGTTAAAAATGTTAGGTTACTTCTGAGCTCGCGGCCTATCGGACCGGGGGCCCCCGTCGGGTCGAGGGACCGTGGCATTTTGCCAGCCTTGCCACCCTATAGTTACGCCAGTAGTTATGTTAAGAAGCGCAACAAAGGTATGAAAATATCTGGTTCCTAAGGTTTCCTGAGATTCTCGGGATGTAATGCTCATAGACTACCTGACCGATAGACAATCATCACATTTTGTTAGTTTAACATGCTATTTAGAATTTGTGACAACTTGTAAAATATGATAAATATTTTTTTGTTTCATACTAATGTCTAAGGAAATTTTAACTTTGCTGTACGTCATATGTTGATTGATCTGTATCATTTTTATTAGAGCATTGATGTTTGTGCTTCACTTGAATGTTCACTGCTTCTATTGAACAGTGCTTTATTATCAAAACCGAATGAAGACTGTCAGTGCATTATTGTTTAATTGAAGTATAATTAACACAGTAAATAATTAAGGTAGGAAAATATTTTCACAAAACTTGCATTTTTCGAAAAATAGTATTTAAAGCGCTATGTTAATTTATCTACTTGGGGTTTTTTTGATCTCTCAATGATATCCACTATAAAATTTTTCAGATTCTGCGATGGTGGCATTGATAAGATATGTGAACCATTTCAATTGCCCGGTTACAGAAATTCTTCCAGTAAGTTATGAAATATTGATTCCAATTGAATAAATATTTCAGGTTACATTTACAGGGTGGTCCAAAGAGTTGTTAATGTTTGGTTGCGCTCTAGAAAATTTGGTAGGAGGGGTAGAAAAGTGAGGTCTATCTTAAACGATAGTTTGGCTCAGGAAAATTTAGTCACCGTGCAGCGCTACACGGGAGAGGATTGCTCGTTTCCTGTGCGTGAGTATTACCGCAACAACAATTCCGAGGCTTCCACCTTAATGGCCATGGTAATCAAAATTAACTCTAAAAGAAGAAGAAAGAAGAGAAAACTCTAAAAAGAAACATGGCAAGCCTCTGCCTGGCCCGAAGGTCTCAGTTTGGGCTGCAATGTCGGCATCCGGAATAATCAGACAGTTTTTTTCGAAGGCCATTAAAGCCGCGCAGTAACGGTGAATTCTCGTAGTTATGTCGACATGCTTCAAACTTTTTTCACTTCTGTTCTTCAAGAATTTGAAGGATACACTTAGGACACTTAGTTCCAATAGGACGGAGCTACCTGTCGCATTTCAATTTCTCATCGCCCGTCGTTCAGGCGTTTTTCCGGGAAAATTGACATGATGAACCTGACTCCCTGTGATTTTTTTTATTGGGATATCTTAAAAGTCAAGTGTACCGCAATTGCCACGCTACTCTGGAAGATCTAAAGAAGAGTATTCGGTAAGATATAGATGCCAGAACTGGGCCGCCGCCGCTTGGTAAATTTTACACGTAGCTTTCAGGAATGTCAGAATAATTTGAGCACATTTCGACAATCTAATTCTCAGAACATGAATTTTTGTAAATTTTAGGAACAAATTTGTGAAAATTGATCAACTTGTTCTTTTTATTTCATTTCAAAAAGTTGAACAACTTTTTAGACCACCCGTTATTAAATATAGCATAATTTATTAAATATACCATAAAGATATAAAAAATACAATATTACAGATACTAATATGATTTTATTATACATTATGCTAATGCCATTTGATGTTTACATTACAATGTGATTGTAGTTTCGTAGTTAGTAATTTTATTTGAAATAGGAACACGAATCAAGATAAATATCATCATATTTTTCTCAGAATTATCCTCGTGTAGATTTACAGGTAAGTATTGAAGAAATCTGCTATTCAATAAATAAGTTTTTTTTTGTTTTCGTTGCCTAAAGCCCATTAGTTATCCCGTTTTTTTATAGGAATTTACGTAGGAAATTACATATGCTTTTACATTAAAATTATTTCCTAGGAAACAATCTGTTTGACTAGTATTTATTTTTCTGCACAACAGCTTAAAATTAATTAATTCTTAAAAATATTAAAGTTAAAATCTACAAACAATGCTTTCCGGTGTTGCCAGATTTCTTCAGTATCTACTAAAACAGTATTTTTTTTAATGGTAACACCATCTTTTTTAAACATAAATTAATAAATCTTAAAATTCGATATATATATATATATATATATATATATATATATATATATATATATATATATATATATATATATATATATATATATCTAAACATATTTAAACATAAATTAATAAATCTTAAAATTCGATATATATATATATATATATATATATATATATATATATATATATATATATATATATATATATATATATATATATATATTCCTCCTGGACATAATGAACACAACAATATGAAATTATCCAAAAAAATAATTTATCTTTTTCTTATGCCACTTTTAAAGTTTATCGATTGAATGAATAGTAGGCTATGAATATTTTGTTTCGTTCTTAATGACAGCCCTCAAAATAATTCGTTTAGATTTACAGTTTTAAAGGTCCTTTCTGAAGATAATCAGTTTTATGCAATACTTGCAACAGATTTTCTATAAAATTAAGTTTATAATTTGGTACTTTTTTCAAAGTATTATGTTTTTATGATAGACTCTTTTATTTGTGACTGAAAAATTGGAAAAATGAATCGAACAAGGAACATCGTTCCACAATAAGTCGTATGGTAAGACGTTTGACTAAAATAAGAACTTACTCTAGAAGGCCAGGTGGGAGTCTACTGATATGTTTATAGAATTTCAACCTTCTTTTTCTTATGTCCGCCGCTACGTTGGACATTCTCTTTGTGGTCTTTCTAGAATGTAGTCTGTATCTTTCTTTTGTCAGTTTTGAGCCGAGAATTTTCCTCATAATTTTGCGTTCTTCTTTTAGTATGTTTTCTATGCCGCTTTTTGTATGGAGTGTAAGTGTCTCGCATACGTATAGTACCTTTGGTTTGATTACTGTGTTTTAGTGTCTTATTTTTGCGTGTGTGGATAAGCATTTCTTATTGTAGATATTATGTGTTTTGCCGTATGGCCTTTATCTTCTGCAATCGAGTTTTCTGTGCTATCTTCTCTACTCGTGGGTTCGAGAATCTCGCCCAGGTATTTGAAGTGAGTGACTCTATTTATTTTACCGTATTTGGTGTTCAAATTTTGGACATTTCATTTCGACCAGAAGAATTCGGTTTTTTGAAAGGATATTTGTAGGCCAACTTTCTCTGCACATTCCTTGAGGACTTCGATCTGTTTGGTTGCCCTTTTTTCATTGTCTGCGAGTATGGCTAGGTCGCCTGCGAAGGCTAGGCATGATATTTCTATGTTGTTTTTGATTCGTATTGGTTTCCAGTGTCCTTGATTTTTTAGTTCCTTTTCCCATTCCCTCATGACTTTGTCCAGGACCAGGTTGAAGAAGAGTGGGGATAACCCATTTCCTTGGCGTACTCCGGTTTTAATCAGGAAGGGTTCGGGAATTTCTCCCATAAATTTCACTTTAGAGATTGTGTCGGTCAGTGTCTGCTTGATCAATTATAGTGTTTTGGGGTCGAGTCCTTGTTCTTCTAGGATGTTGAACAGAGATTTTCGGTCAATGCAGTCGTATGTTTTCTTGAAGTCAACGAACGTGCAGGTGATTGGGGTGTTCCTGATAGCTTTGTATTTCAGTATTGTTTTTAAGTTAAAGATTTGTTCAGTGCATGAGCGACCAGGGCGAAAGCCTGCCTGGTACTCGCCAATTTTGTGTTCTAGATGTCCCTGTGTTCTCTGGAGAAGGCATGCTGAGAATATTTTGTAAGTGACTTGTAGTAAGGAGATTCCTCTGTAGATGTTCACATCTGTTCTGTCTCCTTTCTTGTGCAGCGCGTGTATAAGAGCACATTTCCATTCATCTGGTAATTTTTCTGTTTGCCAGGTGTTTGTGATAATTTGCGTGAGTTCCTGCAGTGAGTTTGGTCCGAGGTTTTTCAATAGTTCCGCTGTGATACCATCTTCACCGAATGTCCTGTTATTCTTCAGTTTTTGTATGTGCCTGTGAATCTCTTCCTGTGTTGGTGGTGGTGATTCTGAGTGGGTATAGATACAATTTTCCTTGGGGAATCTTGTGTCGTGTTCGAGGTAATTGAGGAGATCAGAGAAATAGTGTGCCAGCTCCTGACAAGTATCCTGATTGTTTAGCGCTAATCTCCCATTTCGCTTTCTAAAGCAAAGATTTTGTGGTGTGTACCCACGGATTTCTCTTGCAAAAGTCCTATAAAAGTCTCTCGTGTTATAATTGCGGAAATTCTCCTCTATAGAGTTTAGTTGTTCCTTCATGTACTTCCTCTTAGTTTGTCTTATAACTTTGGCGATCTCTTTTCTAGTCTCATTAAAAAGTTGTTGGCTTTCTGGGGCTTTTTTACTCTTGTACTCCTGAAATGCTCGTTTGCGTCGCTGCAATGCACTTTCGCATTCCGAGTCCCACCACGGGTGTCTGTGCTCTTTTTCAATGGGATGTTTCAATGTTCTTTTTCAATGGGATCCGTTCCTGTGCTTTTTGTGTAATTTTTTTGTGGAATTTTTTCCATGTATCCGCCTGTTCCTTTCCCCATTCCTCTGTTATGTTGGATTCGTTGATCATTTTCGTGTCGAATTTCTGTAGGTCTGCCTTCTTCAATTTTACTTTGATTCGTGTTAGGTAGTGGTGTGAATCGATGTTTGCGCCCCTGCGGACTTGAACATCATAGAGCTCTCTTTGTTGTGGGTACGAGATCACAACGTGGTCTATCTGGAATTCACCAATCTATTGTATAGGCGATATCCATGTTTTCTGTTTTTGTGGAGATTTTCTGAGGGATATTGACATGATCTTCAGGTTATTCTGTTGGCATAATTCGATGAGGCTTATGCCGTTCTTGTTGGTGAATTTGTGACCGGGGAATTTGCCTACGGTTTTCTGATAGATTTTTTCCCTACCGATTTGTGCGTTAAAGTCGCCAATTAAAATTTTGACGTCATCCTTTGGGACCTTTGCCATTATCTTTTCTAGTGTTGCCCAGAATGTTCGGGTCTTTATTGTTGTCCCCGTTTGTGGGGGCATGTACGTTGATCATCGTGTATTTTTTATTGACGCAATGTAGACGCATTGTCATCAGTCTATTGTTTATGAGGGTCATTTCCTTAATAGAGTTAACTATCCCTTTGTGTACCACAAAGGCCATGCCCAGAAGCGGAACACCCCTGGCGACTCGTTTGTCTATCCCGCTTTTGAATATGCGATAGTTCCCGTAGTCTATCGTGTGCTCATCTGTGATGCGTGTTTCTTGTAAGGCAAGCACAAGTATCTTTTGTCTGTTAAATTCTGAGGTTAGGTTGTGAAGTTTTCCTAGTTGGATTAACGGAATGGCGACATTGCGGGTAGCTTCGAGTTTGTTTCACATCATAGAACTAGTGGCAGTCCTGTTTCTTAAAGCATATTCTCTAAGAAAACGTTCATCTCGGTCGTTAGTGCATCGTTTTCGCCCTTGCCCTGGCCTTCTAGAGTAAGTTCTTATTTTAGTCAAACGTCTTACCATACGACTTATTGTGGAACGATGTTCCTTGTTCGATTCATTTTTCCAATTTTTCAGTCACAAATAAAAGAGTCTATCATAAAAACATAATACTTTGAAAAAAGTACCAAATTATAAACTTAATTTTATAGAAAATCTGTTGCAAGTATTGCATAAAACTGATTATCTTCAGAAAGGACCTTTAAAACTGTAAATCTAAACGAATTATTTTGAGGGCTGTCATTAAGAACGAAACAAAATATTCATAGCCTACTATTCATTCAATCGATAAACTTTAAAAGTGGCATAAGAAAAAGATAAATTATTTTTTTGGATAATTTCATATTGTTGTGTTCATTATGTCCAGGAGGAATATATATATATATATATATATATATATATATATATATATATATATATATATATATATATATATATATATATATTCCTCCTGGACATAATGAACACAACAATATGAAATTATCCAAAAAAATAATTTATCTTTTTCTTATGCCACTTTTAAAGTTTATCGATTGAATGAATAGTAGGCTATGAATATTTTGTTTCGTTCTTAATGACAGCCCTCAAAATAATTCGTTTAGATTTACAGTTTTAAAGGTCCTTTCTGAAGATAATCAGTTTTATGCAATACTTGCAACAGATTTTCTATAAAATTAAGTTTATAATTTGGTACTTTTTTCAAAGTATTATGTTTTTATGATAGACTCTTTTATTTGTGACTGAAAAATTGGAAAAATGAATCGAACAAGGAACATCGTTCCACAATAAGTCGTATGGTAAGACGTTTGACTAAAATAAGAACTTACTCTAGAAGGCCAGGGCAAGGGCGAAAACGATGCACTAACGACCGAGATGAACGTTTTCTTAGAGAATATGCTTTAAGAAACAGGACTGCCACTAGTTCTATGATGTGAAACAAACTCGAAGCTACCCGCAATGTCGCCATTCCGTTAATCCAACTAGGAAAACTTCACAACCTAACCTCAGAATTTAACAGACAAAAGATACTTGTGCTTGCCTTACAAGAAACACGCATCACAGATGAGCACACGATAGACTACGGGAACTATCGCATATTCAAAAGCGGGATAGACAAACGAGTCGCCAGGGGTGTTCCGCTTCTGGGCATGGCCTTTGTGGTACACAAAGGGATAGTTAACTCTATTAAGGAAATGACCCTCATAAACAATAGACTGATGACAATGCGTCTACATTGCGTCAATAAAAAATACACGATGATCAACGTACATGCCCCCACAAACGGGGACAACAATAAAGACCCGAACATTCTGGGCAACACTAGAAAAGATAATGGCAAAGGTCCCAAAGGATGACGTCAAAATTTTAATTGGCGACTTTAACGCACAAATCGGTAGGGAAAAAATCTATCAGAAAACCGTAGGCAAATTCCCCGGTCACAAATTCACCAACAAGAACGGCATAAGCCTCATCGAATTATGCCAACAGAATAACCTGAAGATCATGTCAATATCCCTCAGAAAATCTCCACAAAAACAGAAAACATGGATATCGCCTATACAATAGATTGGTGAATTCCAGATAGACCACGTTGTGATCTCGTACCCACAACAAAGAGAGCTCTATGATGTTCAAGTCCGCAGGGGCGCAAACATCGATTCACACCACTACCTAACACGAATCAAAGTAAAATTGAAGAAGGCAGACCTACAGAAATTCGACACGAAAATGATCAACGAATCCAACATAACAGAGGAATGGGGAAAGGAACAGGCGGATACATGGAAAAAATTCCACAAAAAAATTACACAAAAAGCACAGGAACGGATCCCATTGAAAAAGAACATTGAAACATCCCATTGAAAAAGAGCACAGACACCCGTGGTGGGACTCGGAATGCGAAAGTGCATTGCAGCGACGCAAACGAGCATTTCAGGAGTACAAGAGTAAAAAAGCCCCAGAAAGCCAACAACTTTTTAATGAGACTAGAAAAGAGATCGCCAAAGTTATAAGACAAACTAAGAGGAAGTACATGAAGGAACAACTAAACTCTATAGAGGAGAATTTCCGCAATTATAACACGAGAGACTTTTATAGGACTTTTGCAAGAGAAATCCGTGGGTACACACCACAAAATCTTTGCTTTAGAAAGCGAAATGGGAGATTAGCGCTAAACAATCAGGATACTTGTCAGGAGCTGGCACACTATTTCTCTGATCTCCTCAATTACCTCGAACACGACACAAGATTCCCCAAGGAAAATTGTATCTATACCCACTCAGAATCACCACCACCAACACAGGAAGAGATTCACAGGCACATACAAAAACTGAAGAATAACAGGACATTCGGTGAAGATGGTATCACAGCGGAACTATTGAAAAACCTCGGACCAAACTCACTGCAGGAACTCACGCAAATTATCACAAACACCTGGCAAACAGAAAAATTACCAGATGAATGGAAATGTGCTCTTATACACGCGCTGCACAAGAAAGGAGACAGAACAGATGTGAACATCTACAGAGGAATCTCCTTACTACAAGTCACTTACAAAATATTCTCAGCATGCCTTCTCCAGAGAACACAGGGACATCTAGAACACAAAATTGGCGAGTACCAGGCAGGCTTTCGCCCTGGTCGCTCATGCACTGAACAAATCTTTAACTTAAAAACAATACTGAAATACAAAGCTATCAGGAACACCCCAATCACCTGCACGTTCGTTGACTTCAAGAAAACATACGACTGCATTGACCGAAAATCTCTGTTCAACATCCTAGAAGAACAAGGACTCGACCCCAAAACACTATAATTGATCAAGCAGACACTGACCGACACAATCTCTAAAGTGAAATTTATGGGAGAAATTCCCGAACCCTTCCTGATTAAAACCGGAGTACGCCAAGGAAATGGGTTATCCCCACTCTTCTTCAACCTGGTCCTGGACAAAGTCATGAGGGAATGGGAAAAGGAACTAAAAAATCAAGGACACTGGAAACCAATACGAATCAAAAACAACATAGAAATATCATGCCTAGCCTTCGCAGGCGACCTAGCCATACTCGCAGACAATGAAAAAAGGGCAACCAAACAGATCGAAGTCCTCAAGGAATGTGCAGAGAAAGTTGGCCTACAAATATCCTTTCAAAAAACCGAATTCTTCTGGTCGAAATGAAATGTCCAAAATTTGAACACCAAATACGGTAAAATAAATAGAGTCACTCACTTCAAATACCTGGGCGAGATTCTCGAACCCACGAGTAGAGAAGATAGCACAGAAAACTCGATTGCAGAAGATAAAGGCCATACGGCAAAACACATAATATCTACAATAAGAAATGCTTATCCACACACGCAAAAATAAGACACTAAAACACAGTAATCAAACCAAAGGTACTATACGTATGCGAGACACTTACACTCCATACAAAAAGCGGCATAGAAAACATACTAAAAGAAGAACGCAAAATTATGAGGAAAATTCTCGGCTCAAAACTGACAAAAGAAAGATACAGACTACATTCTAGAAAGACCACAAAGAGAATGTCCAACGTAGCGGCGGACATAAGAAAAAGAAGGTTGAAATTCTATAAACATATCAGTAGACTCCCACCAACAGAATTCTTACGTACAAACAAGAAGTCAAGTCAACAGTACCATGGATCGTACAAGTCGTACAATGAGCCTAAACCAATACTTTTGCATGAAAATATGAGACATTTGTCATATCATATCACTGTCGTGAAATATCTTTAAAAATCTATGCACTTTTTTCACGGACTGCAAAATGGACAACAAACTATTTCATGTATATACATGTTAGCATACTAAACATTATTCATTTAAAATATCGAATTCATTATGAAGCCTCTTTACTGTATCATATATAAGGTTGCAGGGTTTTCGTTAATATGTTCTGTCGAAATCTGCCAAAAACTAACAATGATCTGTCATACTGATTAATAAAATCTATCGGAAAGTACAGACGCTCTAGAGTATGTTATATATAACACGCTTAAAAACGTTGTTAGATATGCGCACTCATTAAAATACGTCATGTTAAACAATAAAAAAATATACCGTAATATAGACTTTTACTATGCATTGTTATTATTTGAAATGACCTTGATTTGAATGGGTATAAACAAAGTTTTTTTCTAGGTTTAAATATCGAAAACAATACAGCAACATTATAAGTCTATATACCAATTTATATCAGAGAATATATTTATGTTTATATTCAATATATAAATATATTTATATGTATATATATATATATATATATATATATATATATATATATATATATATATATATATATATATATATATATATATATATATACATATATAGATTTATATATATATATATATATATATATATATATATATATATATATATATATATATATATATATATATATAGTATTCTTTTTATTAGGTGCGTATAGACCCGGTTGGATCACGCAAAGCATCCTGACTCATTTTCGAGTGTTCTTTCTGATCGTCCACACCTCTTTCATCCTTTCTCCGTGGATTCTCTTTCTCTCCTCCATCCACTTTGTTCCAACGTTCCACATATGTATTTTGTATCTCTACGTTCTTCTTTTCTCAATCTCTGTCGGACCCATTTGTGCCTTTCCCAGATCAGCTTTGACTTGTACGATCCATGGTACTGTTGACTTGACTTCTTGTTTGTACGTAAGAATTCTGTTGGTGGGAGTCTACTGATATGTTTATAGAATTTCAACCTTCTTTTTCTTATGTCCGCCGCTACGTTGGACATTCTCTTTGTGGTCTTTCTAGAATGTAGTCTGTATCTTTCTTTTGTCAGTTTTGAGCCGAGAATTTTCCTCATAATTTTGCGTTCTTCTTTTAGTATGTTTTCTATGCCGCTTTTTGTATGGAGTGTAAGTGTCTCGCATACGTATAGTACCTTTGGTTTGATTACTGTGTTTTAGTGTCTTATTTTTGCGTGTGTGGATAAGCATTTCTTATTGTAGATATTATGTGTTTTGCCGTATGGCCTTTATCTTCTGCAATCGAGTTTTCTGTGCTATCTTCTCTACTCGTGGGTTCGAGAATCTCGCCCAGGTATTTGAAGTGAGTGACTCTATTTATTTTACCGTATTTGGTGTTCAAATTTTGGACATTTCATTTCGACCAGAAGAATTCGGTTTTTTGAAAGGATATTTGTAGGCCAACTTTCTCTGCACATTCCTTGAGGACTTCGATCTGTTTGGTTGCCCTTTTTTCATTGTCTGCGAGTATGGCTAGGTCGCCTGCGAAGGCTAGGCATGATATTTCTATGTTGTTTTTGATTCGTATTGGTTTCCAGTGTCCTTGATTTTTTAGTTCCTTTTCCCATTCCCTCATGACTTTGTCCAGGACCAGGTTGAAGAAGAGTGGGGATAACCCATTTCCTTGGCGTACTCCGGTTTTAATCAGGAAGGGTTCGGGAATTTCTCCCATAAATTTCACTTTAGAGATTGTGTCGGTCAGTGTCTGCTTGATCAATTATAGTGTTTTGGGGTCGAGTCCTTGTTCTTCTAGGATGTTGAACAGAGATTTTCGGTCAATGCAGTCGTATGTTTTCTTGAAGTCAACGAACGTGCAGGTGATTGGGGTGTTCCTGATAGCTTTGTATTTCAGTATTGTTTTTAAGTTAAAGATTTGTTCAGTGCATGAGCGACCAGGGCGAAAGCCTGCCTGGTACTCGCCAATTTTGTGTTCTAGATGTCCCTGTGTTCTCTGGAGAAGGCATGCTGAGAATATTTTGTAAGTGACTTGTAGTAAGGAGATTCCTCTGTAGATGTTCACATCTGTTCTGTCTCCTTTCTTGTGCAGCGCGTGTATAAGAGCACATTTCCATTCATCTGGTAATTTTTCTGTTTGCCAGGTGTTTGTGATAATTTGCGTGAGTTCCTGCAGTGAGTTTGGTCCGAGGTTTTTCAATAGTTCCGCTGTGATACCATCTTCACCGAATGTCCTGTTATTCTTCAGTTTTTGTATGTGCCTGTGAATCTCTTCCTGTGTTGGTGGTGGTGATTCTGAGTGGGTATAGATACAATTTTCCTTGGGGAATCTTGTGTCGTGTTCGAGGTAATTGAGGAGATCAGAGAAATAGTGTGCCAGCTCCTGACAAGTATCCTGATTGTTTAGCGCTAATCTCCCATTTCGCTTTCTAAAGCAAAGATTTTGTGGTGTGTACCCACGGATTTCTCTTGCAAAAGTCCTATAAAAGTCTCTCGTGTTATAATTGCGGAAATTCTCCTCTATAGAGTTTAGTTGTTCCTTCATGTACTTCCTCTTAGTTTGTCTTATAACTTTGGCGATCTCTTTTCTAGTCTCATTAAAAAGTTGTTGGCTTTCTGGGGCTTTTTTACTCTTGTACTCCTGAAATGCTCGTTTGCGTCGCTGCAATGCACTTTCGCATTCCGAGTCCCACCACGGGTGTCTGTGCTCTTTTTCAATGGGATGTTTCAATGTTCTTTTTCAATGGGATCCGTTCCTGTGCTTTTTGTGTAATTTTTTTGTGGAATTTTTTCCATGTATCCGCCTGTTCCTTTCCCCATTCCTCTGTTATGTTGGATTCGTTGATCATTTTCGTGTCGAATTTCTGTAGGTCTGCCTTCTTCAATTTTACTTTGATTCGTGTTAGGTAGTGGTGTGAATCGATGTTTGCGCCCCTGCGGACTTGAACATCATAGAGCTCTCTTTGTTGTGGGTACGAGATCACAACGTGGTCTATCTGGAATTCACCAATCTATTGTATAGGCGATATCCATGTTTTCTGTTTTTGTGGAGATTTTCTGAGGGATATTGACATGATCTTCAGGTTATTCTGTTGGCATAATTCGATGAGGCTTATGCCGTTCTTGTTGGTGAATTTGTGACCGGGGAATTTGCCTACGGTTTTCTGATAGATTTTTTCCCTACCGATTTGTGCGTTAAAGTCGCCAATTAAAATTTTGACGTCATCCTTTGGGACCTTTGCCATTATCTTTTCTAGTGTTGCCCAGAATGTTCGGGTCTTTATTGTTGTCCCCGTTTGTGGGGGCATGTACGTTGATCATCGTGTATTTTTTATTGACGCAATGTAGACGCATTGTCATCAGTCTATTGTTTATGAGGGTCATTTCCTTAATAGAGTTAACTATCCCTTTGTGTACCACAAAGGCCATGCCCAGAAGCGGAACACCCCTGGCGACTCGTTTGTCTATCCCGCTTTTGAATATGCGATAGTTCCCGTAGTCTATCGTGTGCTCATCTGTGATGCGTGTTTCTTGTAAGGCAAGCACAAGTATCTTTTGTCTGTTAAATTCTGAGGTTAGGTTGTGAAGTTTTCCTAGTTGGATTAACGGAATGGCGACATTGCGGGTAGCTTCGAGTTTGTTTCACATCATAGAACTAGTGGCAGTCCTGTTTCTTAAAGCATATTCTCTAAGAAAACGTTCATCTCGGTCGTTAGTGCATCGTTTTCGCCCTTGCCCTGGCCTTCTAGAGTAAGTTCTTATTTTAGTCAAACGTCTTACCATACGACTTATTGTGGAACGATGTTCCTTGTTCGATTCATTTTTCCAATTTTTCAGTCACAAATAAAAGAGTCTATCATAAAAACATAATACTTTGAAAAAAGTACCAAATTATAAACTTAATTTTATAGAAAATCTGTTGCAAGTATTGCATAAAACTGATTATCTTCAGAAAGGACCTTTAAAACTGTAAATCTAAACGAATTATTTTGAGGGCTGTCATTAAGAACGAAACAAAATATTCATAGCCTACTATTCATTCAATCGATAAACTTTAAAAGTGGCATAAGAAAAAGATAAATTATTTTTTTGGATAATTTCATATTGTTGTGTTCATTATGTCCAGGAGGAATATATATATATATATATATATATATATATATATATATATATATATATATATATATATATATATATTCCTCCTGGACATAATGAACACAACAATATGAAATTATCCAAAAAAATAATTTATCTTTTTCTTATGCCACTTTTAAAGTTTATCGATTGAATGAATAGTAGGCTATGAATATTTTGTTTCGTTCTTAATGACAGCCCTCAAAATAATTCGTTTAGATTTACAGTTTTAAAGGTCCTTTCTGAAGATAATCAGTTTTATGCAATACTTGCAACAGATTTTCTATAAAATTAAGTTTATAATTTGGTACTTTTTTCAAAGTATTATGTTTTTATGATAGACTCTTTTATTTGTGACTGAAAAATTGGAAAAATGAATCGAACAAGGAACATCGTTCCACAATAAGTCGTATGGTAAGACGTTTGACTAAAATAAGAACTTACTCTAGAAGGCCAGGGCAAGGGCGAAAACGATGCACTAACGACCGAGATGAACGTTTTCTTAGAGAATATGCTTTAAGAAACAGGACTGCCACTAGTTCTATGATGTGAAACAAACTCGAAGCTACCCGCAATGTCGCCATTCCGTTAATCCAACTAGGAAAACTTCACAACCTAACCTCAGAATTTAACAGACAAAAGATACTTGTGCTTGCCTTACAAGAAACACGCATCACAGATGAGCACACGATAGACTACGGGAACTATCGCATATTCAAAAGCGGGATAGACAAACGAGTCGCCAGGGGTGTTCCGCTTCTGGGCATGGCCTTTGTGGTACACAAAGGGATAGTTAACTCTATTAAGGAAATGACCCTCATAAACAATAGACTGATGACAATGCGTCTACATTGCGTCAATAAAAAATACACGATGATCAACGTACATGCCCCCACAAACGGGGACAACAATAAAGACCCGAACATTCTGGGCAACACTAGAAAAGATAATGGCAAAGGTCCCAAAGGATGACGTCAAAATTTTAATTGGCGACTTTAACGCACAAATCGGTAGGGAAAAAATCTATCAGAAAACCGTAGGCAAATTCCCCGGTCACAAATTCACCAACAAGAACGGCATAAGCCTCATCGAATTATGCCAACAGAATAACCTGAAGATCATGTCAATATCCCTCAGAAAATCTCCACAAAAACAGAAAACATGGATATCGCCTATACAATAGATTGGTGAATTCCAGATAGACCACGTTGTGATCTCGTACCCACAACAAAGAGAGCTCTATGATGTTCAAGTCCGCAGGGGCGCAAACATCGATTCACACCACTACCTAACACGAATCAAAGTAAAATTGAAGAAGGCAGACCTACAGAAATTCGACACGAAAATGATCAACGAATCCAACATAACAGAGGAATGGGGAAAGGAACAGGCGGATACATGGAAAAAATTCCACAAAAAAATTACACAAAAAGCACAGGAACGGATCCCATTGAAAAAGAACATTGAAACATCCCATTGAAAAAGAGCACAGACACCCGTGGTGGGACTCGGAATGCGAAAGTGCATTGCAGCGACGCAAACGAGCATTTCAGGAGTACAAGAGTAAAAAAGCCCCAGAAAGCCAACAACTTTTTAATGAGACTAGAAAAGAGATCGCCAAAGTTATAAGACAAACTAAGAGGAAGTACATGAAGGAACAACTAAACTCTATAGAGGAGAATTTCCGCAATTATAACACGAGAGACTTTTATAGGACTTTTGCAAGAGAAATCCGTGGGTACACACCACAAAATCTTTGCTTTAGAAAGCGAAATGGGAGATTAGCGCTAAACAATCAGGATACTTGTCAGGAGCTGGCACACTATTTCTCTGATCTCCTCAATTACCTCGAACACGACACAAGATTCCCCAAGGAAAATTGTATCTATACCCACTCAGAATCACCACCACCAACACAGGAAGAGATTCACAGGCACATACAAAAACTGAAGAATAACAGGACATTCGGTGAAGATGGTATCACAGCGGAACTATTGAAAAACCTCGGACCAAACTCACTGCAGGAACTCACGCAAATTATCACAAACACCTGGCAAACAGAAAAATTACCAGATGAATGGAAATGTGCTCTTATACACGCGCTGCACAAGAAAGGAGACAGAACAGATGTGAACATCTACAGAGGAATCTCCTTACTACAAGTCACTTACAAAATATTCTCAGCATGCCTTCTCCAGAGAACACAGGGACATCTAGAACACAAAATTGGCGAGTACCAGGCAGGCTTTCGCCCTGGTCGCTCATGCACTGAACAAATCTTTAACTTAAAAACAATACTGAAATACAAAGCTATCAGGAACACCCCAATCACCTGCACGTTCGTTGACTTCAAGAAAACATACGACTGCATTGACCGAAAATCTCTGTTCAACATCCTAGAAGAACAAGGACTCGACCCCAAAACACTATAATTGATCAAGCAGACACTGACCGACACAATCTCTAAAGTGAAATTTATGGGAGAAATTCCCGAACCCTTCCTGATTAAAACCGGAGTACGCCAAGGAAATGGGTTATCCCCACTCTTCTTCAACCTGGTCCTGGACAAAGTCATGAGGGAATGGGAAAAGGAACTAAAAAATCAAGGACACTGGAAACCAATACGAATCAAAAACAACATAGAAATATCATGCCTAGCCTTCGCAGGCGACCTAGCCATACTCGCAGACAATGAAAAAAGGGCAACCAAACAGATCGAAGTCCTCAAGGAATGTGCAGAGAAAGTTGGCCTACAAATATCCTTTCAAAAAACCGAATTCTTCTGGTCGAAATGAAATGTCCAAAATTTGAACACCAAATACGGTAAAATAAATAGAGTCACTCACTTCAAATACCTGGGCGAGATTCTCGAACCCACGAGTAGAGAAGATAGCACAGAAAACTCGATTGCAGAAGATAAAGGCCATACGGCAAAACACATAATATCTACAATAAGAAATGCTTATCCACACACGCAAAAATAAGACACTAAAACACAGTAATCAAACCAAAGGTACTATACGTATGCGAGACACTTACACTCCATACAAAAAGCGGCATAGAAAACATACTAAAAGAAGAACGCAAAATTATGAGGAAAATTCTCGGCTCAAAACTGACAAAAGAAAGATACAGACTACATTCTAGAAAGACCACAAAGAGAATGTCCAACGTAGCGGCGGACATAAGAAAAAGAAGGTTGAAATTCTATAAACATATCAGTAGACTCCCACCAACAGAATTCTTACGTACAAACAAGAAGTCAAGTCAACAGTACCATGGATCGTACAAGTCAAAGCTGATCTGGGAAAGGCACAAATGGGTCCGACAGAGATTGAGAAAAGAAGAACGTAGAGATACAAAATACATATGTGGAACGTTGGAACAAAGTGGATGGAGGAGAGAAAGAGAATCCACGGAGAAAGGATGAAAGAGGTGTGGACGATCAGAAAGAACACTCGAAAATGAGTCAGGATGCTTTGCGTGATCCAACCGGGTCTATACGCACCTAATAAAAAGAATACTATATATATATATATATATATATATATATATATATATATATATATATATATATATATATATAAATCTATATATGTATATATATATATATATATATATATATATATATATATATATATATATATATATATATATATATATATATATATATATATATATATACATATAAATATATTTATATATTGAATATAAACATAAATATATTCTCTGATATAAATTGGTATATAGACTTATAATGTTGCTGTATTGTTTTCGATATTTAAACCTAGAAAAAAACTTTGTTTATACCCATTCAAATCAAGGTCATTTCAAATAATAACAATGCATAGTAAAAGTCTATATTACGGTATATTTTTTTATTGTTTAACATGACGTATTTTAATGAGTGCGCATATCTAACAACGTTTTTAAGCGTGTTATATATAACATACTCTAGAGCGTCTGTACTTTCCGATAGATTTTATTAATCAGTATGACAGATCATTGTTAGTTTTTGGCAGATTTCGACAGAACATATTAACGAAAACCCTGCAACCTTATATATGATACAGTAAAGAGGCTTCATAATGAATTCGATATTTTAAATGAATAATGTTTAGTATGCTAACATGTATATACATGAAATAGTTTGTTGTCCATTTTGCAGTCCGTGAAAAAAGTGCATAGATTTTTAAAGATATTTCACGACAGTGATATGATATGACAAATGTCTCATATTTTCATGCAAAAGTATTGGTTTAGGCTCATTGATAGATTCTCGATAATCCTTAGTTCTAAAAACTAAATACATTTTAAATGCCTTATCGACTGAGAAGAAAAAGAGAAAGGCATGTTTTGTGATCTTGTTACCGTCATCGGTAAATAGCCGGAAAAAAATATCATTTCCAAAAGTTTACAACATAATCTTTTACATTGCTGAAAAATTGTTCACTGGTAATTTGAAATTTGATATATTTCCACACTTTTTATAGTAGGACTAACCTATTCTGCCGTTTGGCGTTGCCGATAATTGTTGCGATTTAATTGTTGCGAATTGTTGCGAATAGATGGTCAGTTCCAAAAAGCTGCGTTTTTTTTCCGAGACGAGACATGGTTCGAAAAATTGAACCATGTTTATTAAGTAAGATTATTTAGATTTCTCTTAGTTTAGATCTATAGTTGTAAAATGCAATCTCTTTTATAGTAAATGGTATCGATTGATCCAGAGAATCATTTACCTTTTGCTTAAAAAATATTTCGTAAAGAAAATTAGAGCTGTTACATTTAAGGGTCATAATAAACTCGAAGAGATTTACCTCTACAAGATTTTTTTTTTAATTTCTCCCATATCTAATGTGGGCAATGCGTTCACTTTGCCCACATTAGATATAGAAGAAATGAAAATTCTTGTGTTGCCCAACATGCAATTTAACATGACCACAATATAGATATTAGCAATTTAAGACTGGTTAGAAGAGGAAATAATAATATAGATGCATATAAAAGCATTCAAATAGAAAAATGTAAGAAAATCTTGTAGTTTAGTGGAAAATCTCTTCGAGTTTAGTGTTTCACACCGAAGTTTTCAATAGAAGAATTGAAGGGTCATAATGTTATAGGATTATAAGTGGCGGAAGATTTCATTATGCGACCAATAGCCTACTCAAGTATATCGGTAAGGAATGGAAATTGGCTGGACAGGTCCCGCTTAATCCTCAAGAGAAGCACTGAATAAGGGATACCCAGGGGTGATTAAAAGTGTTTTTTCCTTATAAATGGTCACGTTGAGAGGATGACTTTGAGTGGGGAAAATTTTTACTGTCCCCACTACAGATCCCCCACCATAGTCAGTCTATGGCCACCCAATACTGTTGTGTCAGTGTTTTGTCAATAAATAAAAACCGTTAAATAACCTTTTTGCACAAATAGTGTGTTTTTTTCGATCTTGATACTGTTTGTGGTAAGTAACTCATAAATATTATATTTTCTATAGTATTTTTATTGAAAACTCTGATTTTTTATTTTTTTAACATTTATTTATCGGTTTGTTTCATTTTCTATTTAGCTAAAAATTAACACGCGTTCTCGTACTCGCTATACGTTGAAGTTAGTATTTAGTTATTTAACTAAATAAATATATATATATATATATATATATATATATATATATATATATATATATATACATATATATATATATATATATATATATATATATATATATATATATATATATATATATATATATATATATATATTTAATAAAGCTAAATTATGTAATAAGTATCTGAAAGTACATTAAGTCCCCTTTTAAATGCCGTTGGAAGAAAGTTTTTATCTATTCATTTCATCTAGATATGATAGTTTGTATAGAATACCTCATTTTAACATTTTTTTAATTTTTGCTGATTTTTTCGATGGAATTAGGAACAGTATATTTTTTTTGGAATATTCTATAGATCTTTTTCTATACTGATTGAGGTTTAAATTAAAAACATTATTAAATTGGATAATTTACTCAAAAGATATTAATAATCAAAGACACTCCTGAATCGGGAAGCAGAGAAGTGCTTCTCTTGAGGGTTAAGCTCTTCGGCAAAAACAAAGCCGACCATGTCAAAACACCGCGTAAAAAGACCGAAATTGTCTTCTATTATGACAACGCCCGTCCTTATGTCAACTCTCGCGTAATTTAATCCTTACGTTCCTCATTCTCTCATTCTCCTTACTCTCCTACCGAAGTTCCCACGGTTTACCTCGTTAACGATTCACTGAAAGCTGGTAAACAGGAAAATTCTACAACGATTTCCAAAATCTTCCAATTGCCTCCTCCAAGAACCAGCACTTTTTACCCATGAAATCATTTGTTCGTCTAGAAATTGAAAGCAGTTACTAAAGTAGCAGGTGAATATGCGCCAGATTAATAATTTAAACATGTTTTTGTTGTATTTCTATCTTTCGTTTTTTATAATAAATTTTGTATAAAAAACCTGAGATAATTATGGACCAAACTAATAAAAATTTTCTCTAACTAGAGGCTTTTTTATAGTGAAAAAAGCAGTTTTTCCAAAGATTTTAATCCATATTTTTATAACATGTACTGAATCTTTACGATTAATATTAAATAGGCGACGAAATTCTCGTTGACCTGTCACATTACGTTCATGTTTTTGAAATACGCTTTAATGATGAACATACGTTATGCACCGTTTCAGTGATGCACAGTTATTAATACTATGATGCTGTAAATACAGTGAAGCTAGTTGCTTTACTCCTACTTGAAAGGCAAGCGACAAATATTGGCTATTCCCGTTATTTTAATTATTGTAAATTATAACATTCAATTCATATTTCGGGCAGATTTTGAGGAAAATGGTAAACAGAAGGGCGATCTAAATTCTAAAGTTATTTATTTAAATTTATAAGAATTTGAATTATTTTCTGATTTTCGTTCATTCTTCAAAAATGTTAACCCTTTCTATAATACAATATAATATATAAAAATATAACAGTTTAATATTCACCTAGAATAACCCAATCGTATCGCCTACCACTAACGTATAATTGGTTGTGTGAAATCTGTGTTAAGTACTAAGCACACTTAAGAATAATCTCTAAATTACAGTGAATTACAATGCTGTTAGTCATATAATAATGTAATTTCATTGGAAAACAAATTTTAAATGGTTGCAAAAATTATAATAAGTATCTTTTGAATGGGTCTCTTTAAGTAAAATACGAAACCCATCTCGCTTATAATACCAAATGTGACGGTTAATTTTTATTTTTTTTAAGAGATGGCGCTGGAAAAAGGAGGCGGTTAACAGTCGAATCTTTTATGTCATTTTGTTGTTACAACACTACTGTTTAGAACGCTATTCATGTTTAAACAATTTTAAGTTAGCGTCATATTTTTTCGTGTGGTAAACATATCAAGTTTCCAGCCAAACAAAGAGTATTTGTGGCACGTACTGTTTTTCTTATTCAATTAAAAGCAAAACGCGAGTGAAAGCCATCATATAGTTATTAAAGCTTACAGTGACAATGGCCCAATGATTCAAAAATGGTGATTTCGACTTGAAACGCAAAGAACTGCCAAGAAGATGCCGAATTGCAAGTATTGTTGGAAGAAGACCATATTCAAATTCAATAACAAATGGTAAAGAGGTTAAATATTGGTCGCCAAACCATTTGTAATCATCTGCATGCCATGGCAAAAATCAAGAAGGCAGGAAAATGTGTACCACATCAGCTGAACGACGGACAAATGGAAAAGCGAAAATCGGTATGCGAAATATTGTTTTCTCGGCATGAAGGAAATAGTTTTTTTTGCATCGAATCGTAACTGGAAATGAAAAGTTGATATATTTTGAGTAAACCAAAACGCAGAAGGTCATGAGTTGAGGCAGGAGACAACCATCAACATCGACCGCAAGACCGAAAGGCTTTGGAAAGAAGACAATGCTGTGCAGTTAGTGGGATCAGAACGATGTCGTATACCATGAGCTTCTGAAACCAGGGTAAACTGTTAATACCATTAGCTACCGTCAAAAAATAATCAATTTAAACCATGCATTGATCAAGAAGCCACCAGCATGGGCTAAAAGACACGGAAAAGTGATTTTGTAACACAACAACGCCATTTCTGAAACACCATTTCTGCACTTGACTGGGAACTCTTGCCCACCCGCCGTACTCGCCAGACTTGATCCCTTGCTACTACTGGTTGTTTTCATCGATATCTCACGCACTTTCCATGAAATATTTTAATAATTACGGATATGTCGACAGATGGTTTGATGACTGGACCACCACAAAGATTTACGGTTTTTCTGCGAGGGCATCCACAAATTGCCAGGAAAATGGGAAAAAATGAATAAACCATTTTTTACTTTTCTCCCAAATTAAACGTGTTTTTTAAGAAAAAAAATAAGAATTATTAACGACCATACCTGCTAGGCACATTTAATCATATAAGAGAAAATATTTGCTTTTCAAGGAGAACGCTAATAAATATTAGCAATAAAAAAACGTTAATACATTAATCACTTTGTTATGAAGTTTTTACGAAGATTTGAGTAAATTTGTGTTTTAAGTAAATTGCTATGTTTAGCGTGTTGTAATATGGTATATTTGAAGTATTTTATGATAAATGACTAGTGGGAATTATTTTGAATCAAAGATTCAAACCTGATAAATTTTCTTCCTAATGAAGAACTATATTTCTTAATAAAGTTATTTAGTCTGTAATAACATACTGATTTGACTGGGGATTTCAACTAAAGGCATGATCATGTCCGGTGACTCTTATATAATATGAACACTTTATAGAGTATTTAGGGAAACACAAAGCAAATAGCATAGGAAAGCATAATTTGTAGAAATGCTGAACAATAAATCGATATATAGAGCTCAACTCAAATAGAAAAGTTTTGGAATTGGTAGTATCTTATTTTTTACAGGAGAATTCGTATAATTTTGTCATAGCCGGTCTTTCAAACTGAGCGTTTTTTTCAATTGGTGAATAAAACACAAATGGAGTTATGAATTTGCCTAGAAATATATGCACTTCAGAAGTGTAATGTATGACACTTATTAAAATGGACTAGTACACAATACAATAACGTTTTAAAATTGTTGAATTATTTCATGAAAATTGCCGTTCAATAAAAATGTTCTTAGAAAATTACGTGATATCTACGATCTGCACAATCGTCCATCTGAAAGCACTATTAATCGAATTGTTGTAAATTTTCAACAGACTGGTTCAGTGGAAGATAAAAGAAGAGCAATATATAGTCGTAGTGGTCGTTCACAAGAGCATATTGATTTAGTTTATGAAAGTATTGTTGAACACTCGGAAACCTTCATTAGTCGACGTTCACAACAATTTGGATGTGAATCTGCAACATGGCGAATTTTACGAAAGGATTTAGCTCTGAAGGCATATAAGGTTCAAATAACACAGGAACTAAAGCAACTGGATTATTCAAAATATCGTGCATTTATCAATTGGATCAAAGTACACCCAGATGATGTTAATAAACAAAATTTCCGCATTTGGGATGAGGAAGATCCACGATTGATTCATGAGAACCCTTTACATCCTAAACGAGTCGCTGTTTGGTGTACATTGTGGTCAGGGGGTGTAATTTAGCCGGGTTTCTTTCAGTATACTGCTGATAAAGCTGTAACTGTGAGTGATGTTCGATATCGTTAGATGATAACTGGATTTCTTGTGGATTGAATTGAATATTATTGATCTGGCGGATATATGGTTCCAACAGGAGAGCACTACACCCCACACTGCTACTGAAACAATTGATTTATTGATAGAAACATTTCCTGGGCGAGTTATTGTACGAAACGATGATGTTAATTGGCTACCTTGATCATGTAATTTGACACCGTTGGACTATTTTGTTTGGGGTTAATTAGGTGAAAAGTCAGGTGCCAAAAGATGAAAAGCTCATGCATAATCGATTTCTGAACTAAAGGATTGCGAGATAGAGCCGCGGTTATGTAAAATATCATCCAAAATTTTGACAAAAGAGTAGACGTCTGTGGAGCTGCAAAAGGTGGTCATTTGGCAGATATTGTCTTTCGTGTTTAAATATCATACAATGTTTCAATTATCAATAAAAAGTTTTTTTGAAATCAATGCAAACTCTCTGTTTAATTCAAGAATTTAAAAATCTGCCCAATTTGAAAGACTCTCTATATGTGTATATTGGTGAAAAATATCTCAAAAATTAATACAATTGACAAATTCTTATAGAGAGCTTAACCCAAAAATGTATGAGGAATCGCGATTGAGATCCGGTTGGGTGACCAAAACAAACTAAGCTGTGGGCTAACTCAGCTTGTAAAGCTAAAGATTTTTTCATATTATTCTGTTGGAGTTATCGTTGCTGATAAATCTTCGACTTAATCAAAAATCTAGCTACTTAATCTTATCTTACTCCTTTTGTAACATTAAACAATAATACACGTTAACCCACTTATCTCGTTAATTTTCCTTATAAAAAATGATAATATAAATAAATAAATGATGAGACTGTCGTAAATTTGAAAAATAAAATCTACGAGGGCATATTAATAAATAGTTGGCTTTGAATATTTCAAGCGGAGACTTGAATACGTCAAATTGAATCATGTTAGGTAAATATCGGAATATTAGACTAAGATCGGAATAATCGACTTATTGTAAATTTTATTGTAAAATTAAATGCAATAAATATATCGTAACTGTGCTTGCCCTGAGAAGCTATAAAAGAGCATTATCAGAAACATGAATCAAAACAAAGAAATACGACATTTAATGATTAAAAACAGACGGAAGCACTAGGCCGAAATACCAAAGTAGAATGAAGCAGGAGTTAGAGAAACCAGAGAATTATAGAGTAGTAGCAGAGTCTATTAGAAAAAATTACGGAGGAGACAATTGAAGGTAGAAATGAACAGAACACAAAAGAACCAAATAGTATGATGATGAAATACGGTGGAAAATAGACATTCTTCCCGACTGAAGTGCAGACAAAGACCCACAACAGCCTAAAAAGAACAATACTAGAGACTAAAAAAGGTGGCCAAACGCATACAAGACAAGTATACAAGAGACAAAAATGGGAATTTCTAAGCACGTAAATAGAGGGGATACAAGCAACATATGCCAAACAGAAGACAAGTAAATTCTACCAGAATAATAAGGTAGTAAAAAGCTTTTACTCCAGAGAGACCAGTGAAATATTAACTAACATCGAGAGCATACTAGGATGGTGGAAGATGAGAACGGGCGAATATCAGGCAGGTTTAAGAAGATTACGCGAAGCTGATGTTCCAATTTATTTATGTATGTATGTATTTATTTATTTATTTATTTATTTATGTATTCATTTAATGACAGACAACAGCCATTTCTATAATCCGAACAAATCGCAATAAAGTCTATACTTACATAAAATGTAACGATGAGGATTCGTAGACAATAAAACGTAACATCTAGTGCTTTTGGTGGAACTCTTATATTTATTAAACTCAATTGCTCATCGCAATCAATAATTCCATTAATGACTTTGTATAATATAAAAATGTCGGGCATGCCCCTACATAGAAACAGAATCGCCAGTCCTAACATACTTGCCACTACACCAATGAACCGTACACTCATAGAGGGTCCAAGCTGTGTGAAATAAACCTGAGAAATCTGTTCTGGACCACTTCCACTCTCCGAGAGTGTACTGAACACTACCGGGACCAGACACAGGACAAGGATTCGATGACAGAACGTACCAGGATTACATACAATAGCCTGAAGCTAGAAACATTCTTAACGAATTTTGCATTGCTATATATAAACCCCCATATGTTATAAGCTTTGTTAATAATGTTTTCATGTGTCATCTGGAAATTCATTCTGATATCAACCATCCAAGAATAAGCCCCAAATCCCTTATATAATTCACACGTTCAAAAAGAGTGGTGCTTATAGAATAATTAGTTGGGATAGAGGAGATGTCTTTCTTTAAAGTAATGCGTTAACATTTGCTGATAATTAATTTTATTTTATTTCTCATACACCAATTGCTGATTTAATCGAGATCCACCTGCAAGCCACTGCATCTTCGGCCACTACATATTTTTCTGAAAATCTTTAAATCATCAGCGAAAACAAAAAACATGACATGTTGATTTCAAAACTTAAATGGGTAAATAAATATTAAATAAGATGGGTTTCAAATAGCTTCCCTGAGGTACGCCTGAGTTAACAATAATATCACGTAATGAATGTCCCCCAGTACGGACACGCACATCAAATATGATCTAATCCAGTCCAACAAACTACTACTGAATTAAAATACTCAATAGGATTTAGTTTTCCAAGACGGATATGATGGTCAACAGTATCGAACACTTTGAAAAATATATAAATATAGCGTCCACTTGACACCGATCCTCCAGCGGACCCAACATATATTGTGTGTACAAAATTAAGTTAGTGACGGCAGAACTGCCCCTACAAAAATCGTGCTGTGCAGGCATCAGAACAGTACCTATTGAGTTTTTCATTTAGTCATACATGTGTGAAAAATGGGTACCCTTTACCATCTATGACAACCGTGAGATATTGGTTTAACGAGTTTAAGCGTGGCCATACAGCTGTTTTTGATGAAGAACGGCCAGGACGCTTGTCAGATGTGGTTACCGTCGAAAATCATCGAAAAGTTCCATGACATGATTCTCGCTGATCGCCGAACAAAAGTGCGCGAAGTAGCTGAGGCCGTAGGTGTCTCGTACGGAATGGTAATCAAGATTTTAAATGATACGATGGGTGTCAGGAAAGTGTCGGCCCAATGGGTGTCGCGATTGCTCACAGTGGGCAACAAGCGGGTATGACTAACAAATGTCAAAGCAGTGTTGGAAGGCTTTAAGCGAAATCCGCAGGACTTTATACGTTTAGTCGTTAACGTTGATGAAACTTGGATACATTATTACACACCAGAGACCAGAAGACAGCCAAAAGAATAGATTTTTCCGGGAGAATCTGCTCCGAAGTAGACAAAAACGGTTCATCAGCCGATTCTGGGATTGCAAAGGAAGAATCCTCACGGATGCCTCATGGCAGTACTACAGTGAGTTGTTGGATAGAGTCGATAAGAAATTGAAGGAGACACGGCCCCATATGGCTAAGAAAAAGTGCTTTTCCATCACGATAACGCACCGGCACATTCATCTTTAATTGTCGCGGCCAAATTACACGAACTGCGCTACGCATTGCTTCCGCACCCACCTTACTAGCCCGACCTGCCACCCAGTGACTTTTTCTGTTCCCCAACTTGAAAACATGGATCGCAGTAAAACAATTCAGCCTAAATGAAGAGGTTATCGCCGAGTCTGAACCGTATTTTGGAGACTTTTAAAAATCGTATTTTTTAGTCGGCTTAAAAAAGTTGGAGAAACGCTTGGAAAAGTGTATAGACCTAAAAGGAGACTAGGTTGAAAAATAAAAATACATTTGTTAAAAAAATTATGTCTCTATTTCAAACACGGGTACTTATTGATCAACCCTCGTAGTTGGTTTAAAAAGAGCTGTCCAATAAGAGTGTCAGAATTTTTAAATGAGACACAATGATAATAAGATATAATAATTAGGTAATATTTCGTTATTTTTAAAAACAAATAATGGTATTATGTTTTGGTAATAATGCCTCTAGCTGAAGGAGGCGGTATTAGTCTGGCTGAATGCATTCCGCTTATGCAATTTTCGATTACTCCTATGTCGCCTGATATATTTTCAATGATGGCCTTTTAAAGGTCAATAATTGTCCAGGGTTTATTTCTGAAAACTTGAGTTTTAAGATCTCCACAAATAATAATGCAAGTGAAAACACAATTCTGTTTGCGACAGATTGACCTTACTATTTCGCGAAATATCGCGTCCAGAAAAATTTTCATGCAACTTGTGTGGGGAGATATGTGACAAGTCGTAACGCCTTGTTGAAAGGAAACATTGTTCATGTCCACATTTCAGGCCAAAGATATTCTGTTAATATGTTCTGGAAATATATTCTGTTAATATATTCTCTTAATATATTAATATTATATTATATTATTTAATATATTTTGTTAAAACATTCGGTTAATATATTCTCTTTAACTATTCTGTTAATATATTCTACTAATATATTCCTATAGCGTTCTTATTCCGTTATATTCATATTGCGTTCAAAAGTAAAACGATTTCTATCATCGTCTTCAAACAAATCAGTTCTTTGGTCCAAAAACGGTACCTAAGATTAACTTTCTGAGGATGAAGCTAACTTCTGAAACATTTGAGGATTTTCATCGACCCAAATCATGCAGTTTTGTTTGTTCACAAAGTGATTAAGCCAGAAGTGCGCTTGGTTGATAAAGATAATTTTTAATTTTGATGGTAGATACGAATTATTTCTACGCGCTATTGAATTGTGTATCTTTCAATGGTGAATTAATATAATTCTTCAGTCTATAAGTACACTCAAAGAGATTTACCACTAAACACTGAATGCCTTTTTTCTCCATTCTCGACGCACGTTTCGCTAATGTTAGCATCATCATGTTAGTTAATCTGATTAAATCATCTCCTGATGATGCTAACATGCTTACCAAAACGTGCGCCGAAAACTTTATTTAATAAAAAAGTGATTCGGTGTGAAGTGGTAAATCTCTTTGAACTTAGTGTTTCACACCAAAGGTTCCAGTAAAAAATTGATCAGTCTATAAATGACATTTATATGATATTTACATTTCAAACACTAGAAACTCTTTGAAAAACAATGTATTTGCAAATTTCTGTTGCTTCATATAGTTTCTATAAGGTTTTAAATTACTTTTTGTATTACTATTCAGTTGCATGGCTAGTTAATCACCAATTAACCTTCAATAAACTGGTCTACATGAAGATCCAGGTGGATTCCATGACAATATGTGATGAATTCATTTCTTTATAAAGGTATAAATCATTTAAGGTCACAAAGAAAAAGGTCGATGTATTCTAATTTTTATTTGCTTAAAAACTACTGCATACCCAAGATTTTTACATGAACAATTAGCCGTGAAAAAGATTTGTGGGCGTTGGATTCCGCATAATTTGAGAATCGCTCAAAAATGGCTCGTGTCAGTTTGTGCAAAGAAATGCGCAAAAAATACAATTGTGTGCGTGAAAAGCCATGTCTAACTTCTACACAGGTGACGAATCTTGGATTTATGCGTTTGAGCCCGAAAGTAAGCAGCAGTCGATTGTATGGTTCTTTCAAAATGAGCCAAACCAAAAAAAGTTGTTCGCGAAAGAAGCACTTTGAAGCAAATGGTCGCCTGTTTTTTTGGGATAAATTGGCATATAGCTACAGTGCCACTAGATAATCGTAGAACGATCAATTCTGAATGGTATACAATCATTTATTTGCCAGAAGTCTGAAGAAATAAGAAGAAACAAACAGCCCAAAAAACCCAAAAAAAACAGGCGACCATTTGCTTCAAAGTGCTTCTTTCGCGAACAACTTTTTTTGGTTTGGCTCATTTTGAAAGAACCATACAGTCGACTGCTCTTTATTTTCGAGCTCATACGCATAAATCCAAGATTCGTCACCTGTGTAGAACTTAGACATGGCTTTTCAAGCACCACGATTGTATTTTTTGAGCATATCTTTGCACCAATTGACACGAGCCTTTTTTTGAGCGATTGTCAAATTATTAGGAATCCAACGCCCACAAATCTTTTTCACGGCTAATTGTTCCCATAAAATCTTGTGTATGCTTGTCATACTCATAACCAGGGATGTCTTAATCTCACGTACGTCACATAACGATCTTGATTTATCAGTTCGTGCACACAACCGATTTTGGACGATCTTCTTTAAATTGGTCCGTGAGCGGTCACGATTGAATTCATTAAACCAGTGATATACAGTGGTTTTAAATGGTGCTTTATCGCCGAAAGTCGAAGTGAGTTTATCGATGCACTGTTCTTGAGATAATGCACGTCTAAAATAAATCATCGCACGAAGATTTATACCAGTCCATTTTCTGACTAAGATGACATTTTCAAGTCACTAAACAACACAAATAGCGTGCGTATGACAAAACGTTCAGAGCACGTATACAGTCAACAATGTCAAACTCAAACTATATATATATATATATATATATATATATATATATATATATATATATATATATATATATATATATATATATATATATATATATATAGCGTCGAATCGTTGGGGTAATTAACGCATGGCCGAACTATTCAGAAGGGGCGTATGACCGTGGTCATTCTGTGTATCCGGTACCGTGTGTTGAGTCAGGCTACAGGACCGTACTTTGTTCCGACAGTATCAAAAATTTGTGAGAGTTGATTTAAAAAAAACTGCGTGTTTTTTGGATCAATCTGTTGCTCATATTTGAATAGACTTTAACAGAGGGTCGTCACCATGTTTCTTTAGTTTATATCTATTTAATCCTAGAACTAACACATCAATTTTAATTCGTGACTTTTCGTTCACCTCAGTCCGATACTGGTACCTTGGTTGATTGGCAGTGAGAGCAGTCGACTGTGCAGCAATACGCTTTGATATAGTGCAAAATTTCTGCTGAATAGAGTTTTCGAGTTCGGGATATTTTGGTTCGGGACCAAAGATAAGTTATCAGTCTACTAGTCACATTAGATTAAATTCATTTCTGTTTATAGTCTACAAAACGTCATTACTGAATTGCCTGTACATTACTAACCTAGTTGATCTAATATTGTAACCGAATCCCTCTCATGTTCTTTTGACTTTCACGATACTGTCTTACACGATGAGAATAAATGTTATAACGTACCGAGTATTGTTTTCTTTTGTCGCCAGAGATCGCGTGTTTTCTGAGCATTAATTAGCCCTTGGTATCATTTAGCGTAGTAAAATATATTGAATTTTTTAAGGGTACATTTTTGAACCCCCAATATATATATATATATATATATATATATATATATATATATATATATATATATATATATATATATATATATATATATATATCCGTATACAATTAATAATTATAAAGAACACCAGTTTTTTCAATTGTCCAAAGTTTATGTGCTCGTAATTTGTGAACATCCCTTGTAACTGAAACTATCTGTAATATTAACAGAAACTGTAATTATACCATTTAATAAATAAAAGTATATTGAATCCACCATTCTATTTACAAGCATCGATGAACAATTTTTATTTACGAACAACTATTTAATAAATGTCGTATTTTAAAAGACTTTACATTTAAAGAATTCCAATCTAGAAATTGCAAAGTAGAATTATTGAAATGTAACAAGAATAATAATTAAAATGAAAGTGTAGCACTTTAATTAAACCATCGGGAATCATCATCTTTATATAATAGCCAAGTAGATCAATTAGAAAGAAATATCATGCCTAGTTTAACAGGCGGTAATATAGTTTCACAATATTAGTTATCTGCATCTAATTTTCGTTATATAACGAAGTTTGCATTATATAAAGGAACTTAAAACTAGACAAGTTGATATGGATTTCTTGTAAATGCGTAATGAATCGTGAAATTAAATTTTATAAATAGACTGGAGAAAACTGTGGTTAAGTAGATTTCTGTTATAAAAAGCAATCTCGTGTGAATAATACCGTTTTAGAAATAATATCCGGATTATAATAACATATATACGGTATGTTATATTTGTTTAACTAGCTATATAGTTTTCTAAATTAGTCAACATTATATTGGATTGAAAAAGAATGACATTTGAAAAATGAAAGAGGTACTATAAGAATATTCATGTGTAGGGTCAGATAGAAACCGCAGTAAGAACAACATCCAGTTCATAGAAAATACACCACTGATATCGAGGAGTGAAATTGAAAGCGATCATTCAGCTTTAAAATCATAAAACACTAGGAAGTGATGGAAAATGTGAAATGGTCAAGGAAGGGGGCAAAGGAGAAATTAAAACATTACATTAAAGTATGGGATCAAGGTGTATGGCTAAGAGACTGGAGTATATCACTCAAGTGCTCGGTCTGATAAAGATGGTATCAGTTACCAGTAATCGATTGTGCCAACATTAAAATGTTATGTGTCAAAATTTCATGACAATCCGTCCACTAGTTTCTCAGTTATTGTGCTTTAGGTGACGCTACTTTTATTTTTTTTTGAAAACAATGAAAAAAAAATCGTATGTTGATTAAGCATTACATGTCAAAACAATTGCTTGTTAAACATTACCCCAATTCTGCTCCAGGAATCAACCATAATTGATTGATAGGCTGAATTCAAACGTGGCCATAGAAAGCATGATACCGAATGCTCTCGCCGTCCAAAATGGGGGCCGGCTACACCTGACAACATCAGAAAAATTCACACAATTATTTCGCAAAATCATAAAGTAAAGCTGCAGGAGGTAGCTGATATCGTGAATATATCCAATATATATATTGGGAATGCGTAAATTCGTAATGGGTAAAATCGAAATGGGTACCGTATCGCTCACAGCGGACCAAAAACAGCAACGTATTGATGATTATGAGCAATATTTTAAGTTTAAGTGAAATAAAAAGGATTTTTTGATGCGTTATGTGACAATGGATGAAACATGGATCCACCACTACACTCCGGAGTCAAATCAAATTGCCAGTTGCCAGTTGAGCAACAGCAACCGCTCGCTTTGGACGGCTTTCCAAAGCGAGCAAAAACACAACTATCGCCTGGTAAGGTTATGGCTTCTGTATTTTGGGGTGCGCATGGGATATTGTTCATCGATCATCTCGAGAAAGGTAAAACCATCAATAACGAATATTACATTGCGTTATTGGTTCGTTTGAAGGACGAGATCACAAAACTAAGGCTCCAAATGATTACAAAACAGTGCATTTTCACAAAGACAATATACCGTGCCATAAATCGTTGGCAACGATGGTTATATTGCATGAATTGCACTTCAAATTGCTTCCTCATCCACCACATTCTCCTGATCTGGCTCCCAGCAACTATTTCCGGAGCAAACTCATTAGGAAAAGACAACATTAATGATCGTCAATAGAAGGCAATCTGTGCAATTGAATTGATGGAGGAGACTGGTGACTGGAATATAAATAAAAAGGCACATTATACAGGAACACGCATACTATGGAGAAACTGCGGAAAATATGGAGTGATCATGCTATAACTCTTAATTCAAAGAAGAGACTGGTACATTCACTTGTATTTTTGACCTTTCTTGTGAAGGCTAATGACAGAAAACCTCAATGTTTGATCACCGTTTTTGAAATGTGGTGGAGGATACTGAAAAATCCCATGGACGGCCAAACTTCACAAAAATAGTGGAGGGTTTAAAAATCTCTTCTTTTCGGATTGGAAATCAGTACAGTACATTCGCATATTTTATATAAAGAAACAATTAAGAAGCAACACCAAATCTCCATGTTCTCCATCTATACTATATTAGAAAATTAGTCGATCACTTATAAGTGATTTCCACACAGGAAGTAGGACATTAATCCGCCAACAGAATTTTGATATTGATGTAAGGTTGAATGGTCGACTGCATATTATGCGTAAACATGGAAATTGAAAAACAAAAGGCTGTGTTGTCTGCTCCAATAGGAAGAAGTATAAGAAGTGAGACGGCACATTACTGCGATGCCTGCTCCAACAAACCCAGACCTCAAATCGGAGAGTATTTTGAGCGGTATGACACTATAAGTGTCCATTAACTTTGTCAATTAAATGGATTAAATATTATTAAACAAAATTAAGACTTTCACAAAGGTTAAAAACATCTCCTTCAAAAAGGGTTAATGTATTTATTAGTGGTAAAGGAGGGAAGTTCAATACTAGTTGTATGTGATTTTCGGGTTTATTATTACCAATTACCAATACTTTGACCCATGGTGTAGATTGCTTATTTCCTTATACAGAGGCCTAATCCTGTATCCCACATGACTAGTAATTTATTGAAACTTAGGAGCTTTAATTTTTATGTTGAATTATTTAAAGGTGGTATCGTTCTTTTGTCACCAAAAATATTACTAAAATTTCCCCTAGATTAGAGACCTAAATTTCTTCGCCGGTTATAATGTGGTATAATAAAACAACGTATAAGATTATCATTACTTTCTAGGCTTCCTGAGCAACAAAAAATGTTTTTAAAGCACCTCTTAAACACATTTGGTTTTATAAAATAAATAATTAAGTTTAAAAACTCTACAAGTTGCCCTTCTCCTCGCCTTTTTGCTTCCATAGAATCTACTCCAAAGGAGTTATATCAACATTTTTTTAAACTTTTTTTAACTGTGTAAAATTTAAAGAAAAATATTATTTTTAAAAACTCTCTCGTCTTAATTTGAGATTAGTCATTTCATGTTAATTATTACCAACTTGTGTTGGTTGTCAACATTTATAGGTCACGTGGATTTCCGGATTAAATGAAGGTTCTGTAGGATATCACACCGGATTTGTTCACATTTTATTATTCCTGAAGTTCTTAATTGTCATTATTCCGGAAGTTATTAAAAAAATATGACTACCATTTGCTTATTGAAACTTATAGCAGTTGGAATAGCCAAAGCAGTCATATTCTGATTGTCTGAAAAAGACACGCAAAAGCATGGTAGGAAGTGTATATTCGATTCGTCAAGAACTCTAGCAGTACTTCACAGAATCTTAAGTGTCTCTGATTCTTTTTTATTTACTGGACTAACTAGCTAGGCGCCGGCAATGACTTATGGCTTCAAAAGCTTTATTTTTCATGTTTATATTTGGAACATTAATCGTTAAAATTCATTTGAAGTACCTCGTTCACAAATAATCATAGAATCATATAACAAATCTTAAGCTTTTGTTTACATCATATATGAATACAATTATCTTTTTTTTTGCAGTAAAAAAACAATCTGCAGTAAACAATTTATCATTAACAATTAACTAAAACCACCTTAGCCAGTCGCAGACCAGTTTTTAGGGCCATCAGAGAGTATTATTTATTCTACCCATTTCTTAGGTTTATGGCCAATTTTTGGCTAAATAATCCTGAAATGCAAAATGTAAAATTTTCCGTTATTCTGCTATAGTTAATTAAAATATATAATAAATAAGCTGCGTCTTAAAAAGAAACACTTCTATTTTATATATTATATAACAGCGTATCCTGTAATATTTTGCCTTTTCTGTTTAGATTGCAGAAGACTGATAAATTATTCTAAAGCAAGCCTCTTAAACAGTCTTATTTAAAAGGCATTATATGAGCTCAATAAATGGATACCTAACCGCCTTTGAGCGTACATATTGATATTAATTACTAAATTCATTTTTTTTCAAAGACATACTTTTTTATCTAAATTCACTATATTATAACAACGTGAATACATTAAACATATTAATTTTTTGATTGCACGCTTTGGTATGACAACTTATCAAAAGTCACCTTCCATACAACACTAAAAAGAATCTTTCATACAACACTAAAGCACCTTTTATTTTACTATTAATTTACTATTAATTTATTAATTTACTATTAATTTGTAACACACAGATATGATACAATCTTTAAGGCAAAAAGACTTGCAGCCTGATTGGCAGCGGACCAAAAACAGCAACGTATTGATGATTATGAGCAATATTTTAAGTTTAAGTGAAATAAAAAGGATTTTTTGATGCGTTATGTGACAATGGATGAAACATGGATCCACCACTACACTCCGGAGTCAAATCAAATTGCCAGTTGCCAGTTGAGCAACAGCAACCGCTCGCTTTGGACGGCTTTCCAAAGCGAGCAAAAACACAACTATCGCCTGGTAAGGTTATGGCTTCTGTATTTTGGGGTGCGCATGGGATATTGTTCATCGATCATCTCGAGAAAGGTAAAACCATCAATAACGAATATTACATTGCGTTATTGGTTCGTTTGAAGGACGAGATCACAAAACTAAGGCTCCAAATGATTACAAAACAGTGCATTTTCACAAAGACAATATACCGTGCCATAAATCGTTGGCAACGATGGTTATATTGCATGAATTGCACTTCAAATTGCTTCCTCATCCACCACATTCTCCTGATCTGGCTCCCAGCAACTATTTCCGGAGCAAACTCATTAGGAAAAGACAACATTAATGATCGTCAATAGAAGGCAATCTGTGCAATTGAATTGATGGAGGAGACTGGTGACTGGAATATAAATAAAAAGGCACATTATACAGGAACACGCATACTATGGAGAAACTGCGGAAAATATGGAGTGATCATGCTATAACTCTTAATTCAAAGAAGAGACTGGTACATTCACTTGTATTTTTGACCTTTCTTGTGAAGGCTAATGACAGAAAACCTCAATGTTTGATCACCGTTTTTGAAATGTGGTGGAGGATACTGAAAAATCCCATGGACGGCCAAACTTCACAAAAATAGTGGAGGGTTTAAAAATCTCTTCTTTTCGGATTGGAAATCAGTACAGTACATTCGCATATTTTATATAAAGAAACAATTAAGAAGCAACACCAAATCTCCATGTTCTCCATCTATACTATATTAGAAAATTAGTCGATCACTTATAAGTGATTTCCACACAGGAAGTAGGACATTAATCCGCCAACAGAATTTTGATATTGATGTAAGGTTGAATGGTCGACTGCATATTATGCGTAAACATGGAAATTGAAAAACAAAAGGCTGTGTTGTCTGCTCCAATAGGAAGAAGTATAAGAAGTGAGACGGCACATTACTGCGATGCCTGCTCCAACAAACCCAGACCTCAAATCGGAGAGTATTTTGAGCGGTATGACACTATAAGTGTCCATTAACTTTGTCAATTAAATGGATTAAATATTATTAAACAAAATTAAGACTTTCACAAAGGTTAAAAACATCTCCTTCAAAAAGGGTTAATGTATTTATTAGTGGTAAAGGAGGGAAGTTCAATACTAGTTGTATGTGATTTTCGGGTTTATTATTACCAATTACCAATACTTTGACCCATGGTGTAGATTGCTTATTTCCTTATACAGAGGCCTAATCCTGTATCCCACATGACTAGTAATTTATTGAAACTTAGGAGCTTTAATTTTTATGTTGAATTATTTAAAGGTGGTATCGTTCTTTTGTCACCAAAAATATTACTAAAATTTCCCCTAGATTAGAGACCTAAATTTCTTCGCCGGTTATAATGTGGTATAATAAAACAACGTATAAGATTATCATTACTTTCTAGGCTTCCTGAGCAACAAAAAATGTTTTTAAAGCACCTCTTAAACACATTTGGTTTTATAAAATAAATAATTAAGTTTAAAAACTCTACAAGTTGCCCTTCTCCTCGCCTTTTTGCTTCCATAGAATCTACTCCAAAGGAGTTATATCAACATTTTTTTAAACTTTTTTTAACTGTGTAAAATTTAAAGAAAAATATTATTTTTAAAAACTCTCTCGTCTTAATTTGAGATTAGTCATTTCATGTTAATTATTACCAACTTGTGTTGGTTGTCAACATTTATAGGTCACGTGGATTTCCGGATTAAATGAAGGTTCTGTAGGATATCACACCGGATTTGTTCACATTTTATTATTCCTGAAGTTCTTAATTGTCATTATTCCGGAAGTTATTAAAAAAATATGACTACCATTTGCTTATTGAAACTTATAGCAGTTGGAATAGCCAAAGCAGTCATATTCTGATTGTCTGAAAAAGACACGCAAAAGCATGGTAGGAAGTGTATATTCGATTCGTCAAGAACTCTAGCAGTACTTCACAGAATCTTAAGTGTCTCTGATTCTTTTTTATTTACTGGACTAACTAGCTAGGCGCCGGCAATGACTTATGGCTTCAAAAGCTTTATTTTTCATGTTTATATTTGGAACATTAATCGTTAAAATTCATTTGAAGTACCTCGTTCACAAATAATCATAGAATCATATAACAAATCTTAAGCTTTTGTTTACATCATATATGAATACAATTATCTTTTTTTTTGCAGTAAAAAAACAATCTGCAGTAAACAATTTATCATTAACAATTAACTAAAACCACCTTAGCCAGTCGCAGACCAGTTTTTAGGGCCATCAGAGAGTATTATTTATTCTACCCATTTCTTAGGTTTATGGCCAATTTTTGGCTAAATAATCCTGAAATGCAAAATGTAAAATTTTCCGTTATTCTGCTATAGTTAATTAAAATATATAATAAATAAGCTGCGTCTTAAAAAGAAACACTTCTATTTTATATATTATATAACAGCGTATCCTGTAATATTTTGCCTTTTCTGTTTAGATTGCAGAAGACTGATAAATTATTCTAAAGCAAGCCTCTTAAACAGTCTTATTTAAAAGGCATTATATGAGCTCAATAAATGGATACCTAACCGCCTTTGAGCGTACATATTGATATTAATTACTAAATTCATTTTTTTTCAAAGACATACTTTTTTATCTAAATTCACTATATTATAACAACGTGAATACATTAAACATATTAATTTTTTGATTGCACGCTTTGGTATGACAACTTATCAAAAGTCACCTTCCATACAACACTAAAAAGAATCTTTCATACAACACTAAAGCACCTTTTATTTTACTATTAATTTACTATTAATTTATTAATTTACTATTAATTTGTAACACACAGATATGATACAATCTTTAAGGCAAAAAGACTTGCAGCCTGATTGGCTTGTTTCTATCCACCATTCCCTAATCCCGAAAGGTAATTTAAGTATATAACTATATCGCTAGCTAATCTGAGTATATCGCATCCAGTCTTACAAAATATTCATTTCAAAATGACGTATAATTAATTTTTGTATACATAAATTAATCACTCAATGTATATTAGCCTTAGAAGTAAACCTAGGACAAGCTAATAGAAGTCGTTGGCCATAACGGTTTTAGCCATCCTGATCTACTCTAGCTCCACTTAACTGATTCTAAATTAATAATCTAACAAGTAACATAATTACCATAGATACTGTTGATTGGACATTGTCAATCATTAAATGAAGAACAGGTAAACAAGGTATGGTAGATATATGAACATGGATAATATTTATTTATATTTATTTTTTATCCATTCCATTTCTTTATCGCGAAACTACAAAATATTCCATCCAAATGTGTATAAGACCATCCAAATGTGTATAAGATATTAAAGAAAGTTTGTCGGTGTCCAAAAATTAAAGGGCGTCCCAATAGTTACTTTTTTTTTAGTTCGTTAGTCGTTAGTCCGTGTTTTAACTACTTAACCTAGAAATTTTGTTTCGCACATATCATCTAAAGATCCGGTAATTTAAAAATGTGTTGGCCAATTTTTCTTTTGACGAAGTTTGAAATAATGCAGAGTTTTGTAATAAAATTATTAAGGTTGTGTGAACAAGCAAAATTTTAGATTTTGGGGAAGTGAAAATTCTCGAATGATTGGAATGATTGCAGAAGAACCTTACATCCTCTTCGAGTAACAGTGTAGTAACAGTTACATTGTGGGGTGGAGGAGTTATGGTGCCATTTTTTTTGCTAAAAATGATGGTAGTGAAACGGAAAAAGTTAATTGCGAAGGCTACCGTGATATGTTAAGAAACTTTTAATGTCCCCAATTGAATAATATGCGCCTTAACGGTATGTCCTTTTTTGGAAATTTTGTTTTGCACATATCATCTAAAGATCCGGTAATTTAAAAGTGTGTTGGCCAATTTTTCCTTTAACGAAGTTTGAGATAATGCAGAATCTTGCAATAAAATTATTAAGGTTGTGTGAACAAGTAAAATTTTAGATTTTGGGGAAGTGAAAATTCTCGAATGATTGGAATAATTGCACATGAACCTTACATCCTCTTCGAGTAACAGTGTAGTAACAGTTACATTGTGGGGTGGAGGAGTTATGGTGCTATTTTTTTTCTAAAAATGATGGTAGTGAAATGGAAAAAGTTAATTGTGAACGCTACCGCGATATATTAAGAAACTTTTAATGTCCCCAATTGGATAAAATGCGCTTTAACAGTATGTCCTTTCAATAAGATGTGTCATACAGCGAGTAATTTCTTACCGACAGGTTTTTCTGGCCATGTTATCCTTCGAAATAGTGATATAAAATAGTGATATTCAGGGGCCTGTAAGATCATGAAATCTACTCCCCCAAGACTTTTTCCTGTGGGACCTGATTGGTAGAAACAGCCAATGGGGACATTTAGATAATATTATTTTTAAAATATTACTGCCATGTCTTTACTTTTTGATAAAATTAGCAAGCTTGTTATTTTCCTAAAATGGAGAACTTGCATGATTTTTTTTTATATTTTAATAGTTAAATTAGATAAAGATATACAATCAGTTTAAATATTTCATAGGAAATCGATTTGGTTTTTTAAAATTTTAAATTAAAAATGCAATTTTTTAAATATTTTGATAACCTTGAATGACATCAACGGCGGTCTGTCGTGCCACTGCCTCGTCCTGAATAACTTAAATAAGCTTTGAATAGCAAAACATGTGAATACGTACTCCGCTTATTTGGGCTTTATTGTAACATTTATAGTTTCTGATGTAATCAAAATACATTTCAATATCAACAAAAGGTAAATTTTGTGAAGTTCCTTTCAAATAACCAGATTCAACGTAGATAATACTCTAAAAAACATTAAAAGGTAAACTAACACATTATAACGAATTCTTGACAATTTATGACGTAAGACATTATGTTTATATGTAAAAGGTTATGTTTACATGCTTATGTCATCACTCAGGAGCGATTGATATGCCATCTGTCGAATATAATGTGTTTCGAGCGGTGTTGTGACGTCACAAAATAAAATAATATATTTTGTATTTTATGAAAAAACTAATGAATAATTATAAAAATATTTCACACACACTTCTTCATGGCCACAGAACACACTTTCCCATTTCTGGAAAAGAGTCTATATTGCCAGTAGTCTTCGTTGTTGGTAGTAAACTCATTAACTCTCTTTGGGATTGGATGTATTTATCACTGTCAGGTTACACTATAGAGTTAGATTTTACATACAAGAATCTGAATAAAACATTGTCGGCTCACCGATACAGAATGCCAGTACGTTCCTTATCTTATACTATGTACTACTTTGATCCAAATTAACATGATTTATGTTTTAAAAATTCGTGCGCTTTATGTATTGATACAATAGTTTGTTTCTTTTAAGTTGGTATAATTCTCCTTGACATCTAACAAAAGTATAATTCTTTTGCAATTATAGAACAATTTCTAATAAAAAATTATCAATTCTTCTATTGGAACCTTCGATGTGAAACCAAAGATTTAATTTCTCCTGATTAAAATTATCTCGTGATGATGCTGACATGATTAGCGAAACGCGTGTCGAGAAGTTAAAAAATGTGATTTGGAGGAGTTTAGTGGTAAATCTGTTCGAGTTTTGTTAAAAAAAAACTATGTCGAATAAAATGTGACTGGTAGTGATGGTAGAGAAGCCGTTGAAGATGAACCTCATTTAGGAAGACCGAAGAAGAAGTAAAGCAGTTGCATGTTGCAGTTATGATTTTTGTATCACGTCAACGTAACATTGGTCGCATAAGTTAATTTTTTGTCAAATCTTGAACAAATACCATTCCAGAAAATCATTCGATTGATGAACCCAATTCGTGGACGCTGTTTTCAATCCATAGAGGCTATTCAAGGGAGTTCGCTTGCCGCTTTGGACAAAATACCTGAAGTCGAGTAAAAAACAGTTTCGAAGACTGAAAAAAATGCTGGAATAACTATATTGCAGAGGGGATTACTTTGAAGGAGACAAATTAAATTCAAGATCTCCCGATCTGGTGGCGGCGGAGGAACCAGACATATTGTGAAATATATGTGCTCTCATTATTCAGACAAATATGCAATGACCATTTTAATGAATTTCGGCTACTTTCCTTTCTTCCATTGAGTCCGTGGATCGTTTTCACTGCAATATCTGCCATCCCGAAATCTGGCACGTTAACAGGTTCTTACGGTTTAAGCCTTCACTATAAATAATTTGAAACCCTGCCACATTTTATGTTATTGCAATTTTTTATGTGGCGGTTAATAATTCTTCCACGTGTGTGTAGCATTAGTATAACTTTAGTTTAGCATTTTATAATTCATTCCTGAATTCACTGTCCTTCAGTTTCGACTTCCACCCTGGCGATTCAATTTGTCTTATGTCTGTCTCAACCTGGTCACTCCAAGTTTTCCATTTTGCTCGCGGTCTTTCCCTCAACCTGTTTCTCACCGGCTCCAGTTGGCCAGTGTCAGTATGGTACTTTGTTGCGGTTTCCTGTGGATGTGTCCATACCATCTAATTCTCAGTACCTTTATATACCGTATTATATCTTCTTCATAAAGTAGCTCTCTAATTACGTGATTTATTAGTCTTCGGTACCCTTTTCCTTCCTTCTTGCGTCCATACACAAGATTTAGTTTTTCTTCCTCCGTTGTGGTGAGGGTCATCGTTTCTGCTGCGTATGTTACAATGGGCCTTATGATTTCTTTATAGATTCTACACTTTGTACCGTATCCAATGTTTCTGTTCTTTAATAACTTTTTGTATCTGTAGTATGCTCTATTGCTTGTTTGGATTCTATAATTTATTTCCATACTCCTGTCGTTCCTACTGACTATTACATCCAGATATTTACAATTGTCCACCTCCTCAAACTGGAGTTCTCCTATTGTTTTCTGTTCATTCTTGTTTGATGTCGGTCTGTTACATTTAATGTATATGGTATTTTCTTTATTTATAGATATACTTCTAGTTTGGGCTTCTCTCTATTTCTGGGAGCATTTTTGTAGACTTTTCTTATCTCCGGCTATGATGGTGAGCACATTGGCGTAGGCTATTATCAGTACAGATTTGTTCCTTATGGTACCCTTTATGGCTACTTTTTTTTGTTCCTTCTAATGCTATATTAAAAAGTGTTGTTGAAAGAGCATTTCCTTATATTATTCCTCTAATGATTTTGATCTTTTCCGATTTCCCGGAGGAAGGGAAGACCATTCACTATTCACGAAAATTCAACCAGTCGACTCTCGTATTGGACATTTTGGATATAACTGAAACTTCATTTTATCTCGAAAATTACAGCAAACCCAATTATTACAGCAAACAAATTACAAGTTAAATCCAACTTTTTTCTTGGAATGATGAACATTTATTTTATCTAATTTATCATATATTATCTTTTTCGCCATTCTATTTTAAAAGTCCTCTGAATTTGACGTTTTTAATCATTTTCGCATGAAGCATGCGAGGATGTTGCATAATTTAATCAATTTTCTGCAATCCTAAGAATAATTTCATGGAGTTTTTAGGATATTTTAATTAGGAAGAAATCAGTTACATCCGTACAATGATCTAAAGTTTTTTATTTTAATTATAGTATACTCAATATGATTGTATTGATTTAAACTTTTGTAATCTTGTTATTGTTTTAAAATCACAACAGCAAGCCTTCACAATAAATCGTCCATAATTTCCAATTAAAATTTAGAAAAATATTGGTAAATACATTATACATAAAATAGTATTGGTAATAACATACTATTTTTTAACATAAATAACTTCATTCCATTATTTCAATTATATCAACGTTACATTTTAATTATAATTGATTCAATGTCATGATATACACAGTTTCTACTACATAGTTTACACACACAGTTTAGACTAGAAAACTTCAAGATAGTTTTTATTGTATTTTTTAAAAAAGTCTTTGTAGCACTAATATTATTTTTCCTTCCATTTTTATTTTGGGAAGAAGTTTTTCAATTTTCAACACTCAGATAAATTTTTGCCTGATTAACAAGTGCTTTTATTAAAAAAATGACAACAAATGTGCTGTAGTAATTGGAATAGTGTTAATTAGAACAAACAGAAATAACTATGGAATACGTTGATGAAGCAATGTAAATAACTTACTTAATTGACACAATAGAGATAAAGTCTACATAGTACAATGCATTATTTTGAAAAATCCTGATCGGAATTTCTAATCAATACAGGTAGGAAACCTGTTATCGGTAGTTTCGGCGTCCAACTTACAAAATTATAATTTTCACCTGTATAGCGGTAGGAGTCATTGACATGAAATATGTTAATTTTACACCGAGGTAATTTGTGCCTTTCCTGTACTATCGGAAATTTACATTTATGAATTTATGTTGTTACAATGTAAATAGGTGTTCATTAATACCTTCAATGGTTGCCATACAAGTATCTGATTATTAAAGGGAATTTAATACTTATTTAAATAAAGTGAATTAATATTTTGGTATTTAGTTCAATATAGCCATATTAAAATTAAAGTGATTTAACAATTCTTAGAATTTGTTTATTACAAATAAAATAAAACAAATTGGTACACTATATATCCGACAGACACAAACGTTCATGTGGGATTTGAAGCAAGCTATACATTACATCGCATAAGATCAGGAGTATTGGGGCGCAGAGGGGCGTATTTAATATTCTATTAAATATATTTTTACGCCGACTTATCTACACATAATGATATTTTTTTCTTTATTTGGGTTTTTTCGACACGATCTAGCCCAAATAAAGAGAAAAAATATATGAACACGCCACAATCATTCAGACATTACTTACACATAATGATATAACCACAATAACATTTGGTGATGATACATCATTACTAGCAGTACATAAAAACTCTGTTGAAGCAGCTACAAAGCTACAAAGTGAATTTGATCAAATAGAACTATGGGCAAAACCTTGGCGCATTAAAATTAATGTACAAAAATTAAGCCACGTCGTTTTTACAAAATGCCATAGTAAAGAACCAACAATTAGTTTGAACGGCCAAGTCATGCCAAAAAAATGAGTATGTGAATTCTTAGGCTTAGAGCAGGATGCATCTTAACATGGACGTATATGGAACAAACGAAAACAACTGAGAACAAGCCTTAAAAAGCACTACTGGTTACTAGGACATATGTCTCAGATTTCTATCAGAAATAAACACTTGGTGTGTCTAAACGAATTTGTCACATAGTGTCTAAACGAATTTGGATCTACGTCTTCTAGCGCTAAGAAACAGCTTCTAAATGGAATATAGCAATCATTAAAATATTTCAATCCCAAGTTCCTAGAGACATATGGATACTCAATGGTTCGTCACAAATAAAGACATCATCTAAACGCTCTTGATGTTCAGTGTCAGTCGACCAACAATAAAAGAATATTATGAATTAAATGAAAATAATATGTTGTGCGTTTAGAATATCATCCCAATGTGCTCGGATTAAACTTGTTAAAAGCCTCTAGATTTAATATTTAAACAATAACTTTGATATTTTTAGTTTAGGTAGTAGTTATGGTCAGATAACCTTATAATAGTTAATACATAGTTATATGTCATTGAACACAATTCTCTTCATCTTACTTTGCAACAGCAAATATGTGTATTGTTATGTTGTTCGTGTAACAGACTGTATAATAATTAAACAACAAAAAATATTTTTGGCAATATTCTTAATCAAAAAAAATGAGACGTGTTTTCTACAGATTAGACATAATAGAAATGAAGAGGGTTATGTCAGTATATATATAAACTTAGGGCACATAGTCAGGAATATATAGGAAGTGTAAAGAAACATTTTGTTAACAGTACTATAATAATTCAAAAATTACTTCCCGTTATCCATTCTGCTAAATACTAACAAGTACAAGGGTATAACAAAAATATTTGACTGTTTTGCTTTGTTTATAAATAAAGGATTATACTGCACTCCTCAGAGGTTTAATCAAAAAATTAATCAAATAAATTTCAGCTTTTTTCCTAGGTTCATTCATTCCTTGTTGAGTATTAAAGTGATTCTACTGCGAAATGTTCAATCGACGGTTTTTAAGAAAAACATTAAAATGAGTTAAATGAGTCGCGAAATTAAGGCAGTTTTAAGACATCATTTTTAAAAAACATATTTGCTCGTAATCTTTGCGAAGTAGAGGGGAAAAGTGCCGTATCAATCCCTATCGTTGAGCTCTGATTCAAAAAGATCCGGAGGGGAGACATGAGTCTTGAAGATAGGGGAAGATCAGGTAGTAATAATTCACTTTGACCTGAAGGAAGGACGATACATTCAGAACTCTACTTAGCTCAACTTAAGAGACCGAAAAATATCTAGCTTTGGCGAACCGTAAAAAGTCCTCCTGGTGCAAGACAACGCCAAAGTGCATAGTTCCCATCTGGCCCGCTCAAAAATTAACGAATTGACCTGTGAACTTCTCCCTCGCCCATCATACAGTCCCAACCGCGCTCCATCGGATTACCATTTTTTCCGGCCTATGGTTCACTTTTTGCTAGGAACTGCAAAAAGTTCGGGACTGAAAATGAGGTAATATCTGGCTGCATTGAACACTGAAGAGGAATAGAATTACTGGGTTAAAGATGGGTTGAGGTCATCCAAAAAAATTGAAATCTAAATGAAGTTAAAGAAAATTATTTAAAAAAGGGGTTCGGTGAATTTGTTATTCGTTGCCAAAAAATATTAAAAAAGTCATCCTGTCACCACTCATGCATCATAATGATTAAATAAATCACTCAGTCGGAGATAAAAATTTGCCGAAAATAATGACGCCACTAAGCGAACTAATGAACTTTGTGTAACCTACAATACCAAAAGGTCATTGTTAATATTTCTGCACTAATGAACATAGCAGACATCAACTTATAAATAATCAAAATATAAAAATAGTTCGAAGAATATGTATAAAAATATTGGCAGTTCTACTAGCAGACCAGTACTTGAGGCGTTGCTCTTTATGGAAAACATTGCTCCATCAATTGGACGAAAGCGTCAAGATGTGTAGCGAACTTCAGCTGAAGTTCCCACAATTCAACAAACGGCACCAGTTGATAAAAACCAGTTTAAAAGATGTCATTTGTGCAGAAATCAACATTCCACGTGTTATTTTTGTAAAATTTGCAAAAAAATCTTTTTTAACGCATACAGAATTTCGTTCCACTGTATGTGTGACTTCACGTTTAATGTATTTCACGTTTTTACAATTTCATTGTTATATTTTTTGCACTTTACAGCATATTGATAAATTCACGTATTTTTGATCTTGAAATAATTTGACAGCTTCTACAATGATAGAAATGGTGTATAGAAAAGATAAATATGCAACAGAAATAATTACAATGAAAACCAAATTAACAAGTTACTGAACTATATAGAGTATACAGCATATAGTATATATATATATATATATATATATATATATATATATATATATATATATATATATATATATATATATATATATATATATATATATATATATATATATATATATATATATATATATATATATATATAGAGCGCCATCACTCCAAGGTTAAACTATCCTACATAAGGTGTATTGCAATTTAATTTAAGGGCTTAGACTTGAATGTTTTAAATTAAATAAAACAATTTTTTTACTTCGTAATTTATCACTTGTTTTATTTTTTGACTTTGTGACTATAGTTACACAGTTTTACAGTTTTACTGATGGTATTTTTATAATATTTTAAATAGTCTTTATTATACTATATTAATGTTTAGTTTTTTTGCGTTTCGGGGCTGTATGTAAGTGTTTAAATTTGTTGTATCAGAAAATGTATTTCCGGTATCGGTGAAATGGTTCGCAAAATTAGAATTTTGTTTCTTTACTAGACAGTCATTCTTTGAATCTGGTCTGAAAACTTGGGCTGTTTGCCCCACATAGCAGCTACTGCACCCGCTGCAACTTAACACATAAACTTCTGATTTTTTATATTGTATAGCTCTATCTTTGGCATCAAAAACTAATTTACTGGTTGACTGGGCGGCTTTAAATAATAGATGTAAATTATGTTTCCTTAAAGAGCAAGCTATTTGTCCTGAAATTGGATGGACATTTGTAATTTTACAGAATTTTCAATATCATTTGGTTGTTTTACTTTTGGGTATATTTGATTGATTAATACATATTTCTGTTTTATTTATTAAATAACTGATTTTTTTTTTTATTTTTTAAAGTTCTATTTTTCCATTATTTTCTGTTGATGACATTTTTTTCATTGTTTACGAATCTATAATCATAAAGTCAAAAAAATAAAATAAGTAATGAATAACAAAGTAAAAATTTGTTTTATTTAATTTAAAAAATATGCAATCACAAAATAACGGACAAATCAATCAAATATTTAAATCTTTTATTTACTAACACATTTTACTGGCCCCTTAAATCATATTACTGCTCTTGTATCGTTCAGATTCCTCTTCATTATCTTTGGCCGATTCACAAAATTACCATTGCTTTAAATATAATTTCATAACATTATGGATAATAAAAAACGTTTCATTCATTCATTGTTTCATGTTTCATTTAGTGTTAAAAGAAGCCACCTATATCGAAAACAGGTTTTATTAAAATTCTCTTTTCCGAATATAAAAAGGAATATTTCATTTTATAAAATTATTACAAAATCCAACATAAATTTAAATTGATTTTTTATTAAAATCCTGCATCCAGGTAGCAATAATATTGGTATTTAAGCCTCATCTTTTAGTAGGTTCAATTATTTTTAATAAAAACGTCAAAAACATTTATGCATATTTGAAAATATTTGATAATACTACCAATTAAAAGTAAATGTTTTTGTATTACTCGCAACGACATACGTGTTTTTATAATGTATATGCAAAACTATAGAACTTAAAACATATGAGATGATGAAAAAAATAAATTGAATTTTGATTTTTGAAATATACATTTGAGCCTTAATCTAAATAAAAAAGAGTAAAATTAAACAAGTCACGAAATATATAATTTTTGTTCTCTGTTGAATTTGTTATTATTTTCATGAAATAGATATTTTTTAAGACAAGGTGATCCACAGTTGACTAGTCATCTTTTCCACTTCAACTTGGAAACAATAATAAGAACAGGGATAAATACCATATAACTTATTTTTACTAGACAGTACCGAATATTAGCGTACGCAAATGATATTGACATGATCTGAATCAATGAAATAATGAGAATGAAGAAAGAATTTGGTAGAGATGTTTGGATAGTTCAAGGAAAACGCGACAAAAATGAGTCTAAAAATAAGCTCAACAAAAACCAAATACACCAGATACATGAGATCATCAAAACAAAGAAAGGAAAATATTAATCTAGCAATAATCGAAAGAATGTACAGCAGAAGATCAACCAAGAAAAGATTGCAAAAAGCATAGATGAATCAAGACAAAGGGGAGGACCAAGATTGGGGATATGCAAGAGACGGCAATAACGGAATTGAAATGAGAGAAGGAGTGAGTAAGAATAATGGAAGAGACAAGAAAGCGTTGATACAAGGGGCGGCACTCCTCTATCACTAAATTATAGAGATTATGGAAACGGGTGGTCACCGGATAGAAGAAGAAGATATATTTCCGCCTCATCAACTGATGCCATTTGGCAGCCTGTATAGAGTATGTAACAGACAAGTACAAATAAAAAAAATAAATATTGTATTGATCATAAAGTGTATAATGAGACTAACATGGATTAAAGGGTATATGGATATATTCCAAATAGAACTCAAACGTTAATATGCCGTATGCAGTAAATAAAGGAAATGCTACAAATCTGGAAATATAATAGAACTCAAAATGTATACTAAAAGTAGAGAAATAGGTAAACATTTTAAGGAAGGATTTTAAGATATAAGATATAGGGTTTAAAGATAAGAGGGATGGGCTATATTAGAAGAAACTAGGAAGAGGAACGGATGAATTCAAAAACAAAACTGGAGTAATAAGGCGGCAAAATACACGGAAAATCCCTGGAAGTCCTTATGTATGCTTAAGAGCAGATAGCGAGAGGTACTGTAGTAAGGCAGAGCGTATATAAAGAGGAGCACCACATAAGGTACATACTGACAGAGGATTACCACTTATTAGATGACCATGTGAGAAGTGATAGTGCCCGATTCTAGGCCTGTTCCGCTTTAAAAAAAGATGACGCATAACAGTACATAACTTGGAAGAGTAACCCAAAGTATCCCAGTAAAATTGAACAGTTAGTGCGATGGAGGAGAAAGCATCCCGGTGATGGTAAAAGGGCAAGATGGGAAATTTTTCTTTTATATATTAAATAAGATATACTTTATGAATTAAATAATATATTTGGATTTAGCCTAAAGGCTTTCGCATTCCCTCTTAAGGAAACATTGACTTATTCCAGATATCTTAGATATCAAAAGGATTAAGCTCTATGGGGACCCTTTCCATGTTCTCGGGCCACTCGGTTGCAGTGGTGACGATGAATGTCCTTGGTTTCCTATTGTTATTCAAAAACTTTCGAACGGTTCGAGCTGTTCCAAGCAATACAGCCTTCTGTATAATTCTAAAAAGGTAATCGTGAATGCCCAAAGTTTTAATTTTCTTCATCAGGTTCTTTGAAATGATTAAAGTTGATGACAATACGATCGGTATTGTTTTCACGGACTTCATATTCCATTATTTTTTCACCTTCAGAAATTTTTCAGTATGTTTTGCAAGTAGATTATTGTTTTGGGGAATAGCTATATCTATAAACGTTGATTTTTGAAAGTTTTATCAATAACAACAATATCCGGTCTGTTATAATTTAATTTCTGCTCGGTAAGCATTGTTCGGTCCCAATACATTCTGTAACTATTGTTCTTCAGAACTGGTCGAGGATTCTAATTGTAGTATAGGACTTTCTCTGATTCCTTTAGCTGTAGTTTTATTGAATGCTTGATGAAGGATCTTCGCCACTGCGTCATATCCTTCTTTATATTCTGTTGCTGCAAATGCTTTACAGCCTCGTGTTATATGTTGGATTGTTTCGGAGACTCGACATCCATATCTACATCGATCAACCGTCACACTGCCGTCCCGAACTATATACTTGACGTTATTTCTGGCAGCTATAGCTTGATCTTGTATTGCCAGTAGGAAGCTCTCTGTCTCCGGAAACATCTGTCCAGCAGTCAGCAAGTAGTTCCACGGTAACATGCCGACTTGTTCCTGAGTGACCTCATTCAAATGTCTCAATTTCGGTTTAATTTCTCAATTTAGGTTTTTGCGTGGACTTCAACTTGATCATCGTTTAGTCGCAGTGATGTTGATCGATCAGCCTGGCATACTTTTCGGCCTAGCATAGACGTTTTCGCCTGCTTCAAGAAATATTTCCGCAGATTTCCTATGTGTTGGTTCAGTTGCTTATTAAGTAATGTCTGAATGATTGTGGCATATTCATATATATATATATATATATATATATATATATATATATATATATATATATATATATATATATATATATATATATATATATATGGATCAAGACAGGATGGTGTAAAGATCAATGGTGCAAACTTAAAACCATCTTAGATTTGCAGATGATATTATTCTCATTTCACAATACCCAGAGGAGCTGCAAAGACGCATACAAAAACTGCAAAGGGCGGGCGAACCATTTGGCTTGAAAATAAACCTGAAAAAGAGACAGGTTATGTTCAATAACTTCGCTCAGGACAGAATAATTTCAGTTTTAGGAAGGGATTTGGAGATTGTAGACAGCTTTATATATCTTGGGCAGATGATTTCAATGGAGGGGAATACCGCCCGGGAGGTGGAACGGCGTGTTAAATATGGCTGGCAGGCATTTGGTAGGCTCAACATAGTGTTTAAGAGCAGACTCCCACTTTGCCTGAAAAGAAAAGTCTTCGATAAGTGCGTTCTACCCGTTATGACATACGGAAGTGAAACCTGGACACTCACATCGCAATCAATTCAAAAACTTCGGGTGGCACAGAGGGCAATGGAAAGATGTATGCTTGGCATTACAAGACGAGACATAAAATCCTGCGCATGGATCAGGGAACAAACAAAAGTCTGTGACATCATTGGAAGAGTAAAGCAATTGAAATGGAGATGGACAGGCCATATAGCGAGGCGATGGGACAACAGATGGACCAAGGTAATCATGGAGTGGATACCGCTTGATCGCAAACGTCCGCGAAGAAGACCGAAAGCATGATGGATTGATGACATCTTTAAGTATATTGGACCCGAGTGGCAGAGGAAAGCCCAGGACCGTGAACGTTGGAAGCATGCTGAAGAGGCCTTCATCCTGCAGTGGATCGATACATACGCCATCCGAAGGGAAGTCGGCGACAACATGGGTTGTTGGCTGTGGATAGGGTCTCCCTATTCTTGATGTTATGGTATATGTCGGCGCCCTGATGAGTCTGAACCTCGAGAGATGAAACATATGTCATCCAGTTGAAGGGATAGGTGGGGCTCCTTCCCGGTCAAGCAACCAACAAAAATGTTCATTTAGGCGGAGACGCAGGTTGTTGTGTATGTTCCACATGAGATTGTAGAACCGAACGGTTGGGCGTGTGATAACGCTCAGCTGCTGCTGTCTCATTGGACGCAGTTCAAGAAAATCTAACACTACATATATACGCCATCCGACGGGAAGTCGGCGACAACATGGGTTGTTGGCTGTGGATAGGGTCTCCCTATTCTTGATGGTATGGTATATGTCGGCGCCCTGATGAGTCTGAACCTCGAGAGACGAAACATATGTCATCCAGTTGAAGGGATAGCTGGGGCTCCTTCCCGGTCAAGCAACCAACAAAAATGTTCATTTAGGCGGAGACGCAGGTTGTTGTGTGTTCCACATGAGATTGTGGAACCCAACGGTTGGTCATGTGTTAACGCTCAGCTACTGCTGTCTCATTGGTCGCAGTCCAAGAAAATCTAACACTACATATATATATATATATATATATATATATATATATATATATATATATATATATATATATTGGTTTTTTCGCCACAATCTAAAATTAAAAAAAAGATAAAAAAATCTGTTCTTATGTAAATAAAGAATCACTGGGTAAAAAACGAAAAACCAAACGGAGACAAATTTTTTTCTGTAATAAATTTGCCTAACGAAGAAAATTTAAAAAAATATAAAAAATGTTCTAAAATAAATACAAAGTTTTGAACGTTCAAGTTTCGGGAAAAAACCCCAAAAAAGGGAAAAAAGTTGCTTACTAATATCGACTAACCCCTACCGCCTTCTCGCGGCAATGTTGTGGGTTCCACTGCCTTCTAGGGTCATGTTTCTGCGATTTTTTACGCAGTGTCCTGATGTTACGTTGCAAATATTGTATGCCGATTCCGCTCCAGTTAACTATCCCGAACGAATAGTTTAGCAATAAACATGCATCGGTGTTGCAAAAGCATTGTTCAACAGTTTTCCTCTATTGATGTTTAATTTGCGGCACTTCCCCAGTCCAAATTGCATTCGTATATTACTGGAAAACTCTTCCACTATTTTTAACATTTGTTGTAGGTGACTGTTTGATGCGCCAAATAATTTCAGATTGTCCATGTAGAGCAAATGGAGTAGCCGCAAAAGTTCACGATTGTTTTTCAAACCAAAATCATATTTGGTGGAGTTCAGTCGGTTTGATAGAGCGATACAGAACCAAATCGAATCTCCTTGAACAATACCTCTTCAGATTGGAATTTCTGTAGTTGTTATATTATGGTCACCCTCCCTAAGTTGGATTTTGGACATGAAGCTCCTTAAGGGATTTATTATTGACTGATTTATTTTATAGACGTTTAAGATTTCTATAAGCCATCAGTCATGGTGAAACCACTGTATATCACTGGTTTAGTGAATGTAATCGTGACCGTCCTTTGCTTACGGACGAATTTAAAGAAGATCGTCAAAAACCAGTTGTAGTGTCAGAAAACATCTATACTGTGCACGAAACCATGAGGAAACGGATAAGATACTTTGAGGATCAGAGTTATACACTGGTATAAGGATATAGTCATCTTACAAATGTCTAAAAACTAACTAATGGTATCTTAGACTTTATGCTGTACAAATTTGATATTAAAATATCCAAAAAGTGCATAACCCTTTTATGGCAGTTAGAGGTAGGAGTAATTCAAGGATCAGTGAAAATTGTCATTGAATTACAACGGAATGCATGCCCTTATTGTGTGCTTCTTCTTACAGAGTACCACAAAACGCATTGCTTAGGGTAGGAAGGAATGGAATCTATTGGTTTTCATGATAAGTTAAAATTTTGTTTACGCGATCGTGATAAACGTGGCAGGACCAGAACTGTCAGCTTGAAAGGGTATTACTCAAGTAATTATGATATGGGATGTTATATTTTTCGGAAGCAGACAACTTTTAATAACCATCAGAAACTTGAAATGTAGCTGATTATAAAATCAAAATCTTACAGCTTGTGTGAATGTACACGTGCCTGTATATATGGCTTAATATATCTGCACGCACGTCTAAATCTTATGTTTCAGCAAAATAATGCTAAACCGCATACAGCTTGTTAAACAGTGTAGTTTTAGAAGAATCAACAAATAATAGCCACACTGACTGGCAGAATTTCGAGATTTATCGGCGATAGAAAATGTTTGATTTAGCATTGGGTGAAATTTTGAACCATTTCCCCGACTGCCAATAACTTTAAACATATTTCATATGCGTCTGAGATACTTTGCTTTAAGAAGACGTAGAATAACAAATTCACATTACATGCCTTGAAGAGTTTGTATAATTGTGGTAAATCTACCCATTATTATTTTTATTTATATCAAATATAGAGCTTTCTATTAAGGATTTTAAATATCAATAAACCAAGTTCTGTATGAGATATGACTATTTTTTTTTTACTTGAAAGCTTATTCGATTACATTATGTATGGAAGATGATATCGGCCAAATGGCAACCGCAGCTTTGCTGGGTAGTGCGTATCTGAGAGGTCTAATTTTCGATGATCCGACAACACAAATGGAACTAATTATCATTAATGGTATTGATTATCTTGACTTTCAAGGCATGAATTGTCTGTGGTATATCTTTCAATTTAGGGCACAAAAAATTGGTTATCATCGATTTGTACTTCTCACCAGTAAAAATTAAGACGGGGCCAGCTTGATTTTGGAAGAAGTACGGGCCAATGACCCCGCCGGACCAAAATCCACGCCAAATAGTGACTTTCTGGTTGCATTTGCCACTGATGGGTCTATTATGGATTGTTATCTTCCCAAATGCGACAATTTTGCTTGTTGACCTAGCCATTCATCCAAAAATGGGCCTCGTCGCTGAAGATGATTTTCCGTTCCAATTCCGGGTCCACTTATATTTGCTCCAGAGCCTAGTCAGAGAATACTCGACGCTACCTATGGTCATTTACTTTCAGTTCCTAGGTCAATTGAATTCTATTCTCACTGAGCACTGATTTTGATAGTAAAGTTTAATAATTTGTATACATTACTTAAAAGACTGTAACTTTCCAGGATAATTTGCCCAACATTAGTTATTATAACCCCTAAATTTGACAATTGTAGCTGTACCAACATGGTCGCTATTCATTGTGAAAGTTTGAGAGCCCCTGTTGGAAAACCCTGTATAAGTGAAATTTCAGGATTTGGTTATTATTATATTATACAGTGATGCAATACACAAAAACTACCAAATTAACCCCAATAAAACATTTCATATGTTGCATTTTTTATTCTCCAATACTACCTGCATGTATATTTTCAGAAACGATATAATTTTGTATCTACATAGAAACTATATTTTAATAATATGTATAAAATAAATATTCGATTAGTGTTCGTTGAAGTTCTGCTGGGTTTATAGACATCGAGCTTAGGCTTATGTACATTCAGGTTTTTCTTTATCATCTACAGAGACATTACAAACCTGTTCGCGACTTTAATTGCGTCATTACTTTTTGGCTTGGTTATCAAACGTGGTTAATTTCATATAACTATATATAATTAATTTTTATTAATACACAACCTCGACGTAAATTAATGTCGAATGTAAATTAATTTCTCTATTTAAATATTATTTTTAAATTAATATGTCAATTGTTTTCTTAATTGAACTTTCTATAAAAAATAATTATCTGACATATCTCTGTCAATTAAAGCTTGGAACTATAACTATGCATAAATATGCCATCCATTTTATTTAGAACTTTTTCCCAACGCAGTGGCGGCCCATTATGCTTTTTTGCAAACAAATTTGTATGTTTATCGTAGCGGAATTAATAGTAGTCTGAAGGTGCCATGTTCATTGAGTAAGTTGGATGGGTTAAAATATCCCAATAAAACGGCAATTTTTGGGGGGTCCAGATTGAAATGTTTGATCAGGCTTGATAGGTTTTGAATGCTAGATATTGATGATGTCGGTTTGGTTGCCTGGAAGAAGCTCAGAGGGTATGGGTTTCTTTCAATCCCATCAAATATATCGCGCAATTTTTTGTGGTGAAGGTCGTCTTTCGCCATACTTAAAACTTCTGACAATGGTCTCCATAATTTTTTTCGTTGCCCTTTGTTGTATAAAATCCACTTTTTATCACCAGTTACCATCCGCCTCAGAAATGGAGTCTTAGAATAGAGGTTTTTTCAGCAAAAGACCCCACGAAGGAATTCGGTCCGGCAGATTTCGTTCACTCATAAGGAACATGAGGGACAGGACAGTTCACATATCGTATCGGCAGACGCACCATTTTTTTCAGATGATCAAAAACGGTTGATTTCTCAAGATTTACCTTATTTGTTATCTCACGGATCGTAGTGCGTAAATCTTGGGCAATTATTCGGCTTATTTTCTCGACACAAGTGCTTGAAGGACGGCCAGAGTGATGCCGTTCTTCCAGGTCAAAATCTTCGCCACTGAAATATACAAACCACTTTTGAATCACGGTCTCCCAACAAAATCCTCTCCGTAAACGACACAAATTTTGTTGTACTGTGTATTTTCATGCGAGTCCAAGCGTACACGTATTAATATCATAGAAATTATTAATAGTGTTTTCATTTCAAAAGTAACTCCCCTAAGTATTTCTTTTGGCAATAAAAATTAGCTTTAAACAAAAAACACGTCAATTTAAATATCGAGGAGGAAGTTAAAACGATGGAAACGATGGGACATAAAATGTCCTAAAAATGTTCACCTGTACGTAAAAATTTAGAAAAATGGAAATGAAAAGAAATTTGGAAAAATGTTTAACTAAAATATAAAAATAAATGTACTTTTAAAAACACGATTTAAAAAATTCCTTTATTGAGTATTCAAAATGTCCGCCACTGTTAGCTAAACAATAGTATAATCTGTTGTTGAATTCTTTTCGAACGTTTTGAAAGATGTCCTTATTAATTAACCTGCATGTATGCGTAATTCTATTTCTTAGGTCCTGAATATCCTGCGGCGGAGTTTTTGTATACAACTGTCTTTAGACAAGCCAAAAGAATAAAATCCAGTCGCGTTATCTGGCGTTATCTGGAGATTTCGCCGACCATTCTACAGCGTCTCTTCTGCCTATCCATTAGTTAGGAAACCTTTGATCCAGCCATTGTCAAACATATAATCCCTAGTGTCAAACATGTGTTGGTCATGTTGAAAAAGTTCACCATCACGTTGAAAGTATAAATTTTGTTCATCCAATAGTGGGTTTTCTTCTTCATCAATTTGGTTTTCTAATGACTGTGTTGTGAGTGGATCGATTTCGTTTTCCAATAAGTTTACGTACAATTTACCGGTTAATTTTTTTTTCAATAAAAATCGAACCTATTGTTTCATTCCCCAGAATTCCAGTCCAAACGTTAACATTTTGAGGAAACTGCGTATGATCCTCTCGAAATCTATCTGAATTGTTATTATCCCAGTATCTACAGTTATGTTTATTTACAAATCCATTAAGGAGAACTGTTGCTTCACCACTGAAACAACTATTCTTTATTAAATTCGGATTATTTTGTATTATTCCAGTTATTATTTCACAGAGTTGAATCCTTCTGTCATAATCATATTCGCTGAGCTGCTGAAGAATACTAAATTTATAAGGTAAGAACATGTGTTAACAACTAAAATTTTGTGAATGGAACCAATGGAAATATTTGTTAACTTAACGACTTTTGGAATTGAAGGGGTTCAATTAACAGCGAAATGTCGTAAAAATTCAATCTATGTGAGTTCAAATTCAAGTATCTTCAAATTTTTGAGCATTTTTTACTTCGTATTAATCTTCTATATTTTTACACTATCCTTAAAAAGTCGGGCTGTTCTGCGGGCACATCTATCTTCAGCACCATATATAAAAATAATTTGAATTTTCTCTTGAATACATCGTTAAATTCTGTCATTGTCACGTCAACTGATATCACTTAACAAACAATTGAAAATCGGCACTTTTGATAAAAATGTTTTTAATTTTAGCTGTAATGAGGAATATAGTCTGCATTAAAACACAAATGAGCGAACAGTTAAAATAATAAGTCTCTTATCTGACTTTTCATATAAGAAAAAGAAAAATGAAATGGTGTGTGTAAACAAAATTAAAACAAACATTGTAAAAACAATGTTACACTTTACCGTTAAATACTCTCTAAAATGTATTGTTTCCTCTATTCAACCGATTTTAATTTTGTAATTAGGATTTTGATAAGAGGAGATGGAATGAGGAGGTGACTGGAATAGGGATGTAAAACATTAAATATAGCGGACATTGGTTTTTATCTTCCCTTTCAATATCTAAATCGACGTGTTTTTGTCTGGAGCTAATTTTCATTGCTAAAAGAAATAAAGAGGGTAGCTACTTTTGAAATAAAAATACTGAATGTAAATAAACATTATTGAACCAACAACAATCAATTGCAAGAATTATAAAAATCATTATTAGTAATATTCCATAATATGACATAAATATATAAGATGAATCATATATTTAAGACTAACCCACAGTTAGACAAATTAAAATATATTGAAGGTTCACATTTCAAATTTTCATATAAAGTCCAGTAGTATTATGAAGAGATCATAATAATAATAACCTATGAAACAATTTTGATTGTTAAAAACATTTTTATTTCAAAGTTTTTTTTCTACTTTTCATCGTATTCTTTATGATCGTAATAGCTGACTGATTTCAAAAAAAATTAGTGATATTTATATACATATATCCATATGCGACGTACATGTATCAACATTGTATAAAATTTATATGTACTTTGTTTTAAATCAGTATAAACCGTTTTGTTTAAGCAGTTTGCACAATTTTGTGTTCGATGAACAGGTGTAAAATGTAGCAACGCCTTTAAATTATCTTTACTTTGTAACGTTTCCACCTTCCGGGCTATCCTTTGTGTCGGGGCAGGGTACGAGTAAGAGCTTTAGGTATTGCACAGAAGCAACTGTTGAAATGAAATAATAGGACAAATAACGATAGGATATCCTAGGACAAATATATATTTTATACCTGGAAGGCATCTGGTGAAAAATAGGGCGCCAGTGGCGGCCAGTGCGACACCCCGCAGGTATCGGATGTTTTGTTCCTGCTATTACCTGCAACGGCACAGTGATGATACAGCAATCTACGTTAGATGACCACAACTGGTAGTGTACGATAGGCGGTAAGTGGTTGCGGTAGCCTTAGTGGCGTGGCTGTTATAATGGAGGTTGTAGTGGTCTCTGTGGTTGTGGACACTAGTGGCTAGGTAGAACAAATCATGCTGGTAATCGCCGGCAGCCAGATTCACAAATACCGGGCCGAATCACCGAGGCAGTGCAGGTCGTACAAAGAGGGAAAGCGATTCAAGGGACTTTAAAAGAGGCAGGGATGGCCGAATCTGCACCATAGACGGCGTGTTTCCTGAGACAGATAAGAGAGGTCACCACCCATACGGAAGCAGAAAATCAGAGACTGTACGCCGGAGATCGGGATTGGGAAAATACACAGAGGGATGAGAGTACTTAAGTAACGGGGCGGAAAACCCAAACGTTACAATTTGTTTTAAAAATGAGTGTCAAATCAGTTCTCGATTCAGTGATTAATAAAGAGAACTTATATCGAAAAAAACATTGCTGTTCTAACTGAAAGGGTTGGATAAATCGAGAACATTTATTTCAGAACCTTGACAAGAACTGGGAATATTCTAAATACCTTTACAAATGATGTTGCACGAGAAACCTATATTTAATTAAATTGTACGTCAACAAATATGGGTCTATAAAGAAGAGAGAGGAAAAGAAATATGAGAAACAAGGGTCTTTCAAATTGAGCAGTTTTTTAATTTTTGAATAAAAAACATAATTTGCCTTGATTTCAAAAACCCTTTTATTGATAATTGAAACATAGTGTATGACATTTAAACACGATAGACAATATCTGCCAAATAACCACCTCTACCAGCTCCACAAACGTTTATTCTTTTGTCAAAATTTCAGGTGACATTTTGGCATAACCATGGCTCTGTCTCACCAATGACTCGAATAATTTCATCTTTTAGTTGAAAGGAATGGATTGTGGATTGTTCTTATAGACCTAGCTTTTCACGTGATCCCAACGAAAATAGTCCAACGGTGTTAAATCAAGTGATCTTGGTAGTCAATTAACATCACCGTTTGTTGCAATAACTCGCCCAGGAAACTGTTCTCCCAATAAATCAATTGTATCATTAGCAGAGTGAGGTGCAGCGCCATCCCGTTAGAACCACATATACTTTAGATCAATATTATTCAATTCAGTCAATATAAATCCCCAGCTATCATCTCACGAAATCGAACACTATCCGCAGTTACAGCTTCACTAGCAGTATTCTGAAAGAAATACGCCCCAGTTTCATCTCCTGACCATAATGCACACGAAATAGTGACTCGTTTAGGATGTAAAGGTTTCTCATGAATCAATCGTGGATTTCCCTCACCCCAAATGCGACAATTTTGTTTATTAACATAGCCACAAATTTTAAAATGATAAATGCAAGACATTTTGAATGATGCAGTGGGCTAAGTTCCTGTATTATTTGATTTTATATGCCTTCAGAACTAAATCCTTACATAAAATACGCTATGTTGTGGATTCACTGAGTCCAAATTGCTGCGAACGTCGATTAAAGGATATTTGTAGGTCTTCAGCAACACTTTCACGTACCAAATCAATCAGTTTCTTCAAATTTTTGAACAATTCGATTGATAGCGCTTTCGGATGAACGATTTTGCAAACCGTAAATATCACGTAATTTTCTAAAAACAATTTTCACTGAACACCCATTTTCATAAAATAATTCAAGAATTTTAACGCGATGTATCATGTACAAGGATTAAAAAAACTCTCTATTTGAAAGACTCGTTATAATGTTTGCAGTACAGTTAATGAACCTCATTAAAGTTTTTAATCTGAATTAACATAAATATATTGACAATGGTAAAATTTACATATTGGGACGTAATTGGGAAAATTAGCGTAAATTATTTATAATATATATATATATATATATATATATATATATATATATATATATATATATATATATATATATATATAATAAAAAATCAATAAAATATAAATAATATAAATCAATAAAAAATATATATGCCTGTGTATAAAATTTAAATAACATATCTCATATTTCACCTGAATTTATAATTAATTTTAATTGAACATTCTGTGATCAAATGGAAAATGAAACACTGTATTACATTTCGGCATAATTGCAGCTCAATTTAATCAAAATCGCGTTAAATCTCAATCTATAAACCAGGACTAGTTTGGTAGTTGTCAGCATGCACTTTATTTAGCATTTTATAGCATTCTTCTTCCCCATTTTGTTTAAACTAGGTAGAAAAAAATACAATTACGAACAATTTTTAAATTTTTAAAAATAAATTCACTTATTCCGAAAATGAACATTATCTGAAAAATATAAATTCGATTTATTTTTAAGTATATGGGGCATTCCATGCCAAATCGGACCCTTTGCAAAATTTTAATTTTTGATTTTCTCGATTTTTTTAACATTCTTTAGTACCCATCGAAAAATCCTTTCTGGTGAATTTTGAGACTTTTTTGATTAGCCGTTCAAAAAATATCAAATATTCAAAAATATCGCGCTTTTTCCGGTTTTTTAGTCACAACTTCTTCAAAAATGATCCAAATTGAAACTTTTTTTATGTACTTTCAAAAAAAAAGTTTAAGTTTTGAAATTTAATTTAAATCTCATTATGGAGCGTTTGTAGAAGATAATTGTTTGTGTGAGGATACAATATTGGGCGCCGGCAACTTGTTTTTTATTGTATTATAATGCACCATGTCACAGGATCGTCACTGTTCGTAAATTTTTGGCTAAAAAACAAGTTCGTATGCTTCAACATCTTCTGGATTCGCCTGATTTGTCTCTGTATGAATATTTCTTGTTCCCGAAACTCAAACTGGCCATGAAAGGAAAGTTTTATGAGAGTGTTATATAAGTCTAAGAAGCTATGACGAAGGTCATCGAGGCGATTCCGATCAACGACGTAAAAATTTTATGCTAGCATTGGTTGAACGTGCCCAGCAGTGTATTGATGCAGAAGTCGCATATTTTGAATAAAAATAAATAATTTTGGCCAAATAACTTATTGTTTTTCCTTTAATTTAAAAAGTTCAGCTATTTTCCCGATATACTGTGTATATTCAAAAAAATCTTTCGAAAACGGGTTTATACATATTTTGCATATCATTGGATTTCTTAGGATATAATTTTTAATTTAAATTATTGCTCATTCTTTAACAAAATATATGCTATTAAAATGAGCGGGAGAAAATAGGCCAATATATGAAGCATTAATTTATAAGTTTGGGGTTGTTGTAAACAACCTCCCACGATTTCTCGATTAAATAGAAAACATATTTGAACTGACGCGCCGCGCCTACTTTAATAACAGCTATTAAAATATATGCAAATTATATATCTGTTATAATTGATGCGCATAGTTCAATAGCATTTTCAAGACTTTGTTAACAGTTGTTTTTATGGATCGTGAAATAACGTAAAATATCAAATATACTAACATCAACAAGTCCCCAGTCTGACATATAGATGGTGTCACTTACAAAAAATCCTTACAAGTAGTAGATTGTGACAACCTTCAAACGTCATCTATTAAAATCTCATGAGAATCTGTCTGCTAGTTTCTAAGTTGTACTTTAAATTACGCTATTTTCGTTATTTTCAAAACCTAGGAAAAAAATAATTTCTTGTGTTGATTAAGAATTGTTTTTTAATGAAGAAAAATACCGTTGAAGCAAAACAATGGCTTGATAAATATTACCCGTATTCTGCCTCAGGAAAATCAACCATGATTAATTGGTATACTGAATTCAGACGTGGCCGAACAAGCACCGATGTTGCTGAATGCTGTGGTCACACCAAAAATTCACAAAATTATTTCGCAAAACCGTAAAGTAAAGCTGCAGGAGATAGCTAATATCATGAAGATATCGAAAGGAAGTGTTTACACCTTTTTGCATAAACATTTGTGAATGTATAAATTTTGCTATCCAAATAGGTACCGCGTTTGCTCACAATGGACCAAAAACAACAACGTATTAATGATTCTTAGCAATGTTTGGAGCTATTTAAATGAAATAAAAAGCATTTTTTTCATACGGTATGTGACAATGAATGAAACATGGATCCATCACTACACTCCGCAGTCGGCGGTCAGCTGAGTGGACAGCAGCCGATGAAAGCAGTTCAAAACAACCAAAAACACAACCATCTGCAGGCAAGATTATGGCTTCTGTATTTTGGGATGCGCATAGAATATTGTTCATCGATTATCTCGAGAAAGGTAAAACCATCAATAACGAATATTACATAGCGTTATTGGTGCATTTGAAGGACGAGATCGAAAAAAAGGCTCCAAATGAACCAAAAAAGTACAGTTTCACCAAAACAATGTACCGGGCGTCGAATTGTTTCCTCATATACCGTATTCCCCAAATCTGACTCAGCGACTATTTCCTGTTCTCAAACCTCAGAAATATACCTATAAAAAAGGTGTAGGAATGTCAAAAAAGCGTTGGAATTATTGTATTGCTCTTCAAGGAGAATATATCGATATATAAAGTAGAAATTTTCATTGTGTTCTATTTGTCAGACCGGGGACTTATTGACCGATGTCAATGACCGATGATGGTTCAGATTGATTAAAGAATCGCTTTGAAATGTGGAGTTTTTCCTGCTTGTTCATAAATAAATATCCATAAATAATTGTTCATAAAAATATCCTTCTTCCGTGCTCCACCCAGAAATTTTTGTCGATTCCTTCAGTAGGAATCATTTGTAAAATGGGCAATTTTTTTTTATATTTTTAATATTCTCCACGAGCCCAATACCCAACATTTTGTGTAAAAGCTTTATTTGTTAGTAAATGTAAGCGATGAGAGCAACTTCCGAATAACTTCTTCAGTAATGTTACACTAATAACAATTGTTAGTTGTAAAAACCAGAATGAAAAAAAAAATTGCAAAATTATTTAAAATTGGCATAGTTATATAGCAATTGTCTATTTAGTGTGAGATAAATACTGTTCTTGTGTATTTAGTATAAAAAAAATGCAAATGAATATACATTATTAAGTAGCATATTTCAACCGCTGATGCAAGGGTTTTATTACAGCTCTTCTTGATTGCGATTTTGTGATTAATATAGACACAAATAAAGCCACAACGTGTGTATGTACTGAATATCACAGCGTTCACCTTTTATTTGAATATCTGAATAGAATGTGATCGTTTTCTATACTATATCGAAATATTGATGTACATTTGAACCACTCAAACGATTTGTTGAGTTTTAATATCAAGACGTGAATTCGATTAGAAGAACAGATGTTTGACCAATTTTTTATATTCAAATAATATTAATATTTTAAGTATTAATATTTGAAGTACTTATCCCTCTTGTATATATTTGAATCAAGTTAAAAGTCGTAGTACTAAACTCGAAGAGATTTACTACTAAATACCAAATCACTTTTTTAAACTTTTCGACGCACATGTTAACCTAATAATGATGCTAGTAATGATGATGGTAATATAGTTAGCGAAACGCGCGTCGAGAAGTTTAAAAAAACTGATTTAGTATTACTGGTAAATATTCGAATTTAGTGTTTCGCACCCATCGTTTCAATAGATGATATTAACTGAGGTAGCTGATACTTGATAGAAATTCATTTTAAATAAATAAGCAAATATTAATACCTAAAAATTTCCACTATATGTAAAATTGTATATATATATATATATATATATATATATATATATATATATATATATATATATATATATATATATATATATACATATATATATATATATATATATATACATATATATATATATATATATATATATATATATATATATATATATATATATATATATATATATATATATATATATATATATATATATATGTTTCGACACACAGTGCCTTTTTTAAATACAAACTATGTTAAACTAACAATGAGAAAAGTAATTATAACCTAAACTGTCCATCGACTTAATAATACCATAAACATGATGGCGAGGAAAACCTATTTTTGTCAACGTCTAGGAGGGCAATATAAGTTTAGTAACTTGCTAGTCTTGCTAGTCATTTAGCAAAATATTCATTTTTTTCTTTTATTAATTTCTGGGTTCACTAAAAAATGTAATTTTTTGAATTTATTCTCATTATATAACATTATAAAATAATCATTAAAAGTATGTTTTTCTAACATTAAGTGGTTAGAATAATGATTATTATTTTGTTGGTTAATCTAACTTCTTTTATGTTCATTGAGCCTAGTAGAGAACGATCTTCCTGTTTGTCCAACATAAGCTTTTGGACACGATCCGCACTCAATTAAATATACTCCTGATTTATAGAGTTTGTTTGTTTGACTTTTATTGTTTTTAATGAGGCGTCCAAGACCATTGTTTATTTTAAAAGTAATATTTATATTTTGGATAAATGTCACGACACTAATTTGGTAACTTTCCCGTATATGTAATATTTTTGAACACTGCATTCTTAATATTATTGACCCGATATATAAAATTAATGACTTTATTATATTTTTTTTTAATAATTATTTTATTTATAATGTTTGGGTCGTATCCGTTATTCACTGCGATCTGCTTGAGGACATTTAATTATGTATTATTATTGTCTATTGACATGGAGATATTTAATAATATATGTATACATGTGTTAAATGCTGCGATATTTTATAAATAAGGATGACAAGATTTATTGCGCATAACTAAAGCTGTATGTGATGGTTTATGAAAAATAGCAAAATCATGTTTATTGTCTTTTCTTGTAATTGTTAAGTCTAAAAATTTAATACTATTATGTTGCTCTTCTTCAACTGTGAATTTAATGTTCTTATGTTAAGAATTTATGTGGGTTAAGAATTGATATAATTGTCTATCAGAACCTGTAAAGAAATTAGAATGCCATCAACATATATGTACCAGTAAAGTGATGATTTAAACAACTGATGTTGATTTATCTTATTTTATTAGTTGTCCAAAAAAAATTCCTCCAGTAAAGGGCTTAAATGATTCCCCATTATCAAACCGTCATTAGAAACATAACATCAATAATCAAATTCAAAATAATTCTGATCCAACGTAATTGACAGCAGTTCTAAAACGTCTAATTTCAATATTGAATTGGCTTTATTTTTAGGAAGTAATTTGTCAACTAAATCTATTACACACCTGTTTGGTGGTCGGGAATACATTTTTAGAATGGCCTATTTTGGTTTAAAATTATATATACTGTAAAATTATTTTAATGAGTTTATTTGATAATCTGATTGAAGGATCTGTAGCAAATGAGACTGCTGGTCTAATTAGGTAATTGTCTTTGTGTAATTTTATTATCAAGTATAATTTTGGTGCCTCAGGATTCATCATTATTAATTGTTGTTTCTTGCAATCGTAAATCGATCCAAAATACATGTGTCTAACAAATAACAACAGGACAGAGTCAGCAAAGAAAGGACAACTACAAGGTTTGAAGAAGTGGCTACTTGAAGATAGAAAAAATCAACATAACAATAGGAATATATACTGCGTTTATCTTAAAATGATACATAGTTTTAGTTATTAACCCATAGACTAAACAATATGGAGTTCGATATTTTGAACCTACAAGTAAAGCAACAAATTTCCAACATCATTAACAAGAAGTTCATAACGCAAAAGAAGAAATTAGAAAACCTGCTATCCAAGAAAGAAACCTATTACAAATTACACCGAACACCAATTTTTCAAGAGATTCGTCAACCTTATAGATTACAATTTAATTAATCAATAATCTCAATTGCTTCACAGAGGTTTTCAATATAAGATAAAGCCCAAAGACAATAAACGTTGCAGAGAACACCTTGAAGTGGAGTGCAAACTCGTTCTATCAAATTCAGGCATATCACAACAACACCTAATGGTTCACAGAATTAAAAGTCTTCCATTTAAAAACTTAGGAAAAAATCAGATCGATGAATACCATATAGCGAAAAGGATTAATAAGATCAAAGAAAACAACATCATAATGACAAGAGCGGATAAGTGTAAGTCCATTGTTGCGGTGTCTAGAGATATATCAAAAACTAATATTTGTTTTTTAAATCAGGGTAATTTAACAAAATTAATTCTGATCTTACGAATACCTTTCTAAAACGAATAAAACAAATAATAACAGATTCGTCTAATTTTAACGATTACGACAAACAACAATTAATAATGATGAATCCTCAAGCACCAAAATTATACTCGCTTATAAAATTACATGATGATAATTACCCAATTAGACCAGTAGTTTCGTTTGTTAAATAATAATTTATTAATCAGTAGTTTCATTAATTAAATCAATTCTTAAGTCACATACATTATTTATATAAGAAAATTAAATTCACAATTGAAGAAAAACAACATAACAGTATTAACTTTTTAGACTAAACAATTTTTAAGAAAAGACAATAAACATCATTTTGCAATTTTTCATAAAGCATCGCATACAGATTTAGTTATGCATAATAAATCTTGCCATCCTTATTCACAAAGATGGCAGCATTTAACTCATTTATACATAGATTTTTAAATATCCCCATGTCAATAGATATTTATAATAAATAATTAAATGTCATCAAACAGATCGCAGTAAATAACGAATACGACCCACGCATTATAAGTAAAATAATTAATAAAAGAATGTTAAAAAAGTGGTTAGAATAATGATAATAAAACCAATAATTTAATATATCCGGTAATAATAAAGTTACCAATTTAGTGTCGAGACATTTATCCGAAACAAACAATATTAATATTGGTTTTAAAACAAACAATAGCTTTGGACGCCTCATTAAAAAAAAAGAAGTCAAACAAATAAACTCTATAAATCAGGAGTTTATTTAGTTGTGTGCGGGTCATGTACAAAAGTTTATGTTGGACAAACAAGAACATCTTTCTCTACTCAGCTTAACGAATATAAAAGAAGTTACACTAAACAACAAAATAATTCTCTTTATGCTAACCACTTATTGTTAGAAAAGGATACTTTCAATAATGATTTTAAAATGTTACATAATGAGAATAAATCCAAAAAATTAATCTTTTACAGAGCCTAGAAATTAATAAAAGAAAAAATTTTGATCTTTTGCTAAATGACCAGCTAAACTTGAATGATTCCCTGTTATTAATCTTATATTGCCCTCCTAGATGTTCACAAAAAATGTGGTTTCTCCATTATCATATTTTATGATATTAATAGGCCGATTGATAGTTTAGGTTGTAATTACTTTTCTCTTAGTTAGTTTTTTATATAACATAGTTTGTATTTGAAAAAGGCGCTGTGTCGAAACAATTGTTATACATACAATTTTAAATGTAGTGGAAATTTTTAGATATTAATCTTTGTTTATTTATTCAATAAATGCATTGAACTGTCGTATTGTTGATTTGAACAGTATTTTCCAGATTTATTCGTGAGTGTCCTACAAAAATTATCGAAGATATCAATTTATTCTTAAGTATGTTCTTGATAAACAGAAATCAATTCTTATTGAATTGCATTTAGTTCATTATATACTAAAATATCTAAAAATAAGGTTAAATATAATACTTTAAATGTATTACTTCACGAAAAGCCATATATAGGGTGATATAGTGTGCTTAAAGTTTAAATTATATACGATGCAATAATAATGATATGCAGGATGTAACGGAAATAACTATCGTACATTTAATCTACTATTCTCCACATAACTTGAAGTTCCTTATAACAACCCAAAAACCTTTAAAAAAAAATTGTAAACTTTTTAAATCACTAATCGAAATGCTATGACAAAAATTATAATTTTAAATGAATATGTGTATATTTTAAACAAATTTCAACTCTTTAAAGAATAAACTACAAATAAGCTAATAAATATTAATAAAATATTTTTTTTTTAATTAAAAATTACGCACTTTAGTGTTATTCAAAAGACCTACAAAAAGTATTTACGGAGCAGCTCTCCAAAATTCCGTAGGGGGCAAAATTCCAATTACGGGCAACGATACCCAGAAACGCCGCTTCCAGCTCAGCAAACATTTGCACAAGTTTAAACTTTTGGATAATGGTAGTGTGGTTCCAAAATTTCAAGAACGTGGGCGGAAGCGGGACTCGCTCCTAAAGTTGACGGAACAATTCTTGTTGAAGAGGGTACTACCTGACACACACGAAGAATTGCGCGATAAGTTACACCGTTATCATATACCAACGGTACAAGCACATTTAACGGTGAAAAATATTGTAAAATATTTATTAACTAAAAACCAAAGCAATCCAAAATTTTTATTCAATATTTTATCAACCGACGATTGATTTTCTCGCAAAGGGCTTTTTTCACAAAGAGTGGGATTTGGAATTTCCATAATTTTCACAGCTGGGCAGATGAAAATCCCCACGGAGATAAAATATAAATTACAGGATACAACTTGTAGTTGCCTTTGTGCTTCATTTTAAAGTTCTGATACTCTTATGGGATATGGTTCTGATACTGAATGGCTCTGATACTGGATAATTCTGATACTCTTTAAGTTTTATATAATTTTCGAGATAATATATAGCTATAGTTCGGAGCGAAGCAGTGAGGGTTGTACTTCTTATAAATACTTCCATCACTTAAGTATAGGTAAATTTGCACACACTGGTTCATTGAAATAGCAGTAAAAACATTAATCGAAAAATGGTTTTGTCCGCCAACCATACTAAAATATATATTATTGATTATGTTTGCTATATATATGACATTAACGAAAACAAAAATCCAAAAATTCATCGTATATTTGATATATAAAATATAATAGAGATTTTGCCGCGTGTTATAACACTCTGTAACTTTTTTTTCTCATTTATTTGGGGTTTTCGCCCCTATCTAAATCTCAAAAAATACCTGTTCTTATGTAAAGAAAGAATCACTGGGTAAAAACAAAAAACCAAACGGAGACAAATTTCTCAGTGATTCTTTTTTGTAATAAATTTGCCTAACGAACAAAATTTTAAAGATATAAAAATGTTATTAAAAAATTTTCAAACTTTAAACTTTAACGTTTCGGAGGGTCCTCTCCCCCCGTTTTCAAAACTAAACTAAAAAATAAATTATATTAATTTGTAATATATAAAGTAACGAGTGAAAGTAATTTCAGTGATTCTTTCTTTACATAAGAACAGGTATTTTTGGTATATTTTGAGTTTGATGATTGGTCTCCTTGAGATAAGATATTCAGGCGCACTGTATAGGTACACACATGCTTCAGATTTGTTTTAGGTTGCAATTAATAGGAACAATCGATCAACAGTAATAAAAGGTAATTTAAACTGAGTTTCCTCATTACAATCTAAAATATTTTTGAAACGCCACCGTATTTCTCAACGGCAACAGATATTTCTAAGCTAGCAACATAAACAAAAATAGTCATGGAGCAATATACGACAGAACTGTTAAAAACGGAGGGGCAGCGGTAAATGATACGCTCCTGTCGAATGTTCGATGCTAACTATATTCGTATGGTAACATGACTAGTTTGACATTTGTATAATTGAATAAGTGTCCGCTAGATGTCTCTCATGAATTTTTGATATAAATTCCAACACCCTCACTTATTAAAAATTAAACAAATACTTTCAAGTATGTTTTAGTCCTAATTTTGACACAAACTTCACATTTGTTACACTAGGTAAATTTTTGGTCAGAATATCAGCAATCATATCATTGGTAGGCAAATACTTTATACTTATAATGTTTGCTGATACATCATCCCTTACAAAGTGATGTCTAATATCAATGTGCTTTGAGCGTTCATAAAAAATTGAATTAACAGACAATTTTTGAGCAGCTTGGTTATCATTAAATATTGTTATACAATCCAACTTTCCTGTCAACTCAGAAAACAAATTTCTCAAATATATGGCTTCTTTAGCAGCCTCGCTTAGAGCCATATATCCAGCTTCTGTGGTAGAGAGAGCCACAGTATTTTGCTTATAGCTTTTCCATGATATACTACCACCACAAAATATAAAAGCTTAACTTGTATAAGATCTACGATGGTTTTTATCATATCCCCAATCTGCATCTACATACCCTTGCAAATCTAAATCATCCCTTATAAATGTCATACAATGACTTTTAGAACCTTGCAAGTATCGTAGCACTCTCTTAACACATTTCGAAGTATATGTATTGCTACAGTTATTGTATTGACTCAAGAAACTTACACAATAAGAAATATCGGCTCGTGTTAATATAGCTAAATACATTAATCTACCAATTAACCTTTGATATAATGAATTTTCCTCTTTGTCACTTGAATTACATTCATCATAATCAAATTTCTCCATGGGAGTATTTACCGGCTTGCATTCACTCATACTAAAACTTTTAAGAACTTGATTTATATAATTTTCTTGATTCAATGATATCCAATTATCTGTTTTACATATTCTCATTCCCAAAAAATATTTAACTTCCCCTAAATCTTTGATTTTAAACACAGGTCTTAATTTATCCTTAACAATTTTAGTATTTTCTACATTGTCAGAAAAAATTAAAAAATCATCTACATATAAAGCTACAATCATCAAGGACTTGTCATCCTTCTTCGTATATAGGCATGGTTCAAAGTTTGATCTTTTAAATCCTAGTTCCATCAAAATATTGTTAACTTTATAATTCCACACCCTCGATGACTGCTTTAAGCCATAAATTGCCTTATTCAATTTACAAACTTTGTTATTTTCAATAACAAAACCTTCAGGTTGTGTCATGTAAACTTTTTCTTGCAAATGCCCATTTAAGAGAATGCAGTCTTAACATCAATGTGAGTTATTTGCAAGTTCAGTTTAAATGACAAAGCCAGAAGCAACCTTAAACTACTAAATCTAATCACTGGCGCAAAAGTCTCATCATAATCAATACCTGCCTTTTGTGAAAAATCTTTTGCCACTAACCGAGCACGATAATTTATTTTATTCTGACTGTCACACTTTTTTTTGAAAACCCATGCATGATTTTCTTCTAATGAACTCATTTCCTGCTCCATTGCTTGCTGCCAACATAGCCTATCTGGTCTGGAAAACGCTTCTGACACCGTTATGGGAACATCTTCTAGATCTATATCACCAATATACATGTATCTAACATAGTCATCAAAATTCTTCGGTTTTCTTTACCTTTTTGACCGTCTAGTGGACTCACACTGGAAAATCACTATCATTAGAATCATCCTTGTGACTTTCAGAGTCATCATCCATGAGCTCATTGCTGTCTATAGATGTCTCCCCCACTGGTTCAATATTCTCTGAAGGATTATCAGTGATCATGATTGAAGTTTTTTGTTCCTTTTCTTTTTCTATTATAATGACATCTCTGCTTATAATAATGTCTTTTGTGTTTGGATCATAGAGTCGGTAACCTTTTATATTTTCATCAAATCCAACAAGTATCATCTCTCTGGATTTTTTTTCAAATTTTCTACGTTTTTCTTTTGGAATATGAAGCATCACTTTACTTCCAAATATGCGTATATGGCTTACATTTGGTTTCTTACCATTGCATATAGAAAAAGGTGTACTCTTATTTAAACCCGCTGCCACACTGCGATTACGCAAGTAGACTGCAGTATAAACGGCCTCTACCCAAATTTTTTTGACAAATCTGCATCGAAAATCATACATCTTGCCTTTTCCACAATTGCCCTGTTCATTCTTTCAAGCATCCTATTTTGTTGTGGAGTAGAAGGGTTAGTCTTTTGATACAATATGCCAGATCTTCGAAGAAATATTTCAAATTGTTCGCTACAAAATTCTCCACCATTATCACTTCGTAGTATTTTTATTTTCTTGTTACATTGATTTTTAACCATATCTTTAAATTCTTTAAAGAAATCTATGACTTGATCTTTTAAGAAAATAAACAAAATCCATTCTACTATAATCGTCTTCAAATAATAGCAAATACCTTGTAATAGCAAATACCTTGATCCTCCAATAGAAAGTTCATCCATTGGTCCACATATATCAGCATGTACCACTTCCAACAAGGATTCTGCTCTGTTGCCTTTGTTGGTAAATGGAAGTCTTGATTGTTTCCCTTGACAGCAAACCTCACAAACTTTACTTCTGTTTAAGTTGTCATTATACGTAAGCCCTTCAACTGCTCCCTGCTGCATTAGTTTAAAATCTGTGTAATTTAAATGAGCAAACCTCCTATGTAAAATATCAGCTGTTACTGTTAAGTTAATTACAAATTTTTGATATTGTTTTACATATTTCAGTTCATACACATTATTTTTAATGTCAGCTATAGCAATAAGACCTTTGTCTGTCAAAAGCCCAATCATCGTAATTTTCTCTACCGAGAAGTTTTGGCACACTGGATAAGTAATTTCGTGCCATTTTCGAGTTCTGCACTATTCGACGACGTTAAAAAATCACTTACCGATACTATGCGAGAACAAAACCGCGTGGGTCTGGGTCCATAACCTGTTAAAAACGGAGGGGTAGCGGTAAATTATACGCTCCTGTCGAATGTTCGATGCTAACTATATTCGTATGGTAACATGACTAGTTTGACATTTGTATAATTGAGGAAGTGTCCGCTAGATGTCTCTCATGAATTTTTTATATAAATTCCAACAGAAACAACGTGATAAAATTATCCAGTAATTAGCCTTTTATGAAAATGATCGGTAGAGGAAAAGTGCATTACGTGCTTTACGTGAATGTTTTTGAGCGCAAAATCGACCTTCTGGAAGGACAATTTGGAATGTGGTCCAAATATTCGAGCAAACTGGATCCGTAGCTAACATCAAAACCTCTCGGCATGCTCGTAGAGGTCCTTCGGAGCTAAATATTGCAATTGGTCACGAAATGTATACTCAAAAGGCGACTGTTTGGTGTGTTTTTTGATTAATTTTTTTCGAGTGTTTTGGAGAACGTTGTCACGGTTAATGGCATTCGCTGTCGGAACATGGTAACAGATTTCTAGGAGCAGTTGGAAGATATGGACATCGAAGATCTCTGATTACAACAGCACGGTGTCACCTGCCACGCAGCATGAGAAACAATACAATTACTGCGCAGCAAGTTTCCAGGTCGCATAATTTCACGTAACGGCAATTTCAATTGGCTGCGGCGATCATGTGATTTAACTCCCGCAGATTTTTTCCTTTGGGGGTATCTGAAGAGCAGAGTCTACAAGAATAAACTACCACCATAGCTAAAACAGGAGATCATACGCCAAATAGACTGCATAGAACCTGAATTGTGCCGCAGACTGGTCGAAAATTGTCACAAACGGATTATGTCATGCCACATGAACCGCGGCGGTCATTTATATGATATAATTTTCATACATAATTGTAATGACTAACCTCAAAGGGCAAATATTTTTTATATTTCTCAATTTCTCAGTGTTCTTCTTTAATACCTTTATGCGGAAAGTCAAATTGAATTACCTTTTATATAAAATACAATTATATACTAAAATACGTCGATAACTACTTAAACAAAATTTAGAGTCATCACTAAAGCAAAAATAGGCTCAATTCAATTTCGATTATAAATCCATTTCGGTTTTAACTAGGCATCATACTAAATGATTATAAAGGATGAGAAGCACGCATTACACCAGCAAGTAAATGTCGATTAACCGTCATCATCGAAGCAGTGCTACCTGTAACTATGACAAAAGCATGACCCATTTGCTGGGATCGGTCGTGTCCATTTTGTATACTAAGGCAACTAATATGTCGTTCGTTATGTCATACCTCAAGAACGACTAGATTCTAAATTTTGTTTATAACATTAATCCTCAAATAATCTTATTGAGGATGGGAGACCTCATAACGGCAGAAGCAGCAACATAAAATTGTCTCGAAGTTTTACGATAACTTAGTCCTTTTGAGGCCCTCTTGGTATATACAGCGTGTCGCATTTAAGATGTAGACACCCGCACATTTTCACTATTTGAAGGAATACAAATTTGAATTTTTGCACTGTCAGACAGATTGATTATTTGTATTATGAAAATTATTGTGATATACTATATACTTTTTCCTAAATTTGATCAATTACCAAAAATTGTTTTTCAATAATAAAATAATTATTCCTTTGTAAGAATTTATTCTATTGAAATATTTGAATACATGACACTATTGACAATGTTTCATGTTTTTACCCACCATGGCACACTAATTTTCAAATTAAACAAATAAACTCGTAATAATTTTTTTGTATAGACCAAAATAATGAAACAATTAAAAATGTGAATTTTATCATGAAACTCGATATAAAGGGTTAAAATAATATTCCGAATAATTTTTTCTAATAACCTTTTTCAATATCGCTAACGCGAAGCAAAATATTCAGGATTGACCTTGTTTGTGAATTTGTAGTAGGCTGAGTTTAAAGTTCAGGTTTCAGTTGAGTATCTTAAAAAATGAGACCCATCCATCTGTATGACTGTGCAAAAATTCAAATCTGTATTCCTTCAAATAGCGGAAATATGGGGGTGTCTTCATCTTAAATGCGACACACTGTATATTTGGAAATAGCCTCCAGATTTGCGGTTGCAATCGAATCCCGTGGAACCTTCTTACAATTTAATATTTCATTATACATTTTACATTTTTATTAGATTTTCACAAACATTTCATTGGTTTTGTGATCTCTATCCAGAGTTAATAAAAGTCTCTATCTTAGAGTTTGGATAATATTTCTTAAGCATGTATTTCGGTGTGTTTTATAATATTTCTAATTACTAATAATAATGCTTTATTAGCCCAACAGGATAACCCAATTACAGAGCTAATTACTAATATCTAATGTAATCAATTACGAAATATAATAATAATTACACTAATCTCTACAATATTGAACAAAATAACATATTATAACAGAAAAAAATTAAATAAAATAAAATTCAAAGGGAAAATGAAGTAAACAATATATTAATTAGGTTGAAAGTAATTGTCTATACTGAAAATAAAGTAAAGTTACACAAATAAAAACGGTATTACCTTTAATAAATATAACAAAAACAAACTCAATCATTGTCTCATAAAGTAATTACGCACACATATGTGGCGCCATGAACTATTATTCATATCACAATCCGCTGAAATACTATTAAAAATAGAGCACATAGAGTATAACGGCGATTTAATGGAAACATTGTTCAAAGCCAGATTCAAATAAAATGACAACGCAAGTCTAGACTCCAACCTCATTATCGAAAGCTCAACTGACCAAGCAAGAATGGACTATCAATTTTATTATGCAACAATTTGTATAAAAATTTCACAGAATGATAATATCTTCTTAACTCCAATGATTCAAAATTATTTATAATCAGCAGCTGATGATGATCAAAGTCTCTTCGCGGGTAAACGACAAATGATTTAAAGTAAAGAAACTTTAAAAATCGCGGTTGTACATCCTACAAATGTTTCTTATGGTTTTTGTAATATGGGCTCCACACCACAGAACCATACTCAATTTTAGATCTAACACAAGCATAGAACAAACTCTTTAGAGCATCACAATTATCAAATGATCTACAATTACGAATTATAAACCCAAGCGATTTAAACGCACTATTCACTACATTATGTATGTGATTCACAAAAGAAAGCTTTGTAGCGAAAGTTATTCCTAAATCTTTAAAATTAGGGACTTGTTCCAGATTACAGGCGTTTATGGAATAATTAAACTTAAAGTTATTTAACTTATTAGAAAATGATACTACTTTGCACTTCTTATATTCTTACAATATTCAATTGAAGCCCATTCAACTCACACCATTTATTTACTTTTTCCAAATTTCTCTGCAGCCCCTACAATCCTGGATGTTATTTACAACTCTAAAAGTTTTAAGTTTCATTACTAATACTTCCCTTCACCTATAAAATAATAATGTAAACATTGTCAGTATTTTACACTTTAGGCTTGACTTAGCGGTCACCGTACAGTTGCGATATTACCATACAGGGTATCTTGAACTGTATGGACCAAATTTCATTACCGTATTCTATGGCTAAAAATAAGAATACTTTAAATTTTAGGCGAATAATGCGTCCTAAGGAGGTAGCGTTCTAAAAAAGAATCTTGAAGGCGGATTTTCCAAAATATTTCCGAAATCATTTAAAATAATTTATTAAATTTAGCCAATGGAACTTTGGACGTCGAAACAAACCGTGTATTTCAAATTTCAATCAAGGAGATTCATTCAAGGAGATTCATAATGAGAGGTCCAAGGTAAAAATGGTTCCATTTTTTTAAACTTATTTTTTTTATTTTAATTACAGATTATGAATATTTTGACTATTTTACGTAAAAGAGGTATTCTTAATTCGCCCCGATAGAATGCACTGTTTTTGAGTAAATCGCTTTTTAACTTAACTTTTAACACAATAAAATAAATAAAATTTTAGTATGCGATATCAAAATAATATTTATTTGTTCCGCAATTCCCTTTTTTGGATGTTCTTAATGTGCAAAGTGTTAAAATTCATAAAAAAATAGGGCATTAGTAAGATATTATCATGTTTATATTTAGTAATGGGGAATACGCTGATATTAATTTTATCTACGGATAATGTAATTGAAATATAAAGGCCGCAGTCCACGAATGTCACAGACGATTTCCTAATAGACGGTTTTTATTCGAGCACATTAGAATTTTAGAAACTTTGAACTTAAAAGGCTGAGTTGAACAACAATGATAAATTAAGAATCCGAAGAGCTACCCAACAGCGGCGTGGTCAAGCTATTACTGCAAGTTTTTAAAAATAAAGTTTTCCGAGTTCTAAAAAAGAACAACAGCAAACCTTTCCTTTGAACAAAATCAAAATCTTCAACTAGGTGATGCTGAAAGGCGTATGCAATTTTGTAACTAGGTTCATGATAATCCTCATATAATCCGCCCTATGGCTTTTCAGGAACAGTTCAGTGTTAATGTGTGGTGCAGTGTTATTAACGGTACTCTTTGTGTGCCTAACATTTTTCGGCCGCAATTAAATGGAGCACTATTTAATAATTTTAGGTGACAATTTTTTCGAATATCTTGAAGAGGTTTCACTTAATTTAAGGAATTAATGCTGGTTTCAAATGTACGGTGTTTTAGCACATTATGCTGTTGAAAATCGTATGTGGCTGAATAATAATTTCCCCGGGCTCGGTTAGGGCCAGAACCATAGCCACCCCGTTCACCGAACCTAACTCCTCTTGATCCTTACGTCAGGAGGCATTTAAATGATGTAGTCTAGTAACCCTTTTAATACCAGAAATAAGTTGATCCGAAGAGATCAAGACACGTGTCAGCAGATGCGCGAGCCAGAGGCAGAGGCAGACCCCCTTAGGACGCATTATTCTACTAGGATTTATATGACAAACTACCACTAATTTTAGCCATATTATACGCTGATAAATTTTGGTCTATACAATTCGGGAAACCCTGTATAGGTGGGTTTAAGCAAAATTTTTAAATTATCTCGTTAATGAAATTAAAATTGAATTAGGAACAATTGATCATTGTACTGGAAACAATTGATCATAGTATTGTTAAAAATTGGAAATACTTTGTTAATTTTATTTATTAGGTAATTCATTTTTGTTATATGTTGGACTATCAAGATAACAATTAGCGCTGGGTCAAATTTAAATAAAATATAAAAGGTAGCTTTGAAAGGAATTTTAAACTGTTCTGTTCAGAAACTATTTATCCAGTGAGCTAGTTGTAAATTGTGGCCTAACTTTTTGGGCTTTATACAAACTGATTCAGATTTGGAACTGGAACCAAAATTTATTCATAGAATCGGGTGTTGTTGGAGTAGTGAAAATTGATGCCAAAGGTGCGTTTAGCAAAGTGAGAATCGCTAGAAACTTGGGTATGGATTAATGCTACCGTTAGACAATCAATTGATAGTTGAGACTTACAGTGACTGGAATGAATTTTGTCTTTCATGGGCATACCCTGGTTTATGAATTAAGCTTATATACCTTGTTTTGCCCAATCGAAACGCGGAGATTATATACTTCTGTCATTATTGTTATTACTGCTTAATAGATAACAGTTCTATTTTTCTTGATTTTAAATAATAAGTATATAATATAATAAGTAATAAAATATAAGTATATCATTTTTACATAGGCCTACATTTAATAATAAATGATCATTTTAATAATTATTTAATTTATTTAATTGGGGTAGGCAATATTTATTAATTAATGAAAATTTATTGAATAAAACAGAAGTAAGACTTAGTTAATATTTTTACTATATTAGAAAACAGTACGACAATTATTTCGACACACAGTCTCTTTAAGATTATACTTTTAACATTGTACTTTCATATCTGAAGGAGGCACTGTGTGTCGAAACAATAGTCATACTATTTTCTAGTAGAATTGTAGTAGAAATTTTGACATTGGTCTTAGTTCTTACAACTATTTAATTGTTTATGTCCGAAAATACCTATCTTTAGATAAATCGCTCGGAGAAAAAAGAACATTTAATTTAACCATAGGTCGTGGTATTTGTACATCTACAATTATTGTATTATTTCTCTTTAATAGTTAATCAGCTTTGGAAAACAAAAATCGTACCCCAAATCAGATAAATATGGGGAATGGTCGATACGTTTTTATTAAAAATATCGCATACATTCTTGGGTTTGTGAACTCTTCTCTTTTACACCCTCAATTTCCTATTATTAGAACTGCAATTGATCGACCAGGCTCTGAATCGTTTCCAATATCCCTCAACATGAAGAAATTAATTACTTTACTAACATAAGCAGTATAAATGATTTTGAATGTTCTTGTATTATTATTATTAGACTCATTCAGTAATCTTCTCCATAAAATGGATTGTGTAACTTAGTCCAAAACGTACAAATTAAATTCTTGTGTAAAGATAGATTAATGCCTAAAAAAGTAAAAGCTGTGTATCAAATCCCATTCTAAATAGTCTCATAGCAGCTGGTGTAGCTGCTATGAGACTATTTAGAATGAGCATTAGCATATAAGTACAAAATGAATTACAGACCACTCTACTCTACTATACGGGAGATCAATTTAGACATGTAATACAGTTAAATGATGTAGATTAAAATAGTGGAAGCAAGCAATTAATGTAAATAGTAATTTTTTTTAAAAAATTGACGTAAGATTAATGAGAGATATTTGATTGATGATGTTTCACTTGCACATTATTTTAACTATCTCCATACATAATTAAAGTTAAGAAAATTATTTTTTTACAAAGACTTTTTTTTACAAAACAGTCTACTGCATTAGCAAATTAGTCCTTTCATTTATTTAGATTAAAATGTAATAGATTTTATTTGATATTCATAATAATATACAAAAAAATGTCTTTTACTACACAAATTAATTCTAAAAAGTTTTCCAATAAAAATGTCAGAAATTTTAAAAGGAATACCGGCAACTCCGTTTAAAACGTAACTGCACTCATAGACTGCTGTATTCAGTAGATTGTGCCAATTCATTTAATCTGCGTCGAGCATTTGCGAAATGGACTTTAGAAAAATTGGAAGAAGAGGAAGGGTTTCCCATCCTGGGGAAAAAATATTCTTTTCGGACGAAACGCACTTGTGACTTAATGGGTTGGGGTTTCGGGGCTGAAGGAGTGATAAAACCGTATTTTTTAAGGCGTCCATGGAAATCGTCTTAGAGTTATTGGTAAATAATCTACTAACATGTATAATGTGCAGAATGCATAACAAGCTAACATAATATATTTTCCCAGGACTTATATATGTGAATATAAACAATGTTTTCTGTCAACAAGAGGGTCATACATTTATCGAGACAATCGATTTATTGCAAGAAAAATATTCTGAACGTGTTATTTAGCGAAATGCTAATGTCAACAGGTCACCAAGATCATGCGATCTTACGCCTTTGGATTATTTTTTATGGAGTTATTTCAAAATCACTGGTTTCCAGAAATAAATCCTGAACAATTCTGGACCTTAAACCAATGAAAATATATCACGCAATATGTGTGAAAGAGTAATCGAAAATTGAGCCTCCAAAATGCATTCCACCCGACGAGACCAAGTGTGGCATTTCAACAACATTATTTTCAAAACATAATGATGTTGTTTGTTTTACAAGATAAAATAATAATAACCGGATTATCAGTTGTAGATATATTTGCGACTCGTTTTAAATTTCATCTACATTTTATATTTTACTCTATTTGACACTTTTACTTTATTTTATCTTCCTCTACATGCGACAGTTATGCTGATTTTATTCATATTTATATAGTGAATCTCATTAATGGCGAACACTAAATTATATCAAATAATTATTGTTAAAGATTTGTAATAATAATAATCATTTTTAGATGCAATCCTGCTTCTAAAAATTATTTGCAATGCCTTTTTGCTGAATCTCCATGATCTCAAGGGGAACATTGACTTATCTCAGAAATCTTAGATATCAAAAGGATTAAGCTCTGTGGGAGTCCGTTCCATGTTTTCGGGCCACACGGTTGCGGTGGTGACGATGGATGTCGTTGGTTGCCTATTGTTGTCCAAAAACATTCGAACAGTTCGAACTCTTTCAAGCAATACAGCCTTTTGCATGGCTTTAAAAAGCCCAAAGTTTTAATATTCTTTATCAGGCTCTTTGGAATAATTTCAGTTGATGACAATACGATCGGTGTTGTTTCCATGCATTTCATATTCCATTGTCTTTTCGCCTGTTGTTGAAGCTCCTTATATTTCAGAATTTTTTCAGTATGTTTTGAAACTAAGGAATAGCTATATCTATAAAGTTTTGTCAATAACAACAATACCGGGTCTGTTTAATTTTTGCTCGGTAAACACTGTTCGGTCCCAATACTATTGTAACTACTGAGCTGTGAATTAGTTATAACTAACTAACTAAATATTATTGTATCTCCAGAACTGGTTGAGGATTGTAACTGTAGTAGCGGACTTTCTCTGATTCCTTTAACTGCAGTTTTATTGCCAATTCTTAATGAAGGATCTTCGCCACTGAGTCGTGGCTTTCTTAATATTATGTTGCTGTAAATGCTTCACAGCCCCCTCTTATATGCTGGATTGTAACGGAGACCCGGCATCCATATCTACATCGATCATCCGCCACACTGCCGTCCCGAACTATATACCATACTTGAGGTACTTTCTGGCAGGTATATCTTGGTTTTGTATTGCCAGTAGGAAACCCTCTGTCTCCTGTCCAGCAGTCAGTTAGTAGCTGGACGCTAATATGTCGTCTTATTTCTGAGTGACCTCATTTAAATGTCTCCCATGCAGAGGCTTTTTCTCTCGATGATTGTAATTTCTCGAGTTCGGTATTTGCATAGACATGAACTTGATCACCATTTAATCGCTGTGGTGTTGATCGATCAACCTGGCATACAGCTTTATGTAGTATAGACGTTTCCGCCTGCTTCAAGAAATATTTCCGCAGATTTCCTATATGTTGGTTCAGTTTTTTACTAATATCGACTAATCCCCTACCGCCTTGTTGTCACGGCAATGTTGTGCGTTCCACTGCACTTCTAGGGCGGTGTTTCTACGATTTTATAAACAGAGTCCTGATCTTCTAGTTAACTATACCAAACGAATAGTTTAACACCAAACATGCATAGGTATTGATAGCCTTACACATGTTTCTGCTATTTAAGTCCGTTCTCAAAAGTAGTCTCACTCTTTTGATAAATTGACAGGTAAGCTCTTCTTTCATTAAGTCGTGATCTATTCGGCGTGTCTGCTTCATACCCACATATTTGCATGTATCTGCAGCCCTCATTGTCTCGATCTTTTCTGGGTCTGAAAAGCATTGTTCAGCAGTTTTCCTCTATTGATGTTTAATATGCGGCATTTCTCCAGTCAAAATTGCATTCGTATATCTTTGAAGAATTCTTCCACTATTTTTAATATTTGTTGTAGGTGACTCTTCGATGACGCAAATAATTTCAGATCATCTATGTAGAGTAAATGGTTTACCCCATAATTTCCGTATTATTTTTCAAACCAAAACCATATTTAGTGGAGTTCAGTCGGTTTGGATTCTGGTTCTCCACACTGACATGAAGCTCTTCAAGAGATTTATTATTGGGTGATTTATTTTATAGATATTTAAGATTTCTATAAGTCATTCGTGTGGTACAGAATCGCAAACCTTCTTATAATCGATATATGCCATACTAATATTTCGTTTCTTTGAATACGTCTGATTGCAAATGACTAAATCAATAACCAATTGTTCCTTGCATCATATTGCTCCTTTAGTACAGCCTTTCTGTTGCACGGCGATGATATTATTGCGTTATGTGCATATATTGGATCACCAATGCAAGCTGTTAGGATTTTGTATATAGCGGGGAGGCAGTTTATGGGGCGATATTTTGTAGGATCTTGAGTGTGTTGAGTTCCTTGAGTTAGAAATAATGGTGTATTTTGTGGCTGGACTAATATTTCGTTAATGATATTAGTTAGTTTATCATATGTGCACCATAATTTCTTCAGCTAGTAATTTTGCAGTCAGTCAGGCGCTGGTACTTTCCAGTTTTGAAGTTGTTTAATTACATTGGAAACCTCATCGATTGTAAATGATTCATATTTCATTTCTTCGCAGATTTAATAGGCCCAACGTTCCTCTCTTATTTAGCAAGCGTTGTCGTTGTGTGAATTCTTTGTACTTAGCTGGTGGCTTCACCATTCCGCTATCTGTTCTTTAGTAGGGAAGCCATTAATCGGGTTACTAGCAACTGAATTGAGATTCCTCTAAAAAGTTCTTTCTGATTTCTGAAATAATTTGTTATCCATTTTTCTCTAATTACTTTTCTTGTATTTCTTCAGCCTTGGTAAATATAGTGAATGTTTTTGTTTTAATGTGTTAAGCTACTGTTGGGGTATTCTATTATTTGCGTCCCTCGCAGAGTGTATTTCATTTCGCCCAATGATTATTTCAATTCTTCGTTCTGGTTTTCTAGTTCCGATTCCACTCACCCACTTAGTCAGCTATCCAATATCTGTCCTAACTGAATCAATTTTCTTTACGAGCCTTTTCTCCTAGTGTGGTATCTGAGGTTGTGCCTTTGCATTTGAACTTGCTGTTGTTGGTCTGATCTAAATTCCAATGACTTTAAGTACTGAGATAGCGGCACAGTAGATCAACAGATGTAGTTCCTCTAAGACCTTAGGTTTTGAAACAAGTGGAGGCAGAATATTTTTGTTCAGTTTATTTAATGCAACTGCAAACTTTTTAGAAGCATTTACTTTGGGAAGCGGTGGTCTGCTAAGCGAATCTATGCCTTCGTACTCCGAAATTGATTTTCCAAATTCAAGCAGAAGACATTAATTAACCTGATCAGTGTTTTTTTGCCCGTTGTTCACTAACTACCTCTAAGTGTGTAGCTTGAGTTGTTTGTTCGGACGTTATAATTTCTGGATCGTTATTATTTTCTGAAATATCCTGTTCTGTCACAGTCTGACTCTGGTCAATTTCTTGTTGGATCTCTTGTTTGACCGCGTTTAGTCTAGTTTCTATGCTATATCATTTTCAGATACAATCCCGCTTCTGAAAATTATTTAAAATACTTTTCTGCTAAACTTCCATGAGCTTAGATTATATTTAATATTATTATTTATGACATTATTATTTGTGAGATAAATTTTCATCGAAGGGTACAAAACACCAGATAGGAATTTGAAAAACAATCACGCCAGATTTTTTTTTAATTCGCAGCTCGTTGGATCTTTTAAAATGAAAACGTTACTTCTTTCCATTCTGCTAGATATCCTTTCAAGTTTTCAATCCGAATATTCATAACGCGGAGAAAAAATCTGAGTGGATTTGAACCGAAATGAGGTCCGAAGAACTTTTTTGCCAGTCTTATACCTAATAATTTTATAAATAAACTCTATTTGCAAAAACAAGTTTTGGTTTTCTTATATGATTTGCATGTCGACACGCGTTTCGCTAGCATTAGCATCATTATAGCGTATCATCATTATTTCCGAGTGAACCGATTCCACATATCTTGAAATACATGACGGAGTTACTCGAGTTAAATGGTTTCAATAACAAGATTGTCTCTGAGTTTATCTCCCCTAACAAGACTATGTAAGAAGCAAAATTGTCTTCAGCTTAATAAGCCATATAACATATAGCTGTATGACAGCATTCAAATAGAAACATGCAAGAAAACCATGAAGCGGGATATAGGACCTATTCCATTCAGTCAACTATTTTAATTATTAATGTAACATTCAGTTAACTTCACGGTTCATAATTTCTACAAGCTTCATTAGTTTAGTTTTAGAATTAGATTAAATCGTCTCCCAATGATGCTAACATGATTAGCAAAACGCGAGTCGAGAAATTTAAAAAAGTGGTTCGATATTTAATGGTAAATCTCTTCGTGTTGATCATTATCTTTAGCTCAACAGCCCTCAATGGTCCTCTACCGTCACAATTTTCTTCTTCAATCTGGACCTATCATCCTACGGTTTCCCAATTTGGTAGGCTGATGTTTGTGGCATCGTACATCAACACTGTCTTCTCATCCGAGCCGAGGTCTTCCCGGTTTTCTTCTGCCATCTGGCTACGTAGGCAGCATTCTTCTAGGCATTCTATTAGTATTCCTTCTGATAACGTAACCTGCCCGTTTGAGTCGTCTGAGTTTTATAACGGACACAACATCTCCCTCCGGGCATAGATGTCATATACTTCATTGTTACACCTTAAATATTGTTCTTAGTATTTTTTTCTCGAAGATTAAGAGTAGATTTGCGTGGTACTTATTTTCCATGTTTTCGACGCGTATACGAAAGCCGGCAATCATTATTCTGTATAGTCGGATTTTCGTACTGCGGGTTAAGTTGTGACTACTGAAGTGTTTTCGCAAACCAAAATAACATCTGCAAATCGAAATAGCATCATTCGCACTTTTCGAAGTTGATTGTAGATTCGATATAGATGAACTGACGAGAGGCTTCGAAGTCGTAGCCTACTGAGAGAATTAATAACATACGAGGGTTGCTATTTATGTATCCGGAATTGGCAACAATGGTGTTGCTAGGCGCCATCTCACATAATCATCGTAAAGTTTGACTTTGTTGACTGTATACGTACTCAGAAAGTTTTATCATACGAACGTTATTTGTGTTTTTTAGTGACTTGAAATATTCACGTCAGTCAAAATATGGTATTAACTCATAACAGTTTTCGCGCGAATATTTACAACGATTTTCGATGAGGATTATCTCAATAGCGGTGCATGCATCAACTCACTTCGACTTTTGACGATGAAGCACCACCTACAACCACTATGTATTACTGGTTTAGTGAATTCAATCGTGGCCGTCGTTCGCTCACGGACGAATTTAAAGAAGTTCATCCAAAATCGGTTTTTGTAGCAGAAAACATCGAACAAGCATACACAATATTTTACATCAACATTTAGTTGTGAAAAAGATTTGTGAGCGTTTGACTCCGCATAATTTGACAATCGCTCAAAAAAAGTCCATTGGTGTAAAGAAATGTTCAAAAAATACAATCAAAAGTCGTATATAAGATCTGCACTGATGACAAATCTTGGATCTATGCATATGTACTCGAAAGTAAACAGCAGTCGAGTGTACGGGTCTTTCAAAATGAGCCAAACCCAACAAAAGTTGTTTGCGCAAGAAGCACTTTAAAACAAATGGTCGCCTTTTTTTTTGGGATAAATGGGCATATGGCTACAGTACCACTAGAGGTTTGTAGAACGGTCAATTCTGAATGGTATACAACAATTTTTTTTCCAGAAGTCTTTGAAAAAATAAGAAAAAACAACTAGCGATGCAGGATCATTGTTCACCATAACAACGCGAGCTCTCACACATCGAACCGGTCATTGATTGATGACCGTTCAAAACATCGAATTGATGGATCATCCGGCGTACAGTCCTGATTTGGCACCCAATAATTTCTTGTTGTTTCCGTACGTGAAGAATAAGCTACGTGGTCAACGATTTTCGACGTCAGAAGAAGCGGTTGATGTGTTCAAAATGCATGTTTTGGAGTTACGTTAATTGGAATGGAAAATGGCTATGAACACTGGTAAAAACGTATATGAAAGTAAAAGATCAAAACCCATTTCGAATAATAAATATTCGTTTTTATTTATTATTCCGGATAGTTAAATAGCAACCCTCGTATAATATAGAATAACATGCTTGTAAGTATAAAGTTCAAATTTAAACGTCGCCAATTTAGTTGAAATACTCACATATGAGATCAGTTAAGAAAAATATTCTTGCTCTACGATAGAAAATAGCTAATTTATGAGAATAGTTTGAAATACACTGAAAAATGTATGCCGAAGAAAGTTGTTGAAAACTTATTAAATTTGACTGCTACTAAGAAGCAACAGCACCTGCTGATTAATAAAAAAACGCCCAAAAAAATATATCCAAACACTTATATATCTAGAAGGTCATAAACTTTAAAATATGACTATTTGTAAAAATATTTATAGAGAAGGGCGGTTTAAACTGTTCTGAAGAGCGAAAGCAGCAAAACTTCCATATATTTTCAGACAGACCTCGTATATTATTGCTCAACATATATCTCAAACCAAATATTTTATAAAATAATATTTATAAACGACCTTGTTATATTCTTTACGACATTCCATATCAATTCGCATTTTTTTGTCAATCATTTTGAGAGTAATACAGCCAATTATCTTTATCGCTATTTTTTTGTGCATTCATTGTCCTAAATTCGATACCATGTTGCTAATATACTTGACATTAAGATCACGGTGAAAGTAAATAATTTCAATCGTTTTTTTGCTACTTCACCTTTCAGTTTGCTATGTAACACCTTTAAGGTGCGTCTCTAAAACCATTTCTATTTTATAGTCAACGCAGCGACAACGATGTCTTATTAAATATGGAATGTTGACTGCAATGTAATAATTTATTGAATAATAGGACAGGAAACGATACAGAAAATATTTAATAATAATAGTTATCTAAAATTTTAGATTACATTGTGTAAAAATATAATCATTTATCAAACATACAAATAAATAATTTTAGATGGGTAAATAAATGGGCAAATAAATTAAAATATTTCCGACATATTTTTTTGTCATTCAAATAGTTGAACAGTCATTCAAAAATAGATTAACAAATTATAAATAATATTATATATTATGAGAGACCTCAGACTAACATGATCCAAAAACTGCCCACCCGCATTAGACCAGCGTGGCAGATTATGGGCGATACGTTTATCACGATATTATAGCTTCAAAAATGGTACTCATTCACCAGAATACAAGGGGCAAATACCTCGGCAACGGGTAGACCTGCCCCAAGATAGAGGGTGCTACGAATTACCGGGATAAATTAGGCCGTCATTGAATTTGGACATTGCAACGTTAAATATTTGGACAATCAAAATGGATGTCCAAATGTAAGAACTGTTAATCGAACTTGAAAATATTCATTGGGATATCATAGGGCTACGTGAAGGAAGAAGAAAGGGCGAAAAGTTAATTAAACTAGATACTCCTAGACGTACTCTATACTCAGGGTACGGAAAAGGGGCGATTTTGTGAAATTGGATTTCTTATCAAACAATAGTTAAAGGACAGTGTGGTAAAATTTGAAATAATCGGAACTGCTAGCACAAAGCGTCATTCAGCTGAATAAAAAGTTTAATTCTCAAATCATCCAAGCAATGCACCGAAATTTAATAATGATGTGGCCCAGAGTCTGGATAATGAGAATTGTAGATACAAAATGCTGATGGCAACTATAATGCTAGAATTGGAAAAGCAAGAATTGGTGAAAGTGCAACTGGCCCAGATGGATGTGATGAGCGAGTTACTATGGAGACAGATAGGTTGATTTTGGTACAGCACAAGAACTTTATATTATGAATTCGTTTTGTAAGATAAAAAATCAGCAAAAAATTAACATGGAAGAGTTCATCTGGACTCACAAACGAAATTGATTATATCATGTCAAACCATTCTAATTTTGGAAGTGACCATAACATAGTATGAACAAAGGCTTAGATAAACTATCAAGTAGAACGTGAAAGAATGGCAAGGTCAAGGAAATGCAAAATTGATTCCGATTGATTGCTACATTGCGAGACCTGGATGAGACAGAAATAATAGATCGGTGTAAATAAATCATGAACAGTCTGCTTGAAACGGCGGCGGCTTTTGCTTAAAACAGCGTCAATAGTATCAGCAGAAAATTTTCTCAAATAGTCGAAAATTTCCAATGAGACCATTGATTTAAAGAAAAAAAAAACCGGCTAACAATGAAACATTCAGGTAGTCTTTTTGGCAGGGTCGAATATGTTGAGCTTTGTAAGACAGTAAGAAACCATATTCGAGAGAAAACGCACCGGTTCAACTAGTGCAAAAACACTGGAAGAAAACCGAGAAATAAATAAAGCATAATAAGCAAACATAAGCTGAGAAATAAAAGAACGTAAGTGTACAGTGCCAGTACGGAAATATTAAAGGTTGTCAGAAGATCTGATTTAAAGTTATATCAAAATCTGAATCACTCAAAGACAGCAATGTCCACGAAGGATTGCCCACTGTAGTACTGCCCTGAGGCATCCATAAGGATTATTCCTTTAGAATCCCAAAAAATCGTGGCCATAACCTTTCCAGCTGATGGAACCGCTTTTGCATTCTTCGAAGCAGATTCACCCGGAAAAATCCATTGCTTTGACTGTCTCTTGGTCTCTGACGTGTAATAAAGTATCCAGGTTTCATCGACGGTGACGACTCAACGTAAAAAGGCCTGTGGATTTCGCTTAAAGTAGTCCAAACACTGCTTTGACATTGTTAGTCGTACACGCTTGTTGTCAACGTTGAGCAATCGCGGCACCCATCGGGCCAACACTTTCCTCACACCTAACTTAACATTTAAAATCTTGATTGCCGTTCCGTACGAGGCACCTACCGTCTCAGCTACTTCGCGCACTTTCGTTCGACGATCAACGAGAATCATGTTCTTCATCGAAAACAGTTGTACGACTACGCTTAAACTCATTAAACCAATATCTCACGGTTGTCATAGATGGTGAAGGGTCTCTATAGACAGCATCCAAGTTCACTTTTATTTCTTCGCATGTTTTTCCATCCAAAAATAACAAACGAATTACGGATCGATATTGCTCTTTTTCTATTTTATCGGGAAATACAAAACACGACTGATACAACTGGCTATCAAAAAAAACGCACCTATGAATTTATCTGAAATTCAGCATGAGGTCGTTTAACAGTCTGCAGTATACGAAGATAATATCAATTTCACTCGTCAACGTTATGTGTTATCAAACACGGGTACTTATTGATCAACCCTCGTATATGAAAGGGAATCAGCTAATAATCCATGGAGAAGAAGAATAAATTAAGAATTAAATCAATATGCGAAATTATACACACACTCTGAATAGCACGTCTTAGGATTAAACAGATTGGGATGGATAAGACAAATAAAGCACATGGTACCAGCATAGAAACTACGCCTAGGCGATGAACTAGCTGGTTTCAACCGTCTAAAAATATGCAGTAAATTCTTCTAGCCTCAACATGAAGGTGGCGTTACTCGTCAAAATTATTCTGGTAATATAATTGCGAATGCTTTGAAATATAATCTTGAACATTTCAGTCAAATTAGAGGCTCAGTTCTTGTTTAGCAGTTATGTATGTCAGTCGATGTTAGTATTTCTGCAAAGATGGAAAAATCGAACATCGAACCGTCATTAAATTCGTTCATTTGAAAGGTAATAGGACTATGTAAATTAAGGCCAAGATTGATGCTGTTTACGGGGACTCAGCATCACCATTTGCCACCGTAAAATTTTTTCTTACCAGCTTGGGACGTTCATCGACAGATTAACGTTTGGGACGGCCAAAAACTGTAATAACTATCGACAACATTGAAAAAAGTTCGCGAAATGGTGCTAGACGACCGTTAAATTAAGGTTAGAAATATAACAGATGCTGTGGACATCTCTACATCATAAAGTGTTTGTCATATATTGACTGAAGATTTGGATATAAAAAATTTAACCGCACATTGGGTGTTGCGATTGCTAACCCAGGACAAAAACGCATTCGAATAAACATTTCCCAGGCCCCGCTGAAGCAGTTTAATCGAAATAACTGTTTTGGCGTTGACTAATAACTGTAGATTAATCTTTGATACACCATAATATTCCTAAATCCTAGGCACAGTCGAAACAGCGTATTGCGAAGGGTGAAATCGATTTCGAAAAAAGCGTGAAAGTAATGGCGATTGTTTTCGGGATAGTCATGGAATTGTGACAATCGAATACCTTGGAAAGAAAAAAACAGAAGAAAACGAACAGAGAAATACTACACATCAGTACTTGACAAGCCGAAAGCAGAAATTGCGGACAAAGGCGCCTTCAAGAAAAAGAAAGTTCTGTTCAAGCAAGACAATGAACCGTCTCACACTTCAATAATCGCCATGGTGCCAAAAATTCACGAATTGGGATTCGAATTGATTGACTACCCATTGTATTTATTAGATCTGGTCCTCAGCGACTTATTTCTCTTTCCTAGGCTCAAAGTTTCGATTGGAGGACAGAGATTTTCATCAAATGAGGAGGCCATCACATTCGTAAACGACTATTTTACAGAACAAGATGCCATATTAATGTTATTGTTAATATTATTTTGCACTGGCCAGATAGTTTGGTGAACTTATTAAATACGTTTAAGTGTTTCATAATACCAGTGTTTTTTTTTCAAATTTATATATTTGAATATGCACGCTGAGATTGAAATGTTTCGAGTTTAGTGACAGAAGTTTGTGGAATGGATAATAAATGGAAATTTATTTTCTTTCAATTAGCTATATTAGAGCTATAAAGATTTTTTAGTATTTCAAAAACTTTTTATTACGGTAAAAATAACGAAAGATTGGCTTTAGATATCTCAAAGATAGGTATGATTTAACATGACTTTTAGAATTAAATTTAGATGTCTCTTAAATTCATTTTTATTAATATATATTGAATACCATTTTAAAATATTTTATCTATCTGTCAACTCTATGTTTCTAAAGTTCAAACTTTACCCATTGTTATAAACTAGTAAAAGTTCTCTATAAATGGCGGGACAAATAATTTTCGCTACATGCTACATACGCTATCAAAAATACTTGCAATGACTTACCGACTAATATTTCTCGTTTACTTGTTTCTTACCCAGAATAATGTGTTTATTAGAAAGAAGAAGTATGTTTCTTAAAAAAAAACTGTATTGAGCTATGATCATAAAGCTAATTTACGTATTGCTATGTTTATTATATAGTGTGATATTTTTAGTGCATCTGAAGTTTTAATTCAAGTAAAACAACAACCTAGTTTATACTATAAATATATAACTTTAAATATATTATCCTTTGTAACTTTATAACTATTTATTATATTTAAAACTATTTATTTTATATGAAATAACATTCAATGCCATTAATGGTAATAGCGATAACATAACAATACTTATTTTAAGAAATTAAATTTAGAATGTGTGTAATTACAAATTTATTAATTAATTAAACATAATTTATTAAATAATTAATAATTATACCTCGCATTCATTTTCCAAGGTTCGAGGTTACAAGTGTTCATACTTGCTATGAGTCAAAAATGAATCTTGTTTTAAACATTCTAGAAATGTTTAGTAATATAAAGTGATTTTTTTAGTACGTCCGAACTATCAATTCAAATAAAGCAACGGTCAAATTAGTTGAAAATTAATTGACATTAATGTTTGAAAACAATTTCGGACAAATGTCCGCCGCGGCTACTTCAGACAAAGCGCATTTTGTCAATCTTATTTCCGACCACTTTCTCAAACAATTGGTGTCTTTTGTCCGCAATTGTCTTGCGAGTTATGTTGTTATACTTCCAAAACGTCAATAGTTGCTGCTTATCGGCTTAGAATGAAGATTTAACACAACCCCAAAAAAAAAATTAAAGGCGTTAAAGCAAATGACCTTGGTGCCCAATTAACACGTCCGTTCCTCAAAATACTTTTATCACCGAATTGTTCTCTCAATAAATCCGAATTATTCGCTTAATGTTGAGTTGACTATATGAAATGTGGAGTCGTCCTATTGGAACCACATCTCCAGATCAATACCATTCCAATTCGGAAATAAATAAAGATTGATCATTGCTCCGTAACAATCACCATTAATGGTAACGTGTTTTCCAGGTTAATTTTTAAAATACATATATGGCCCAATCAGGCCATCGGCCTACAATCTGCACCATACCAAACGCGGCACCACTCCAAATGCAGCAATTTTGTTTATTAACATGACCATTTAGCTAAAAATTTGCTTTGTTGCTGAACAAAATTTTGCGGTTAAATTCTGGGTCAAGTTGCAATTGATCTTGAGCCCATTTACCAAATATACAACTCAAACGATGGTCTTGCGGCTTGAGTCCTTGGACAAGTTAGATCTTGTAAGGTACCAGACCAAGATCTTTATGCAAAATTTTCCATGTAGTTGAATAACAAAACCCAACTTCCTGCGAACGGTGATGAATTGATTAATTTGGATCTTCATTAACACTGCTAGCGCCAGCAGCGATATGTTTTTATTTTAATATCCGCAGCGTGAAATACATTGGGAATTTGTCGATAATTTGGTGAATCCAATGGTGAAGTTTTAAAAGTAAAGTAATTTGGTGAAGTTTGGCGCACAGAACACTGTTCACAGAATTAATTTCGACAATTTGGAAGCATTGCTCTGATGTTAAACATCCCATAGTGATTTGCAAGAATATACTGAATAATTGTGAGTTCGGAAGTTCGGACATACTAAAAAATCACCTATTAGTTCCAAACATTTATTGAATGAAATTTCAATCCTTGTTAGTTTTTGCACAACCTCATAAAGAATCTCACGGAGCTAAAATAACTCAAAATTAGTGCAAATGCCATATTTTAAATTCCTTTAGATACAGTTGTAGAGGCCAGGCCTCTGCATTAATAATTCAGAGGAAAACACAATCGAATTTCAATAGTAAAGATCCAGAAGTGGTTCAATATATCAAAATATTCGAAACTATGTACCAACTTAAGTTAAGAAATACGCACAAAAACAATTCAAAACTGGGTAATACAAATTTCCAAACGACGAATGCTGTCCAGATTGCTAACTTAATAACTAATAAATTGCTAACTAATAAATTTGGAAACAAAAAAAAATAATTATAATGTTAGGATAACAATATACAACATACTCTTCCCAATTAACTTGAATTTTGTCGTTAAAACAAAATGTTGCGAGCTATCACGTTCCTGAAGTGAGCCACTTACAAACATTTATTTTAGGACATAAAATTATATTAGAAGTTCAGTAACTTTGTCTCACGAATATCAAGGCGAAGATGAGGTGCTTGCAGGAATTAGCAGAGAGAAAGTAAGACATTCTGTTGAGGAATAGTCATAAAGCGACTTTTAATGATCTAATTTTCCCTGACAGATATGGAGCATTGAATCATTTCGAGTAATCATAAAATTTTAAAAATAATAGATTTAATTTGGTCTTTGAGAGAAAATGGTACATGAAAATTGTTTCAAGTATACATATATACTATATATATATATATAATATATATATATATATATATATATATATATATATATATATATATATATATATATATATATATATATAATATTATATATACTATATATATATATATATATATATATATATATATATATATATATATATATATATATATATATATATATATATATATATATATATATATATATATATATATATATATTATATATATATATATATATATATATATATATAGTATATATATATATATATATATATATATATATATATATATATTTATCATATATATATATATATATATATATATATATATATATTATATA